>JAJHZJ010000259.1:1906470-2326533 GCA_023548195.1 Bettongia penicillata ogilbyi
TTGTTGATGGGGACTTTTCCTCCGTTCTAATGCAAGCTTAGGGGTGTGTAGAACTAGGCTAAGTATCTCAAACACACCCCAAGGCAAACATTTAGGCCATCTGCTTCAGGACATGTTTGGCCCCTTTTCTGGGATCACCTACGGATCCAAGGCACCCAATCCTACACCATTCTGTAAAATCTATCTTGCATCTTGATGTATATTGATCGACTATGTTTGGGGATAGTTTGTTGAGTTGATCAAGAATTCTAAAATTTAAAACTAAAAGTTCTATTAGCCACTTTATTGAATAGTTTATGGAATCCAAAAGGAGGTGATTCAGAAAAGGAAACGCTAGTGGTGATTCAGAATGGAGCTCTCCTCTTGGATGGTCCATTTTATTATCTTTTAATATACTTCTGCATCTGTCCTTTGTTTTGAATCATTTAAGAGACCAAGATGGTAAAGAGGCATTTATTAGAAAATTAAAATGCAAAAAAGCCTATATAACCTATGAAAGTTAAAGAGATTAATCCAAAGTCTTTATGTTATCTTTTAAATTTAAAAGGTCTTCTAAGTAAGGGGTAGTGCTCATGAATCTCATATAGAGATCATGACTCATCATTTAGTTCTTAAAATTGAATACGTCACATAATTCACCTCTGTTTTTAGTGATTTTGGCAGCTGGGAAATCAAATTATTTGTGTATCTACTTTTCTCTGTCTTTTTGTGATAGATATTCTGCCTTTTAACAAAGCAAGAGCAACAAAAGACTTTAGATAACAGAAAATGCCTTCAGAGGAACAGCCTCTGCTCATTTCCCCATTTTAAACCTCTTCTTCCAAACATCTGCCTGTTTGATGGAGATGTAAATTCTTAAACTCTACAACACCCTTAAGCCAGTGGACCCCAGCTAGACCTATGAAGAACTATAAAGTAGGACCTGTTTATAATTTTTAATATCTTTTAAATTTTTTCTTTTAATTTTTAATTTATGGACTAAACCAAGCATTTCCATAGCATAGTACAATAAAAAAAGATGATTGCCTATGAAACAGCAAATCTAACTGTACAATTTGCTATTCCCTCCAAATATACAGCAAATTAGTCACATAAATAAGTGTTTTTTCTTTTTCTTTTTCTTCTCTCCTCTCTCCCCCTTACCAGCCTGCCCTAGAAATAAATACCATTATACATTTGGAAGGGCATAGGTGGCCTCTTCCTCTTGGGTGTTTTCCTTTCTTCTCTAAGCGTACATGGTCCTCAATGCAGGCAGGGCCTTCTTTTCAACCTCCCAGAGTGTTACAAACCCTCTGATAGCACAAGCTCTCTCACTAGGGCGCTCAATATAGACCTTCTCTCCCAGTGCCCTTGCTCTGGACTTATCTCTGTCCTTTCAAAATGCAGCATTTTCGTAGGATCCTTTTCCTCAAGGAGTCTGGTCTAAGCTGAAAAGCAATCTGACAATTAATTCATAGTCAAATGTTAATGATGACTAATAGCTTTAAGTGTTACCCGACCAAGAACATTTAAATTTTAACCGAGAATGATGATTTATTATGTGTATTTTTTATTATCAGTTGTAGCAATCATAATAACTTAGATTTACCTAGTGCTTTGTTTACAAAGTGTTTCCTCATTTCAGCTCAATTAGGTAGGGCAGGGAGACTGCATTATAACCCTCCCACATACCACAGGAACCAGATTAAAATGTAATTCTGGAAGCATTTAGCAAAACACACAGAAATATGATAGAACATAGATAATGTTACTATGTGGTTTTTTCTAAGTCAGTCTGCAGCCCACAGACCTCCTCATGTAGGGTCTAATGACCCTTATTTCTACTTGAATTTCACAACACTGAGGTATAGGGAATTTTATACATGAAGAAATAGAGGATGAGAGACATGCTAGCCTTCCCATGCTCACAGAGCTAGTAGCCTTAAATGCTATAATGAGCCCCATAGAAAGTCAGTGGTGGGGATAATGAAGGGCACAGGAACATTTATATTGCCCCTCAATCATATCATAAATATGTCATCTTCGGTACATACCTAACCCTATTTCTTCCAAAACACCTTTGTAGAAATTACCCAAATAATGATGGATTTTACTGCTTTTTGAGACAAATGTATGGTGTGGAGGAGAGAGGTCTGGCCTTGAAGTCAGGCAAACTATAGTTTGAATCCTTTCTCAGACTCTTACTAGCTGTGTGGCCCTGGATTATTTAACCTCTTTCAGCCTCAGTTTCCTTATGTGTAAGATGTAGATAATAGTAGTATCTACCTCACAGAGTTGTTATGAAGACAATATGACATGACATAGTGGAAGGCAGTGATATCAAACAGATAAAAAAGGGGTCACTAAATTCCTGTGGACCACACGTTGACTCAGAACATCACATATCTCCATTATCTATGTTTTGTGGTATTTTCACTTATTTTTCAAAATATCTCCCAATTAAATCATCTGGTTTGATTGGTAGGAGTATTGTGGGTTACATGTGACTGTGTGTTTTGACACCTGTGAAGTAAAGCACTTTTCAGACCTTAATGTGCTACATAAATGCCTGCTATTATTACTGTTGCTTTACCGTTATTTTGAATGAAGGATTATTTTTTGTCAGACTTAAATTTTTGCCTAATTGCTATAGATCAGCCTCAACTAAAGTACTAGATAGGGTCTAGAGGTGACCCTACTATATCTCTGTCTCTCCTTTATTTTAAAATTTTTAATTTTGTTCATTTTAATTAATGTATTTAATCTTAATAAAGACCAACATGTATATGTGATTTCTACATGAATTTTTGCATGTATTTTTGGCATATTTTTACACACATAGGAAAACATAAAATGAAGATTGTACAAAAAATTTCAAATCTCTTATGTACAGTTTGCTTTCTTCGCTAATTATACAAATTCAGCCTGTAGCTTTCAAAACTGCCCTGCTTCTCTGTGGCTCTTTCTGATTTCTCCTCTGACTTTTTTTTTAGAGGTGATTCAGCAATTCTATTTTGTTTTAAAAATTCTTTTGCTACTCTATCCCTGTCCCCACTGACCAGAAGGTCATTGGCAGAAATGAAAGGTCAAAGAGGCAAATCAGGTAACATATAAAATACTTTGCTAGCTAATAAGAAATACTGTCATCATATATTAATCAGAGAAATAGAAAAGAAAAACAAAGGGCTTTTCAAAACAAGCATACCTAGTTAAGGAAAACACATTGCCATTTGGGCTATGTGACCCTGGTTTCCCACAGTCTACAGAAGCGCAAATTCTAGAAAATTATAACAAGTTAAAAAGTACTTGGTACATAGTAGGCACTTAATAAATGCTTTTTGACCACCAGCCATGGTCCAGAACTAGCACAGGGTCATTTAGAGATACTCATCAATAATTCATAAATGTCTTTAGCCACAACAAACCATAAGGACTGTCCCCTAAGGTACAGAGGAGTTGGAATCTCATCAGCAAGGGAGATTTCCACACCCTTATTTATTTACTGTAAGCCATATTTGCTAGTTCTCATTGTGTTTTCTTGGTCCCCAAAGCTGACCTAAATGAAATAGGTCCTATCCAGCTTTAAATCTATCATTTTATTGTGATAGCTTGGCATTCTCTGAAGGATATCAGGGTAGTGAAAAAATTCACCTACCACAATTTTCCAGGTTGAATCCAGGGTTTTGTGGAGTTTGGAGGTTAGAGTTTTTTTGTGACATTTTGGAATTAACTGAGTAGGTAATAACTTAAAGGTTATTTGAGGAAGAGTCTGGAAACCTGGGTACTTTGAACCAAGAAAGCTTAAATTGATTTCTAACACAAATTACAGGAGGTACTTAAAAAAAACCTACACCATCCATATGTATCTTGAATAATTCTGAAGCCTGTCACTTTCTTTCAAAAATCCAGCATTAGTTAATACTGTATTATGAACAAGGAAGAAAATGAATTGCTATATCATTGCTTTCGTTTCTAGGTAATCTGACTCTTCCTTTTTTTTTGAAACATAAAAATGAGTTTTAAAAGGTTTAAGGGCATGCAGTTGTATCCCTGTTTTATGACAGTAAAATTAATTCTTTCATAAAGCATTCAAAACTAATGAAGATTGACGGTCCTGTTTTCTTTCTGTAATGATGTGTACTGAGTTGAAAATGAAGATGTTGGAGGATAAAAAATGGTGCTGTGACTGCTATTGATTAGCTGTCTTGTTTGTTTCATTGTTAAGCCCTCATTGGCCTCTTGGGCAGAGGGACACCCAAGAATAACATTGCTGACATTTCCCCGAAAAGAAGCAATGCTTTTGAAAGTGACAGCTGCATACTTTTTTTAAAAAAAAATTCATTTTTGATGTGCAAATGCCCTAGTCTTTTTGGAAGGACTACTGATGGATTAGACTAAAGAGAAAGATTTCTTTAGGATACCTTAGGTCAGATGTCCATCAGAAGTACTCAGTAGTAATGATTATGTGCTAGGGATTTTCAAAGAGAGTATTATTTTATGCACGCACACACACACACACACACACACACACACACTAAAACTAGTGAGCAAAAATAGGAATGATTCAAAATGCATTTTTATCTGCACAAAAATGTGTGATTTAATCTGACCAATGTGTCTACTTGATACTAAAAACCCATAATCCTCTAAGTATCATATCCTAAATATATACATATATATGTGTGTGTATATATATATATACCCACAATGTTGTTCAGAAAATAAAATTTAAAAATCGTTTGAAGCTGTTAAAGTTTAAAAATCTGTACATTTTTCTTCTAGTAGTAATATTTTTGTTTAGTTATAAATTCTTATTCATTGAAAATAACATATAATGTGTGGGAGATTCCACATTATGGTTGAAACCACTTTGTCTATTTAGTATTTCAGGAGCTAAATCTTTCAGACAAGGACTTGACAGAAAATAATGTTGTAATAAGGTTCTGGTGCATGTAATTTTCATGTTAAGTTCTTTGTGTGTTTGTGTGTGTGTGATAACAAGTGGCAGAGTCAGCAACTGAGGCCATTTTATTTAGAATTCTTCAAATCTCTCATGTCTTTGCTTCATAGATGGATGTAATCAATACACACATATAGACACAGATCTGTGTGTATATGTATATACATACATAAATACTCATATATACACATATGCATATATGTGTGTATGTATGCATATATATGGTCACACACATATATGTAGACATACAGATATTTCCTTTCTGTTTTGAAGCAATAAGATGCTTATTCTACCATTAGTTTGAAATTGCCTAAGGTGACAGCCCTAAATATTATGTTAATTCTCTTGCAGTGTTTTCAGTGCCAAGCTTGATTGTGTATGACAGTGTTGCATGGTTAATGCCATAATAGTTACTGGATTTGATTAAAGCTAATAAATGCAAACAACCATCTTAAAATTATGGTGTTTGACTTACACACATACATATACACATACACCTACATGCACTTAGAAGAAAACCCAACTGTAAGGAAATTCTAAGTTGAAATTTAATCTTTAGCTCAACCTGTTCTTCCTAATTTGTCTTATCTGTCTTAGCATAGGTAGGGCAGTTGATAACTGTCATCTGTTTCTATGGATGGTCCAGAAAAAGAAACTTTAAAAAATTGCATCCCCATAAATACTCTTTAAGAAAATCACAGTTACTACTCATTGTTTCTGTTTTGAATCTTTGACAATGGTTTATTAGCGTTTTGTCCCATTGAATATCACTTGAAATATTCAGATGAACCTATGGCCTCCTTCCACATATATTTGAACAATGAAATCACGTTTTCTCATGTCCTTGTCAATTCTGGGGGGGCCAGGGGGCAGAAAGATGGAATATGACCAGTCAGGTCTAATCAATTTTTTGCATATATTCTTTTCAAACAGGAAGATCTAGGGATTATAACTGACTCAGCCGCTTTCCCAGAATGAGTCATCCAACCCATTCCTGATTAAGGATAGATCAACTGTTTCCAGTGCTGAGATTCTAAAAAAAATTAAGAGGATCTGATAGTCACTTTAAGGTGAATTGGTTATTTCATTAAAGACAGGGAGATTATGTGACAAGGCAAATATATATTTTTAGAGTCTAAGTTCCCTTCTATTAGAAACCAATCTTAAAATTGAACTGCAAATTAATCTTATAAAGTCTTTTATCATTAATACTGTTGTCCACATGTCATAGCAATATCACATAAATCAAATGCTATCATGATCTGTCTTAGTACCTGCCAGTTTGACGTAATATGTAAGCCGGAAAGCTTGCTTTTACTTTATTGATATTAACATTCAGTTTGGCTAATATAATTTCTTACATGAAGCATTATAGATGGCTTTAGCACCACTTAACTGCCCCAAAGGACAGTCAGGTACTTGGGGACCAGTGAGGGAACATGGACCTTTTAAATTTTTCCAGAGTGAAGAATGTAGTCATAGCCTGGTACCTCTGTTAATTCATTGTCAAGACATCATGGGAATTTGGCCATTTATGCTGTGGAAGTCTTCTGACACTAAATGTACTTCTCTTTTCCATGTGAAATTCCTAATCAATGAACTAGCTATATTTGTTTTAAGTTAGGACTGAGGGTGGCAGGAGAGATGGAGCATGGCAATCTCAGAGTATAAATGTATGGGAGGGAAAGAATTCAACGGCAGGAGTTAGACCCATGAATTCAAAGTCTACTTTAAATGAAGTGGAGTAGCAGATAATGAGGTTATGTCGATTTCTTTGGAAAGGGTGAGTTATTGGAGTTAAGCTCCTTGAAATTGGCATTGTTTCATTCCTTGTATTTGTTTCCCCAGCAGATAATACCTAATAATGCTGACTGATTAAGATGAGGCATTTAACGTTAATCCAAAGAAAAATATAAATAGGATAGTCACCATTTTCTCTCTGAATGTCACAGCACCCACATCAGAAGATGATACAAAAAATATGTTGAGGGTAGTAAGAAAAGACAGTTTTAGAAAGAATATTCTCTATCTTATATGCGCCTGAATATGTTTGTGTGGCAGTAGACCAAAGATGTCAAACTCATGACTGTGTGCTACTATCTCCACATGTAGCTTGAACCAGTTAAAGTGCAATTGGGCAATATTTAACAAAATAAATAAAAATACAAAAAACATAGCTAACATTGCGTTTTTAAAACAAGTCAATATGTGGCCACGGCGATCCTTAGGTAAGTCTCATCTATATTTGAGTTTGAAACCACCGCCTTGCTAAGTGGGATAATATGAGCCCCATCAGGACAAGTGAGAGTTTTTGTACAACTGACTGGTGACTAAAGGTGACTGAAACAGTCACACCTGGCACTTAACAGAGCTTACCTTGAAGATTAAAAGTGTAACTATTTTAAGCAGAGTACAGATAAGGGGAGAAGGGAAGGGGAGGGAAGACCAAACTCCAGGGATTCGTGTTTAGATAAAGCTCAGACCAGAAGACCTTTGACGTCCCTTAGAGTTTTAAATTTCTTGATTGACAAGAAACCTCCAAGTGTCCAACATCATCATTTAACTAATCTGCCACAAATTTGTATCCATATCTCAGCCATTACTGTCTCTAAACTATCCAGGGATCATGAACAGAATTATGTCTTCTATCCCACCGTCACCCTCAGCCCTCTCTTTTAAAGTTATGCACTAAGTACAAACACAATATACTTTAGATTTTAAGCTTCTTCTGGTGAAAAAATATTCTTCTGGTGAAAGAATATATTTCTCAAAATAAAGGAAATGCCTCTGCAAAGACAACACCTGAAAACAATGAATTTTCAAATATTTAAGTACCTACTATATTTAATGCACTTTACTAGATATTAGCAATACAAAGAAATAGATGATACACTCCTTGCCTTCAAGGAATATATCGTCTCATCAGAAAAAGAAGTCACATACAGATGAAAAGTGAACTAACATTAGATTATACATATTGTGCTAAATTAGTGGTACTGACAGTAAATGCTATAGATATTTTAGAAGCAGAAGTTCAGAGAGGGTTCGCAGAAGAGGCAGTAGGATTTGAGTTGAACCTTGGAGGATGGATAAGATTTGAACCATGAGAGAGGAAAAAGACTTCTATGCAAGAGGAATGCCACGAACAACACCACAAAAAAAGGGGAAATAAATATGATATATTCATGAGATAATAAATCATAACAGTAAAGAGAGTTCCATTAATATTTTTAAAGTTAACTAAGTGTTTTGACATAGATGTTTGATTCTAAAAGTGGCCTTGTGAAATAGACAAGACAAATATTATTGTTTGCTTGACAGATAAAGAAACTGAGGTTCAGAAAGGTTGATTTTCTCAATGTCACACAATTGAGAAGTAGCAGAGGTACAACTAAAATCTAGATTGTCTCACTCTTTAGACTCAAATTTATTTGCCACCATACTAGATAGCACAGCAAGAGATAAAAATTAGAAAGATATGAGGGCCATGTTGTGGAAGGCCTTGAATGCCATGATGAAGAGTACTTTATTCTGTAAATAAATGAGTACCTCCTGAAAGTTTTAAGCAAACAAGTGATATCAGCTTGTAGTAAAATTATTCTGGCATTAGTGTATAGGATGGATGGTCTTTAAGAGAGATTTTCAGAGTCTCAACAGCATTAAAAAAAAAGTACAGAGGTGAGAAGGTGTGTACTGTGTGGAGATGAAAACTTAGCTGGAGAAAATTCATCTTAGCAAGTAATGGGAGAAGCTACTTCTGAATAGATATCTGGCCCCAACCCTACATTACTCTCCTCTGGTTACCGATATGTATTGCCTTCAGAATTAAATGTGGTAAGATGTATTAGACCTTGCTTTACGCCAACACAAAATGTAAAAATCTAGAATAAATTTGAAAACAAATTAATTTTTTAAAGGTAAAGGAAAACTGACTTTAGAAAAGTGCTTTTCAGTTTTCCAAAGGATTTAGCATCAAATTTCTTTATACAATAAGCTCTCTTGACATATTTATAATATGATTGAATTTGCATGAAGTTTTTCAGCAACACATCTATTTTTAAAGTGAGGTGCATTAGAGCTTTTGTCTAGTCCTGTGTTCCAATTTTAATATTGGTGAACTCATGAAATAAAAATGATAAATATATGGGAGCTCTTTGATCTAGGTGAACCAGGAATGCTAAAATCTGTTTCTATCTAGGCTGTCTCACCTACGGTGAAAAATGAATTTCATATCTTTCCACAGCATAACTAAAATTTTATTTTGGGGGTTCTAAACCACCTTTGGTTCATAGACCCCTTTAACTGTTTGATGAGGTCTATGGATCCCTTCTCAGAATAATATTTTTAAACATACAAAATAAAATGCATAAAATTTCAAAGGAAATCAATTAGAATGAAATATAATTATCAAAAAATTTTGGGAAAAGTAATTTCATCAACACCAAGTTACAAATCCTTCTCTTTAGTTAAGGAACACTCCCCCCCCTTTATAATTTGGGAATTAAAATAGTTAAAGGAAGACTGGTTTTAAACAGACAGCTGAGGAGGTATATAAATACAAGCATGTTCTAAAAGATAAATTCAGTCCCTTGCTAACTCAGTAGATGGACCATGGTGAGGAGTCATATATATTATATTTTAGAAAGTTCTAATGTAAAACAAGGGTGGGGGGTGTAGAAAGAAGCCACCTTGTGGATCTGAATAGGAATACTAGGAAAGAAGGAGGATATTTTTTTCCTCCTTCTTGAAAAGGTTTTCTGCCCCCGAAAGAAAAAGGATTCTTTTGAAATGTGGTTGTTCTCTTCCAAATGAAATTGAAGGGTCACTCCAAAGATTAATGATTCTGAGATGTTAATTCAGCAGAGAATTTATTTTTAAAGGCTGAGATTTATTCTGCACCAGAGGACTCCAGAGTTCAGCTGGGGGCCTAATGAAGCATGTATTTTATTTTGCACAGCTCCTACTGGTGCTGTCAGTCATTGACATGGGACCTATTCTCTGGAATTTTAGATCTGGTTAAAAGACTATAAATTCAGACTGTGAGATCTTCCTTCATTGGAGATTTTCTCAGAAAACCTTTAGGGGGTTGCTTATTTCTTTTATACTTGAGAGGTTTTATGTGTGATAGTTTCAAATTTTTTACAAAGGTCCCACACTAGCATGGATTCTTATCAATTATTAACATACTGCAAAGGTTAAAATTCACGTTTTGCACAGTAGGACCCCAACACCACTGTGGATAATACATTGTTTTCCTTGTCCGGCACCTGAAACGAAACAATACTTCTATATGTTAACTTGTTCCCTTTCCAGTCCTTTGCAGAAATCTTTGTCTCTCTTTTTTCCCCCTTAAGACAATAATGTGGGTATAACAATAACACATCATGTTACCCCCTCAGTAGTAAAAAATTCTTTCAGCATTTCTCATTTCAACAAATTCTGTCCTACCCCCCCACCTCACTTTTCCTTTAGCACAGAGAAATCCTAAGGGCTTCGTTTATACCATTCATTGGTATCTCCAGCTTTCAGATCATCAGGTCCTATATTAGTATAGGTCCTATACCAGTCAATGCACCTATCAAAGTGGGCATCACATCATAATTGATAGGTAACAACTAAATGCCGTTGGCTTGGGCTCAGGATGCTCAACTTTTTAAATGATTCATTTTCTTACTGCAATGGGTCTTGCCGTATAGTGTGGTTAAAAATTAATTATATGCATCTTTGATTTTCTGCCCATGTATGTACATGTGGTAACACACCATGGGGGCACATGCATGCACACACGCACACACACACACATCAGAAACACAGTGTGACTAAATGAAATGTGCAAAATTCACAATGAGGTGTCATTAATCACAGCATATTCTGCCATCAGCCAAACATACAAAGCGAGACACCTGTCATCCAGAGGTGGCCCTGAATACCACGCACTGCTGTCTTTGTACCACTAGTGCTTCTCAAATATAATTGCACCAATGAATCAGTCATTGTGTCTCGTGGGTTTGTGGCTAGAGTCGGGTCAGCATTTGGTCTTGAGCCATCTCAGGAACTCGGCCAGTGAAACATTGCTTCCCCGCTTGTTTGTTGGACAGCTACCCCTCTAGGGTGTTCCTGCCACATTATGACCTCATAAAAATCTAATGTCACAAAAATACCTAGATTTCTTAATGATAATTTATTCTTCAGATTGGGGCTTTAAATCTCATAATGTCACCGGGCAAACTTTACTTATGTCTTCATTTTATATGCTTGTGTGTGTGCTTGTATGATGATTTACAGCAGCGGTAAGGTAGGAGGCTGAGAGAAAAAGGGAGAACAAGGCAAGCAAGGACCAATCACGCCAAAATGAGGCATGATTTGCTGCTATTTTCCTTTACTGTTGTATTTTTTCTGGGTTGACTCCAGAGAAGCTCTCCTCCTAGCTTCTGTTGTTGTCATGTGCGTGCTCATGCATAAATTCAGGTCAAGTACAAACACCTGATTTTTCTATTCATGGTAAGAATAGGTAATGTTGTTATCAATACATAACAAGAAATCTCAACTAATTTGACTCACGGCCTCATTCTTTTATCATTAATGGTTGAAATGGTGTTTGCTTAACTGTTAATGCATTCAATTCAGTAAATTAGAGCTGTTTGAAATTTCCACTAATCCTTTTCTATTGAGGGTTTCCCAGGACTAAATAACTCCTGAGAAAAACAAAAAAGCACATGCATACACAGGTTTCTGAGATTTTCTGGATCAAATATAATTTACAGGGTGCAACATTTTAAAATGAGATTTTTTTCCCCTTGAAATTGCAGTACCAAAAGTGCCAGAGAATGAGTAAACACTGTTTACTGAAAATATACTTTGCATGAACCTGCCCCATAAAGTGTTCAAGTACTAGGGGCTCCTTTTTTTTCTTCAATGAAAGAATGAAGCAATATATAAGAATAAAAGTAGAAAAATGGTTTAACACCCAGCACAAAGATGTTTTTCGAATGAATCAGTCTTTGCTATTTAATTTACATTTTGAGGGCTCATTAGGATGATGAATGACATTGCTGGAGAATAAAACATACTTCCTGAACAAAAGAAAATCTCTGTAGCCTAATAACATTTTATGCCAGCACTTACATTTGTCAGAAGTGGATGCTATTTATCCCTATGATTATTTAAAAATCATTTTTATTGTCCTTTGTGCTGTGTCCTCTTCTGGGAATTTTAATTCAGAGTTTGACACCTACTTATTAACTTCCATGAAGTATAGAGTACAAAGGATTATACTATATAAAGAATTCTAAACAGCCATGTTTATATTGCCTGCAGCTGTACACAAATTAGCTCAGTTTGGATTCATTTCGATCAGAAATAGAAAGTCTATTGGAATAGCATGTAACCTTTACTTCTACCATAAAGTGTTCTGTGCTGATTGCCTCTGAACTGAGGGTGACTAACCGAGTAGAGTGAGGAGAAGGGGAATTTGTAGGGACTGGGTTTCAACACTTAGTAGCAAACTTACTTCTTGTTTTCCCACTGTTGATTCCAAACAATTCTCCACGTTGATTTCCCTTCTCCCCACTCTGCAGTTCTTGTCAAACCTGGATCCCCACTCCCACCCCCCCAACATTCTAGCAGATTGCTTCTTCCTGGGCCATCTGTTTCCCTGACTGTATATTGGCATACTCACTCAGTGGGCTACATTTCCCTATCTTTTGAAAGACAGTGGTGGTCCTCCATGCAGAGTGATTCCGACTAGAAAGCTCATAGGGTCTGCCTTGTACTGTAGGGATGGAGAACCTTCCCACATTGCTCAGTCATGTGATCTGACTACATAACACGGAATGCACTCATTTATACCACACAGTCTTCTTTCCGAGCCACACTTTCCACCCTCACCTTGAGAGCCTACTGATTGCACTTGTGACTCACCCTGGAGGTTTTCTCAAAGGGCAAACTTCTGTTTGGTCCCTCTAGAGAGGAAAAACAGTCCTGACAACGTACGAATCACAGGCATCAGAGTGAGAGATGTCACAGGGAGGCACCTCGGCAGCCCCCAGAGCACAGTTGTGCTTTCAGTGGGAACATGTAAAACCAGATGACATGTGGCTTCATTCCATTCATTTTAATGCGATGTGCAAGTGTTTGATCTTAATTTCATTGCTTTTACTAGATTCATTCCTGCTTCCTTATAGTGATCTTTACTACCCAGCAGGAGGAGAATAAAACAGCCAGAAACACAGCAGCCAGAGTGATTTTTTTTTTTTTACAGTAAAATCCTGGCACCAATTTTAACTCTCGCTTATCAAATGGCCTTTGATGCCAATAATTTGAATTGATAGTCTACTGTGGAATCCAGCTTTGAGTTATTGGTCTGGCTTCATTAGAAATTTAATGAACAGATAATCACATTGTTGTCATCATTAGCATTAAAATAACATGAATAAATGACACTATTTCTATTTCATTCCTAACTTTCATGTTTTAATGAAAGCTGCATTGATAATTTCTAAAACTAAGATGAATCATTGCTGTTAAAATATGCAGTTACATATGCATGCCTTTTAAGTTAGTTCTCCTAGGGAAGAGTAATAGACCAGCATTCTAAAACTTTAAAAGGTAGCAGGTATTTTTGTGATCAGAATTTCAATTATCAGGCAAAGGATAGTTTTACTTGGAGCTTTGACAAGACCATAAGAGTATGTGAGCATGTGTATGCTCACACATATTGTCATTGTGCACATGGGTTTCTATGTCTCTCACTTTTATCATCCAGTCGTTTTTTAGTCATATCTGACTCTGTGACCCCATTTGGGTTTTTCTTGGCAAAGATACTGAAGTAATTTGCCATTTCCTTCTCAAGCTTATTTTACAGATGAGGAAACGGAGGCAAACAGAGTTAAATGACTTGTCCAGGATAACAGTGTTTGAGGTCACAGAAGATGAGTCTTCTGGACTCCAGACCTTGACTCCACCCACCATGCCACCTAGCTGCCTCTCTTTTATATCATCATTTAACTGGGTTTTTGGCGGGTTTTTTTGCTTATACACAAATAATAATGTCTCTGATTAATAAATCAAGATTTCCTAGAAGACCTTCAGAGTAACATTGATCTGTTTTTGAAGGAATATTGAAGCATTTCTTGGAACAGTTTCATGAGTACTACTGAAAATATCCTCATTATCAAGAAATATGAAACCATATATAGCATGGAGATATGCTATGCTACTTTGTGCATGATGAGTAAATAGCTAGACCACAATATTATAGCCAATTACTTTTTAGGAAAGTATCCAAAACCGTTTTTCTTCGTTTTTTCCCCCAACTTCCTCTCTCACTCCTTTCTTGAGGAAATATTGAACAGGTATCTACATTTCCAGAAAAGACAGAGAACTTAGCAGTTTTTCTATAAAAGTTCATTATTCTATACCTCTTCTCTACATAAATCATATTCTAATTTGTTACAGTGACTTGTATCTCTGTCATCTCTCCAGCTAGACTGTTAGCTCCACAAAGACAAGGACCCATGTCTCATCCACCTTCTCCCCCTTCCTCCCCAACATCTAGTACAGTGGCTTGTGCAAAAGAAGCGTTTAACAAATATTAGTTGAACTAAATTATTGTTCATTAAATTTTTGAACATTTGGAAGGGTTATACAATGAGTACAAAAGATGGAAGTTCAAATCTTACAATTATACAAAATATGAAGTAGAGAAGAAAAAATCAAAATGCCAACAAAAGAACTAGTTTTGAGAAACCTTTCATGAGAATCTGCAGGAATCATTACAGACAGCATTGGGAATTAGTCAAAAAATTTTTCACATAAATAATGTGTATTGCATTTAAAGAATAGGATCTGGAAAAACATGATCTTAGAATTATCATTGCCTATTTTATTATCCCCATCATTACTATGACTGGCCCTGATGTTTCTTTCAGTTCCATTAGCCCACATTTTATTGCTTCCTCCCAGCAGGTGGGTTAATCCTGTCCATGACTGCAGTCCATATGGACAAATCTCCCATTCATTTTCAGATTAATACTTCTTCAGAAAGAGGGGTCTAATTCTGTGACTGTGAAACTATCAGATTTTTTTCAACACAGTTTAAATTTAATGCAGGTAAATAAATGTTTTTATTCTTCAATTCACCCTTGACCCTTCAGCTATTGTCAAAGATCTATTTTAATTCTAAAGGGCAAGATGCTTCTGTCTCAGGAATATATTTCACTGAAAGACCTTACAACTGACTCATCTGCATATTTACTTGAGATATTTTAGATGCCCAAACCTGCCATTCAGTCATAACCATTTTTTGTAAACAATGAAACCCCATCTTGTTGGCCATTAATCGTACAGGTGTGGTTCACTTAAAATACGTTGTCCATTCTTTTTGAGATTTAATCTAAAACTTTGTTTTTATAGTCTCGTGGAAGTTTGGAGCTGGATGGAACATGCTGCTTTTCAGTAAATAAGCAAGCATTTATTAAATTATGGTGATTTGCAAAGCGCTAGGAATTTATATTCTATCACAAAGAATGGTCGTGTGTGTGTGTGTGTGTGTGTGTGTATACACATGTATTCAAGGTAGAAATTTGATGGTTTTGAAGAGTAAGCCTTGTGGGGGTCAGGAAAGGCTTTTTGTTAGAAGGTGATGCTTGAGCTGGCTCTTGAAAGTTCCTATAGATTCTAAGAAGCAGAGGTAAGGAGGGAATGAATTTCAGGGAGCAATGACAGCAAAGCCTAGGGAGAGTCATCAGTACAGCGTATGAGTAGTAAAAAGGCAAGTTTGGCTTAGATGCCCCAAAAATATCAACAACAAGAATTTCACCGTCAATTCCATCCCCTCAAAACTCAATTAGTTTAAATTAAAATATTGGGATGAGGGTTGAATATCTTGAAATTTTAGATAAATTCAGAAGGGACTGGAAATCAACAAGTCCATCATAAATGCTAAGCTCACTAATTGGTTCCCAATCGCTATAATGACCTGACATTTTTCCTTTCTCTCTTTCCCTCTGAAAAGATAAGTTCTGAAAAGGTGGGATGACAAAAGAAATCCAGAGTTAAAAGATATTTCTAGGCAAAGCCCTATACACTTCACAACTGGAAATTCATCCTGGGGAATTATCTAGGTGAGACTACTTCTCTCTCTACATCTCTACATCAAGTTGAACTCAACTGCAGGCAGAAAAAGAGCTGTCATAATCAATAGCTCGGCAGCATCATAGAACAATATCAGCTAGCATTTATATAGGAGCAGCTAGGTGACACCACAGTGCATAGGGTGCTGACCCTGGAGTCAGGGAGACTCATCTTTCCAAGTTCCAATCCAGCCTCAGACATTTACTAGCTCTGTGACCTTGGGCAAATTGCTTTACCCTATCTGCCTCAGTTTCCTCATCTGTAACAGTAAGATGAAGGAAATGGCAAATCATTTCAGTATCTTTGTCAAGAAAAGCCCAGATAGGGTGGCAGAGTTAGACACTACTGAAAGGAATGAGCAGCAACGAGCATTTATGTAGTACTTTAGGCTTGCAAAATATTTTATGTACATCATGTCACAACAACCCTGTGAAGCAGGCACTGCTGTTGATTATCTCCATTTTACAGATGAGGAAACTAAAACTGAGAGAGGTCAAATAACTTGTCCAGGCTCACAGAACTAGGAAAAGACAGAGGAAGGATTTGAATTTCAGTCTTCCTGATTCTAGGTTCAGCACTCTAGCTGTTATACTACCCAGCAAACTTACTTCCCCCCATCTCTGGACTCATCTTCTTTGAGTGAGCCCTCCCTCACTCAAACCAAAGTCAACTGCAAGTCATGCCATCATCTCCCTGATGTCATGGTCCTTTATGAGAACAAAGGACAAACACATACAACTCATCCTTTGTCTGAGATTTTCTTGTATCAGTTATAGAAAGTAATAGTCTGGGTTTTATCCCAAGTTGTTCCTTATACATAACAGATATTTAATAAATATTTGTTGAAATGAGTTGAATTTGACTCTTAAGAGATGATTCTGAGGTTTACTGTATGTATTCCATTGTCACTACAATAGGCCCACTAATACTGGAAGTTATTTTGATGGAGTAATGTGGTTATGATGTGATAGAAATGTTTTAATTTTGTTCAGTGAGTCAAGAGACCTGAGTTCTATGTTCAACTTTGCTACTACTTGACCTTGAGCAAATTGTTTAACTCTCTCTAGGTCTCATCTATAAAAGGAGGCAGGAAAGAATAGATGATAATAATTGACATTTATATTCATCTATCACTTTAAAGTTTGCAAAGTATTTTTGATACATTATTTCAACCTGGGCATCACAACAAACCCTTGAGGTAAGTGTTACAGGTGTTGTCATCCACATTTTTCAGAGAAAGAACCTGAGACCCAGTGAGTTTAAGTGTTTCCGGCTCTGTGACATGGTCACTTACTAAAGGGAGCTGTCCTTGACCTTCTTTTCTCTTTCTGCACTACCTCATCTAGTCATCTCATTAACTAATTATCATCCCTATGCAGATGATTTCCATATCTATGTATGCAGCCCTACACCATCTCCTGAGCTCCATTTCCACATCATCACTTATCTTTCGGACGTCTCAAATTGGATGTCCCATAGTCCTTAGATTCAAAATATCTAAAACAAAACTCATAATCTTTGCTCCTATGTCCTCCCCATCTTCCAAACTTCTCTACTATTTTGAAGTCTCCTCCATAATCCCATTTATCCTGGTTCGCAGTCACCATGTCAAGATTGACATGTTCACTTATCCCATGTATGCAATCCACTGCCAAATCTTGTCACTTCTACCTTCACCAGATCCCTTGTATATAACCTCTTCCCTCCAACCTTAGATTACAGTAACCTTCTAAATGATCTCCCTGCCTCAAGTCTGTCTCCACTTCAACCCAAAATTGCCAATGGGATTTTTCTAAACTATGGTACTAAATATGTCATTCCCCTGCTTCCTATTATCTCCAAATTCAAATTTAAGTTTCTTTGGCATTTGAAACTCTTCATCTAGCCCCGTTCTACTTTTCTAAACTTCTATTATTTTACCCTTCTAAATTCATGCTACATTCCAGACCTTATTAATATTCCATCTTCAAGTGTTTGTACCATAATGATGTGCCCCATAACCTACACTTTTCAGTTTAAATTTGCTTTAGTTTCTTTAGCTTTCTTCAACACTCAGCTTGAATCCTACCTATTTAGGGAGGCTTCTCCAGTCCTCTTTGTTGCTTACTCATGCCTTCCACTGACTCTATGTATATCTTTCATCCACTTAGTTGTTTGAATGTTTTCTTTCCCTTTAGAGTATACATTTCTTAAGGGTAGGAGTTTTTGTCTCCTTAATGTGTGTATGTGTGTGTGTGTGTATGTATTCCCAGTCTTAGCACAGTATCTGGCATACCATTGACTTGATATTGAAAGAATCTCAATAACAGCTGACCTATTTTCTCATCTTCATAATGTCATTTTTAGGAGAATGAGCTACACATATGCCAAGGGTATACTTGATGAAAATATGAGAAAAAAGTAGGCAGGCTTTTGCAAATATTTCTCTGCGATAGACCACATATTTACAGTCACACAGTTGACTGAAAGATAAAAAGAATACTAGCTCCTGCTGTATTTATTATGTATTATTTATTTAGCAGCTACACGCAAGCATGACCCAAAAGAGTAAGTTCCCTCTCCCTCTTTTGTCTCCTTGACAAGATGGAAATTCTTCTTGCCTTGAGTTCTCGTTGATAACGTGATGAAGTCTTTCTTCTGGCAGTGATTTCAGTTTACAACTAGTTCACACATCAGCGTTATACCCTTAGATTTGGTTTATCAAACTGAGATTAGAGAGAAAAACTCAGAGAGGCGATTGGATGGAACTAAGGATAAACTCAATTTCCTGGAGAGAACTCCATCCATGCATCCAGCCCTTGAAGGGAGCCATGTGTGTAAAGGAACTGGTGCCAGATGGAAAAATAGAAAAAAGCAGAGAGTAGGCTTCCTAAGGGAGTGAATGCCAGTATTTCCAGAGAAGTCATCTTCTGGTGGAGATATAAGGGAAAGAAATAACGTTATGACTATCCTTAAAAGAAAAGAAACAATGACAATAAAACAGACCCAGTAGCAAGGAGGAAACTACACTGGAAGTAGTGTATTGAGCCAGTAAGAGGAGCTACAAACCATATTCAGGACATATGAGACTCTGTGGACAGTGGTCTGCCCAGCCCCCAAGGAAAGAAACATCTAAAGCCTGGAGAAGGGATAACCTGGACCTACCTCTGTTCTGGTACTGTTAGCCCTGAGGACTACACAAGTCTTTGGAGAAGGTAGAACCCCTAAGAGAAAAGAGTTTTTCTTGTATTCTTGATTCAGATGAAAAAACTTTTTCTGTAATTGTTTTGGTGGGTTAAATAGGGGTTTCCTATATTTAATGTTCTATTAACCTGTATGTTTGAAGCAGAATTTTTTTTCTTATGGGAGAAGACCTATACGTGAATTGGGTTCTTATTCTCTTTGGAATTAATCCTGGATGGTAGCACACACCATAGAATTACTTAGCTGAAAAACCTTCAAAGTTGAACTGAATCTCTGTAGGTTGGAACTGTGGACTGAGCCAGTGGTTACAGTTAGAAAAAATCTTTTTCATTGATAGAGCAAATCTAGCTATAAAGACCTGCAAGAGGTCTTTCATGCTTATGTTGAGATCACACAAAATGCCAGGATAAATTCAACCATCAAGACAATTTTGTTCAGTGATCCTTTTATCATTCATGTTGAAGTAGGCATAACATAAGGAGTTTCGTCCTCACCAAAGGTGTTTATTACTAACATGAAATGTGACTTGTGCATCTTCTTCTAAAAAGAAGAACATATAGATGGTGAAGGTCTTCAGATGTTCCTGTTTATATGCCAATTCCATCAAGTCCCAACACCTTACAGGGCTTCTTCAATGAGATCTGTGTTTACTTGAAACTGACCAGCAATCCATGTAGGAAAAACTAAATAGATGAAAAATGCCCATTGTCCATAGGTTTGTTCATAGACATTATGAGCAGGCAATATAATTCACATTGTTCATAGGCATATTACATCATGTTTAACATTATATATAAGGCAAGTCATTGCATTGATATATCACTACATGTGTCTAGAATGGATACTGCAGATGGACAATGACTTGGGACTATACTTGAATAGGACTAAGAGAGGAGGGTATATTGTACTTGGGAATACTTATAGGATTGGATTAGATTGTACACAGTGCTATTCACTGGGATAAAAACTCATCTTTTAACACAAATATTCTCCCAGCAATATTCTATGGTTGTGATTTTGGAACATCGCAGTCTTTGAAAAATCATGTTGTATGAGTAGCCCCAAAGACCATGGTGTCCCTCCATGGTAGAGAAACAAAAGACAGAAATTGAGCAGTTCCATCTTCTCTCTCACATCAATCATCATCCTATCTATATCAAGCAGTCTTTCTTTGATCTCATTTTAAACATTTTCCCTATTTTTTTCCTTATCTAAATCAATTGGATCTATGCCATTGGAATTTCATTTTTAGATCTATAGTAACCAGAGAGCCATGTGGTCTCTCTGTAAAGGTTTCTTGGCAAGAGAGTGAGTTTTTAGCTATATGTTATAAAAAAGGCAAGAGTGCAGATTGGCAGCAAAGGCCAGAAGGACATTATAGGTTGAGGTGACAGGAGTATCACTCCAGTAGAGCAAGGGAGCAGAAGAGCTCCAAAGGAAGGATGAGGTGGTAGTCAGGTGTAGCCCTCTGGCATAGTAGGCATGAAACAGACAAGGTAGCTCTGGATCTGGCTCAGAGGGGGAAAGCAAGGCTTCCCTAACACTCTGAGGTAATACATATCACTTCACACGTGGAGCACTCAGCACACCCTGCTGTCATCCATGATTTGAGAAATATCAAGTTCTCTTCAGGGACCAGAGGAAGCAATTCATGCAGGGTGGACAGGGTTTGATTGCAAGCAAGTCTAATGCAGAAAAATTTAAATAAGGAATGACTTAGAGCCAGCTGGTGGAATGCTGTGTACAATTGATAGAATGTTACACTTTGAAGCAGGATTTTATAGTAGAAGACAATCAATGAACAGGCAATTTTGAATCACCCAATATGTTGCAAGCACTGAGGTAAGGTTATAATGCCAAAAATAAAACAGTTCTTGTCCTCAGGTGGTATAAACAACAGGTATAAATATGAATAGATATAAAATACATGAAAATTGCATACAAGTAATTTTTGTAGGAGTAACGTATGGAGATAGAGGGGTCATGAAAGGTTTTGCCTAGGTAATGATGCTTCAGCTGATCTTTAAAGGAAAGTTGCAAATCTTAGTGATTATCCAATTCAAACCTCTATTTTGCAGATGTGGAAACTGAGGCTCAAGGAGCTTAAGTGAATTCCAAATCCCATGCTCTTTCTATGACAGCACACTGAGAACAGTCCATCTCCACTAATAAACTAATGCCTCCCTGCCATTTTCCCTTCACTCTTCTAAATCTCTTCGATCACAATTCTAATATCTTGAAACCTCAAGGATTCTCCTTCCTGAAATAATCTGTACACCCTGAGCTTCTCTTCCTCAGAACTTCTGCACCCAATCAAGTGCCCTTCCCCCAAATCACCTCTTTCTCACCAGGATTCAGTCTCCCTCAGGGTACCACCTGTCAAATTCCCCTCTTGCCTGCCCTGCTGTCTCCCCTTCTGGCCCTACATTGAATTTCAATAGGTTTCAGCCAATGTTGAATATATTTTAGATGTGATGCCCTCTCTGTGAACTATGGAAGACATGATTAGCGAATACAATTAGCTGCTGTAGGGTAAAAAAAAAATTAACGAAATCAAAAGAACTAGATCCTAATCGCTGAACGATTGGTTATTATTACCCGGAATGTTGGTTTCAGCAATGTGCATGTTCTAAAAAAGGATGGGAGAGTGGAAATGGGGAGGAAGGAGGAAAATAAAAGAGTATTTTTCCTACAAGGAGAAAAAACACCACCACCACACTTTCAAAAGCTGTGAAAGCGTTCTCTAAATCTTATAGATCCCATCTGTGCATTTTTTCAATGACATGTTTCAAGTACACACGCTGTAGTCAAAGGGCCTTTAAGAATACACATACACACACAAATGTAAAGAAAGGATGTGGGTGTTAATGAGAGGGCACCAGATTGGCAGCTGTGGGAGAAAGAAGCTCTCTCCTTGTCTCTCCCATCCTGTTCCTAGCTGCCCCAAGGGGCACCATTAGCACTCTATCACTTCTTTCGGGAAATAGGACATCAAGGAGATTTCATCCTGATTCCCAAATACCCCAGTGAATGCCTAGGCTCATATCTACCCAAGTCCTTATTTCCAGAGTCTCAGCTTGTTCTGACCCAGAACAGCTGTGTGCAGAACTCTTGTAAAATTGATGAAATATATAGCAAATTGCTTTTCCTCCATTCGTTTGAGGTGGGGATGAGGGAAAGAGGCAGATGAGAGGAAGTGGGCTTAAAAACCAGACATTCAGAAAGGGATCCTGGCACTGAAATGTAAGACTCCAGCATGTGTTAATTACCAAGAGAGGTTGTGAAGTCACCTTCTGTGGATATAATAAAGAAAAAGGATGGCTCCCTTCCTAGAATGGTTAGAGTCCCAAAGAGGAAAGAGGAGAACAGATTAGAGGAGTGTTCAAGGACCCTTACAGCTCCATGAGTCTATGAAGTGACTCTGGGGTCATTGATGCAGTAATCAGTTGTCTGAGAGGGTTTTAAACTCACTCTCCATAAACCATTCTGAGACTGATCCAACCTTTACCCACTTCAGTACCAGTCACTACTTCTGTTCATGATACAGTGGGACTCCTGGCTCAGATCTGGGCATGGTTACTTCCAAATGAGTGTTAGACATCTTTGTAAATGACTGTCAGTCAAGATCATACGTTTTCTACCAAATATGTGACTCCAGGGAACTAATATTCTCTATAATATTGTAGAAGCTGAGAGAACTCAGCTAGATAAGAGCCTCTGGATTTTACAAGATGTGTGACCCTGTGCAAATGACTTCATCTCTTTGATCTTATTTCCTTTTCTGTAAAATGAGGGAGTTGTTCAAGATGGCCTTTGGGTTCTTCACCTCTAATTCTGTGATCTATGTTCAACAATCTAGAATCTAGAAGATAGTTGGTAGTAGACACATGGCTTAGAACCTAGTTCTAAGTTGCTTCTAAGGACTAGTTAAATGAGTAATAAGTGGGTCTTGAACTTTTATTTCATTTGCAAGGCACAGTTTTTTATATTAGAAAACATCAAAACATCCCTAGCTCTTTTTCATAGATCCAGTCACTTTATCTTTGTAGATCACAATCCAAATTTGACATCCACTAAATACACGTTTTGTGGGAAAATTTTTGTCATAAAATGAATTTACTTCATCCATATCATTTCTAAGAAAAATGACAATTTCTTTTTAGCTCATTTACCCTTCAAGATACTTTGAAACTTGAGCATTTCACTTATATTTTATGACATACATAATTGTCAATGCAGAAGAGGTGTATCCAAAATTCACAAAAGGGATATATTTTAACAAGTGTTCATACACCTGTGCTTTGTCTTGGTATAAATTAAGCTCCATCATTGTAGAGACCAATATAATTCTTCCATGTTTTATAATTTTCACTTTTAAAAATCCTTCAATTATTTTGAAAATTTCTCATGATGTGGCAATGATATGAATAATTTGCAAAGTAACAAATCTTTACTATGTTAGATCCAATTATCATATGTGATATATATATAAGTACGGGAAATGAAAAATACACATATATGTTGCTTCCTTTGCTTGTGGTATAAAATAAGATTTTGCTTTCTCTACTAATTAATTGCAAAGTCATATGAACAATTCTTCCCACTGTATTATCTGCAAGTATAAAGCTGCTTTACACATGATTCACCAAGCATCGTTTTTTACTATATTAATAGCTTCAGGTAGTGTCAATATTTGTCTTATCAAATGAGGCTTTTTACACTTAGCAATTCCATAAATAGGCTTTTATGATGCAGTTTGTCCTATCAATGTCACCGATACTTTTAATGTTTCATTTCACTTTATTAGGTTTCATACTATCTCCATCAAAAGTATTCTTACAAAGCAAATCTTTCTTTTCCAACATTAAAACTACTTGTGAATTGCAGTGATAAACATAGTGGATTGTATTTTCTGAATTTGGGCTTTTTATTTTGTGTTTCTGTATTTCTTCTACGAAAAATGTTTGTTTTACCTATGCTTGTGTTGTTTTCGGCTCCTCCAAAAGGCTATTTCATCAAACTAGTTAAAAATCACAAAGATAAATTATTTCACTTTTTAAAAGTTACATAGTGGAATTTTAAAGTTAATAAAAGTAAGTTTAGTTGTTGAAAATTTTTTCAGCAATTAGTCATAACTAGAATAGCTGTAAGTCAGCTTTAGTATGCTGTATTTAGGGTACTTTTAACTTTCTCACAAAGATTTCTTAACTTTGAGTTGACTCATTGTTCACATGCAGCAATCAGTGCAATAGCACAGCTCATCTCTCTTATGAGCCTACATCTACTTCAGTGACACCACTTAAACTGTAGAGTTATGTGTGTGCATACATGTATATATGTCTATGTGTGCATTTCTATATATATATATATATATGTCACTCCCACATTCACTGTCATTTGAGCAAATCATACATTAGTTTTACTTTTGCTAGTTTAAATTTCCACTTTTTATTGAAAAAACTGGGTATTTATTTATTTATGCAGGATTGTGCTAAAAAAAATCCAGTAATTTTGCCCATTGTTTCCTGCCTCCCATCTAAAGTTCCATTCTCCTCTCTGAGGTGCCCCATAGTTTGAAAAGCTCTGACTTAATTTAAGACTAATTATTGTTCTTCTGAAATGCCTATATTGGTCTCTCTCCTAATCCATTTCTTTTTTCTGTGTGCCTATATTTTATTCATTATTTATTTTTAAATACTATTTTATCTTTCCCCAATTACATGTGAAAATGATTTTAATATCCTTTTTTTGTTCTGACTTCCAAATTCTATCCCCCCTTCCCTGCTCCCTGAAACAGTAAATAATCTGCTATATGCTTATACATATGTAATAATGTAAAACATTTCCATATTTGTGGAAGAAAAAAGAAGGAAAGGGGGAGAGAGAGATAAATAGTATACTTTAGTCTGTATTCAGATGCTATCAGTTCTTTCTCTGGAGATAGATAGCATTTTTCATCATGAGTCCTTTGGAACTATCTTGGAGCATTATATTGCTGAGAATAGCTAAGTCATTCACAGTTGATCATCTTTCAGTATTGCCTTTACTATGTACAGTGTTCTCCAGTTTTGCTTGCTTCATTCTACTTCAGTTCATGTAAATCTTTCCAGGTTTTTCTGAAAGCATCCTGTTCATCATTTCTTATAGCACAATAATATTTACAATCATATTCCACAACTTGTTCAACCATCCCCTCAATTAATGGACATCCCCTCAACTTCCAATTCTTTTCACAAAAAAATTCACAAAAAGAGCTGCTATAAATATTTTTATATAAATAGGTCCTCCCTCCGCTCACACCGCACCTCCAATTTTTTAATCTCTTTGGGATATAAACCTAGTACTTGTATTGCTGGATCAAAGGGTGTGCACAGTTTTATAGCCCTTTGGACATAGTTCCAAACTGTCCTCCAGAATGGTTAATGGTTGGATCCATTTTATTGCTTTTAACATAGGTACTTAATAAATATTTGTTGAATTGAATTGAATTGAAATATTGTTCTGATTTCTTTACAGTTATGGTTTTTGAGGGCATTAACAACTAGTTTCTGACCTGAAATCACACATAGTACAATTGTCCTGTTCTGGATAAACTTTTCAACACACATTTGTCAGAAACTGATTGCATAATATATGGTTTACATCAAAGCACACACTTGATAGTTAACACTTAAAAGGTAAACTTTGTTTGGAAAACCATAACTTTAAAACTTCTTGACTTTAGTGATTAAAACTTTTTTTTTACTTGACACTGCAGGACCATCCATTTCATTCTTATTTCCTAGCTACATTCCCACACTATTAGACCCAGGTAAATGTTTCCCACATTATCGTTCATTAAGATTTTTTTTCCCTTGCTGCTGAAAACAGAAACCTAACTTAATTATTGCCTTGATGTGACATAAAGCATTTGATACAGTACCCTTTGTGTTTTGAGGCTTTGGCTTTCAAAGGTGATGTTTTCCATGTATAGCTGAAAAGAACAGCAGGGCCAACAGATCTTTCTTCTAATACACAGATTTTCCTTAAACTATTTCCAAGGTCTGCTGCTGGCTGCTGTTCTCCATTTTTGCCTTGCAGGTTTCCTAAATCCAAGATACAAGTGAGCCATCCAATCGTTTAATTTCTGCTGTTGTTTCACCTAGGATTTCGCAGCTATGTTTCATTTAAAGTTGTGATTCAGTGAGCTTTAAAAGCATTTCTTTTGCCCACCCATCTTGTTACATTCACCTCCATTCAAATCATCATAGAGCATCTGCCTAAAAATCTAGCTGTCACAGATCCTCCACATGTTTTTCTGCAAAACTGTCTTCTAGCTAACATTGTCCCAATGTTAGCAAGCATTTTTATTCCAGGACCTCTATGTTGATAATACTTATTTGCCATTTAATGTTGAATTTTGTATTGGAATGCTACTGATGAAAGTGAAAAAGAAATCAGAAGTGGTATCTGGGGCAAGTCCAAGTTTCTAGCAACAAAGAAGCCAGTACTCTACCATTAAATCCCAGTCTTCCTGTAGTTTCACCTGGAATTGATATTCATTCATATTCTCTCTCTCTCTCTCTCTCTCTCTCTCTCTCCTCTCTCTCTCTCTCTCTCTCTCTCTCTCTCTCTCTCTCTCTCTCTCTCTCTCTCTCTCCATCTCTCTCTCTCTTTGTCTCTCTCTGTCTTTCTCTCTCTCCCTCTCTCTTCTTCTCTCTCCCCTTCTCCCTCTTTCTCTCTCCCCATCCCTCTCTCTTCTTGTCAACCTCTCCCTCTCTCCCCTTCCTCTCTCCTTCTGTTCCTCCTCCCTCTCAATCCTTCTCTTCCCGCTCCACTAAGACATATTAGCACCTTAGTCTACTTCTCAACTCCGCTTAGTCATAAGTCTAAGCCTGTGGTACAGTGCAATAGAATTTCAGTGACAGCTTTCAGTTATATTTTCTGGAGGAAACTCTTTGTCTTTCATTTCCCTGGTGCTGGCTAATGCATAACCTTGGTCTTCCCGAGGCTTATTGTCAGTCCATAACGTTGTGCACACTCAGCAGAATGGTCCATAATTTCTTGCATGTGTGTTTTGAGAGTGCAGTCATCAGCATACAGCATTTCCTGAATGCCTATCTTAAGGACCTTTCAGGATGTTTGTAGCCTATTAACTTGAAAGAGTTTCCCAGAGGACTGGAAGTAGAGTATTATTACACCAGCTTCCAGGACCCATTTTTTTTTTGTCTCCAAGCCCAGCAACATAAAATAGATTGAACCAAATGGAATCTTTAATGGAACCCTATTTTACTCCACTGGTAATGGGGAACGTGTTTGTGAGGACACTGCATTCTGGCATAACGAATCTTATCATCATGAAGGAGACTTTACTGTCTCTAAGTTTCTCTAAACAGTCAAATTTCCTGAGGAGCATTCAGAGCTCAGGGCCATCAATAGTATTATTATTTCATAAAGTCAGCAGACAAAGGATGGAAATCTCGCTGTTATTCCTTCTCTCGTGTGTGCTCTGTTTCCTGTTGTATGAGGCCAGCCTTACATGTCATATTTCAGGTAGAATCTTCACCTATTCCTCAAGAGCACATTTTTTCCAAATTGTTACCATTGTTGTGTAGGACAAGATAGAATATAAGTTCCTTGAGGGCGAGAGCCGTTTCCTTTTCCTCTAGCACAGTGCCTGGTATATTGTAAGTGGTTAATACATCACTGCTGATTGATTGACAATGATCAGCTGTTTCACAAGCTGTGACACAGTAGTGAAGTGTTTACCCAATAATAACAATCATCTCTTTCACTTTTGTCTTGAAGATTATAGTGCTTGCAGTAGATGTTTGGGAGAGGAAGAGGACTTAGGCACCTTCATTTTTGTTGTGGTGGAACAATGAGTTCTAAAAATGTTTCTTGTCTTTTTTTCCTCTATTATTTTAAAATCTGAGAGTTTGCTACAGCAGTGTAATGGTAGCAACATCTTTCCAGCATAATGGATTTCAAATTAAATTTTTTTTTTCGAGAAGGCACAATTTTTCCACCTCCTTTTTTCTTCTTAGTAGATTATCAGGATATTAACTATGACTAGTCTTATACCTGCCATATCCTTGTCTGTGAGAGGTATGTCCAGAACTGGATTACAATCCTGAATTCTTAAAACATAGTGCAATATTGCCCTACATAGAGGAATTGCAATTCCATTAACAATGTATAAGTACTTCTATTTTCCTGCAACCTTGCCAGAATTGAGCTTTGTTATTTTGTTAACCTTAAGGCAGAAGAAAAAATACTATTTTTACTCTGAATGTCCCAAAACAGATAAAGCAAAACCTCTATAATGAATGGAAAAATTATCCTTTCTCATGAAAGTTCATACTTTTATTTTTCCTTAAACTGCTGTCATCTTCTAAAATAAATGGGCATATTGAATGAATAATATAATCTTTATCTAGAAGAGTGGACAGATGTCTATAAAAATAGTTTTGAATTTATACTATGTCATTGTCTCTTCTGGAGAAATAGTTGTGGAGAAATTTTACGATTTAGTTTATATTTTAAATGATTTTATTTTAATAAAAGTACTTTTTAGTATTATCTGCCTTAGAAATAAACTGTGTAGCAAGTAAGTAGGAATGACAGTGTAACTCACAGCTCACATCTTACTGAAACATAGAGCTGCCACCCAATACATTTGTCATAATTTTATTTTTAATAAGTTGAAAAGAGAAAATATTTGTAGGGTCATTGGCACCTACACGATTTGAACTTAGAAGAAAAAATTGAATAGGGTTTTAATTTGTTTCTTCACAGTCTCAATATGACCTTTCTGTGATGTTATATTTTTCAGGATGCTGACATGTCAAATAACTAGTTTTGTAGGAAGAAAATTCTTATGTTTTAGTAAAATATTAATGAATCTTTATGTATACTTTCTATTTTTATCTATCCTGTCTTATTGAGATTGACTCCCAAAGCAACACATGTCAACAAGACTCTTAACGGTGTCTACCTAAGTTTTCATATTTTAATCCTGATAGATACGTGCATGTAACATGATAGATTTCAAGTCTAACATAATAGAAACCACCAAAACTCTTTGCTATCAGTCATTCAAGTAGCTAAAAAATGATCAATGAGAATTTTCTATTTGGGGCATATAAAAATAATGGCTCAAGAGTTCACATTTTCTTTTGGAAATGAAACGAGCATGTACAACTTATCCATCAGTATTCACTAAATCATTATTCATTAAACATTTACTATATATTAGATACAGTGGATATAACTATAAGCGGAAGTGCTTCATAACTCACAACCCCAATTTTTAGAGTACTTTTTATTTATTTAAATTTATTTTCAGATTCTCATTCTCTCCATCACACCTCCTGTACTTATCCCAATTAAGAAAAACACAAAACTCCTATTACAAACATGTATAGTCAAGCCAAAAATATTCCCACATTGACCATGCCCCTCCCCCCCAAATCTATGCTTTGGTGTCCATCCTGAGTTACCTCTGTATCAGGAGGTGGGTAGCACGTTTTATCTTGAGTCCTTTGGGGTTGTGGTTGGTCGCTATGCTGATGAGAGGGTTCCTAAGGCTTTCACAGTTGTTAGTCTATGTAGTGTTACTGTTACTATATAAATTGTTTCCCTGGTCCTGCTTACTTCACTTTGCATCAGTTCATTTGAGTCTTTCTTATAGCACAATAGCATTCCATCACATACTTATACTATAACTTTGTTAGCCATTACTTAATTGATGGGTACTCTCCCTCAGTTTCCAATTCTTTGCTGTCACAAAAACAGCTCCTTTATAAGTATTTCTGTTCATAGGGAGTCCTTTTCCTCTTTGATCTCTTTAGGGGCATAGATCTAGTAGTGGTATTCCTCAAGCAAACCTACAGTTTAGTAGCTTTGGGGGTATAGTTCAAAATTGCTTTCCAAAATGACTTTACCAGTTCATAACTCCCCTATCACATTAATTAATGTTCTAGTTTTCCCAAAGCCCATCCAGCATTTGTCATTTTCCTTTTTTATCAACTTTGGCAATCTGATATATGTGAGATGGAACCTCAGAGTGGTCTTTATCAATAATAGTGATTTGGAATCTTTTTCATGTGGCTACTGATAGTTTGTATTTCTTCCTCTGAAAACTGCCTAGTTTGGGGTTACATACTTTGTCATCTTACCAGTTGTGGGATAGCTCTGATTCTTGTAAATTTCACTAACTTCTCTGTTCAGTTGTTTATCTTAGAAATGAGTTTATTATCAGAGAAACTTGTGGCAAATTTTTTTCTCTAATTACCTGTTTCCATATAATTTTAGCAGCATTGGTTATTTTGTGTAAAAACTTTTAAATTTTATATCATCAAAATTGTTCATTTTACCCTCTGTTTTCTTCTGTCTCTATCCTTGTATCTCTCTCTGGCACTCTGTCTCTGTGTCTCTGTTTCTCTTCCCCTAACCCCTCACCACCCACCACTATTTTTGGTATCGAACCCTATCCACAGTTCTTACAGGTAATTTCTTCCTTTCTCCTCCAATTTGTTTATGATATTACCCTTTATGCCTAAGCCATGTACCCATTTGGAGCTTGTCTGGATATAAAATATGAGATATTGATATATACTTACTTTCTTCCAAACTGCTTTCCAGTTTTCCCAATAGTAGCACTATTAATGCCATTAATGTAGTACTATTAACAGTGAAGGAGAAACTGACCAGGAAGACTGAAGAAAACCTTCCAGATACTCTCTATTCCCATTTCTAAGGTCCATATGTAATTTTTTATTCTTTTTAATTTATCTGGTTGATTCATCCACATTTGTAGAAGAATAATTATGGGGGTTATACACAAAAACTTAATTATTCGCTTTCTACTTTGAAACTTTGATGAATCCTTAAGTTAATCAATTTATCTCAACTCTCCAACAACGAAGATTATAATGCGTCCAAAACCTCTTATCTCTAGTGTGATCTTAATGCATGCCCATCCATAAATCCTCCATGGAAGCTTTAGCCAACATTCTAGAGCCTTCTAGTTCCTCTTAATATGCCACAGCTGCCAATGCCCACCCATATCAAGTCGTCCATCTGTTGTCCCTTGATCTCAACAGCCATCAGATTCACAGTGTGCTATTATCAGGGTTTCTTTTTTAATTAGCAGAAATTACATAGCTTTAAGATTATATGAACAGAGGAAGTACTATGAATTTTCATGAGCAGAAATTTCATACTTTAAAAAAACTTACTGTAGGCTCAGATTTTAGATTGCTTTACTACGATATAATGATGCTGAGCTAGAAGTGTTAAACAAGACTGTGGAAGCTGCAAAATTAAACCAGGCAGTAAAATGGGTATACTCTCTAATCACCAGAGAGGTTTTAGATCAGCATAAGAATTTTAGATAGGAAAAATTACTGTTTCCCAGAATAGTTTTAGAATTCATAAGGAAAGGAAATGTAATAAGCCAGGGCCTGGATAGTGAGTAAAAAACACTCTAGAAATATCTATGTATTCTCTTCCATAGAAATCAGAACATAGATGAGCCAATACTGTGGTGGACTATGGAAAATGAAAATCATCTATCGCTTAGTTTCTCAGTTGTCAAATAATAATAATAATAATAATAATAATAAAATGCAAGTTTTAGTTAGGAAAAAATTAAGCAAATAGAAAAATAAAGAATCTACAAGGATTCTGTAGGCTTTTTAAGAACACTTGTTGGAAGTTCAGGTTAAATGTATGCAAAGCACAAAAAAAGGCCATATTTTGGTCAAACTTTGGCTTACTAAGTGACCCTAGATAAGTCACTTAGCCTTTCTTTACCTCAATTTTCTCTTCTATAAAATGGAGATAGTAGTAGCACACAGGTAGAGTGAAGATGAAATTTTTTAATGCTAGCACTATACAAATGCTAATTATTACTAATTATTAATGGAAGATTTCCAGGAGACAACTCAATGTAACTGCAAAGAACACTAGATTCTAAGATATGGGAATTGTATTTATCCTGGTTCTTCTACTTATTCCTTATGCAACCTCAGGCAAGTTATTTTATATCTCTGAGCCTCAGTTTCCTCAACTCTAACATAAAGAGGTTGTAGCAGACTACTGCTAATATCCCTTTTAAATCTAAAACTATGATCTTATGATCTCTGAGATTGTTTCCAAGTCAGAAATCCTGTGTTCCTACTCAAACACCATAATTCAGTCATTTGCAAATTAATTGGTGAAAAAAAAAGATTTTATCATTGAGGAATACATCAAAGAAAAAAAGAATACTCAAGTGTGGGGAATAGGGGTATTCTACAAAGTATGGCAGATCAGGTATGTGAATGAGAAATTAGGCACACCATAAAAGGATTTTGTCAGAACCTCAAAAGGAATTTCAAAGCAATAATAAGATACTCTTTAAATGTATGCAAGGCAAGAATCCAACTATAGAGCCAGTGGGGCTACTTGGTGATCAGAGTGCCAAAGGTAGATTTAAGAACAAAAGGAAGATAAAAGAGAAATTAAATTAATTCTTTGCCTCAGTCATTAATGAGGAATTTTGGCCAATTCCCATGACTGAGTTCTTTCAAAACAGGTTGGGAGTTCTGTTTTTAATAGTGGTAAATGCACACGATGTTCTAGAACCATAAAGGAAATTTAGATAAATTACCAGAACTGGTAGGTAGTGTTTACCTACTGAGGATTTGGAGGGCAGTCAAGAAAGAAATTGGAAAACTGTTGGTCAAAATATATAACTTGTCATTACAAATGGCAACGGAGTTGAAAGACCAGGTGGATAAGTAATGGAACTCCATTATTTAGGTTCTAGAGAGAACTCAGGGATCCAAACTGTGTCTTGCACAAGTTACCATAATCTGTAATAAAGAATGGTATTACTCAACATGTAAGCAAACAGATCATTGAAGGAAAGGCAGGAGAATGCTGGAGCCAGCTTGAACTGGCTGGATTTCCAGTGCAGATGTTTATACCTCAGAAATAGGCAAATGCAACGAAGGCTTGGTTTAGTGTTTTTGTTGACTATTTGGACTTAAGAAAGTAATGGAGAAAATGGTAATAATGCCAGCAAAATTTAAAAGTGTGATATGAATACATTTTACTTTTTGGAGAGCCAATTAAATGTTTACCAGCATACCCTAGGGAGAGGCAATGTGATTTCTTTAGGGAAAAGCATGGCTATCCAGTCTATGTAATATAATATTTTAAAGAAGCAAATACACCTGTGGAAAAGCAAAACCAAAGCTTATGAATTATTGTGATTTTCCGAAAACTTTTGAAAAAATTCCCCACCAAAGACTATTAAAAAGATTGAATCACCATGAGATTTGGTTTGTAATGTATGGTAGTTGACAGAATTGTCTTAGTGTTAGGAAATAGAGTATGGGAATAACTAACATTTCTCTGAATGAAAAAGTATGAATACTGAAACAAAATTGGGTAAAATCTGAAGAGAATCAAAAATATTTAGCATTTTTATAAGTGCTCAGGAAATTCTTCCAGATTTGGTGACTACCCTTTAGTCAGGGGTAAATTATAGAAAGCACTTCAGAGCTAGTCAAGTGGTCAGAAAAGATGGCAAATTAGCTTCAGTAATGTGCACAGGTATAAAATAATTGATTAAGAAAAATTATACAAGCTAGTTATAATGGAACGGAAAGCGACCAAAAGGAAATGCTCACAAATACAGTAAGGTATGAAATTTGTTATCTCATTCCCCAATTGATAAATGATCAAAGGCTATGAACAGGTAGTTTTCAGAGGAAGAAATTAAAGCTGTCTACAGTCATATGAAAAAATGCTTTAGATCACTATTTATTAGAGAGATGCAAATCAAAACAACTCTGAGGTACCACATCGCACCTATCAGATTGGCTAACATGACAAAACAAGAAGATGATAAATGTTGGACAAGATGTGGGAGAGTTGCAACACTAATTCATTGTTGGTGGAGCTGTGAGCTGATCCAGCCATTCTGGAGAGCAATTTGAAACTATCCCCAAAGGGCTACAAAAATGTACATACCCTTTGACCCAGCAATATCGCTTCTAGGACTGTATCCAAAAGAAATCATAAAAATGGGAAAGGGTCCCACATGTACAAAAATATTTAGAGCAGCTCTCTTTGTGGTGGCTAAGAACTGGAAATCCAGGGGATGCCCATCAATTGGGGAATGGCTGAATAAATTGTGGTTTATGAATGTAATGGAATACTATTGTGCTATAAGAAATGATGAACAGGAAGACTTCAGAGAGGCCTGGAAGGACTTAGAGGAACTGATGCTAAGTGAAAGGAGCAGAACCAGGAGGTCATTGTACACAGTAACAGCCAGTGTGCAAGGAATTTTTCTGGTAGACTTAGCCCTTCACAGCAATGCAAGGACCTAAAGGACTCTTGAGGCAAAATGCCATCCACATCCAGAGAAAGAACGATGGAATTGGAACACAGAATGAAGCAGAATATTTTCTTTTGTGTTATGTTTTGTTTAGTTTGGGTTTTTCTCATGGTTTCTCCCAGGCATTTTTATTTTTCTATGAAACATATTCAGTCACAGACTCAAGATCCAGAGATTTAGGACATGTTACCAACCTCACTGGGGTAGTTAGGTGTTACACTGGATAGAGCACCTGGTCTGGAGTAAGGAAGATCTTAATTCACTGAGTATGGGAATGCTAAATCTTGTGCTATATTTGTGCTATATAAAAAGTAATATTTTTTATATTTCTACATAATAATGATCAAGGACTGGGCACATAACACACTTGCCTTAATTTCTTTGTATTTAATGATCTTAGAACTGGAAAGCTCACACAGTGTAATGAGAAAAGCTTCCATTTAATGTACAACAATGAAGTGGTTGTATTATACATTTTCCAAAAACAAAATAGTACAGAATCATCTAATAATCAACATAATTATTTTAGGATTAAAAATTATTCAGTCTGATAAACAAATTGTGACAATGGATGACAATTAATGCAAATGAATTGAGTGCAGCATTGTGTACTGATCACTGTTATGCCTCCAGAGTAGCACAGAGCCAGGAGCGGTTTGCAAATGAACACCCAAACACAGATACCTAGTAGGATTATGCATTCATTTAATGCTAAAGAGTATCCGTTCTCAAAGTAGGTATATTTTGTAAAATAAATTCAGCTTGAGCAATATTGTATGCATACCTGTACATACAAACAGAACATCAAGCCCCAAAACCACAGGTAGGTTTAGCAGCCAATGTCTATAGTCCTGATCTGCCTCAGTTTCCTCAACTGTAAAAGGGGGATAATAGTACCTACCTCCCAGGGTTTATGTGAGAATCAAATGAGGTGATATCAGTAAAGCACTTAGCACAGTGCCTGGCACATAGTTGGCATAAGAGTCCTGTCTTATATGACTTTAGAGTTGACTATGGATTACTATATATGCAAATAGAAAACTTAGACATGGTAACACTTTTTCAGAGGGAATCGGCCTGACGCTTCTTCCTTTTCTTCATTTTCTTTTCCCTGGAAAACTCCATTCAGAGTTTTTGGAATGCTTTGATCTGTCTCTCTGTCTGTCTGTCTGTCTCTCTCTCTCTCTCTGAAGTATAATCCATAGGAGTTGAGGTCCTTTGAGATGGTACTAATATTAAGGCAATCTAGTTTTGATTTTTAAACAAAATCTCATGTTTCTGGTATTAAGTCAAAGTCTGTATGGTGCAAATATTTTCCTGGGCAAGTAGTCCCCAACAGGCTACGTTCCAGAAATTCATACGTTAAGTTGGTTGTTGAGAACACAGAACACATTTTCCCACTAAAATAAGTTATCCATGGTAGATGTATTCCCAGGCCAGCCCACAAAAGTCTATTTAATGCATAAAGTGCTTGAAGCATTGTAGTAATCCTACTCTTCCAACTATATGTGGTAACGTTTTATAGTATCATTTTTCTGAGAAGAATAATTTTGAGTTCTATCTCAAGATGGTAGAAACTACTTTGTACTGGCAGCAGAAATAGTTATCCGTGGGTAGAAGTTACAGGGAAGGAGATTTAGGTTTAATTTAAGTGCTTCCTAACATTTACAATACTGGTTCTTTACCTGAACCTATTTGTCTTGTTAATATTTTAAACCATATTTTAGTATAACTGATTTCCTTGGTAATCCTATAAATTTTATTTTGTACGTTTGAAAACATTATTCAGAGAAGAGGTCTATACCTCTTCTCTGTGGGAAACCTGTGACCCTCTAGGTCCTCAGGAAAGACCCTTTGACTCCAAACAGTTTAGGTTCAGTCAAAGGGCAGCACTTGAGGACCTAGAGGGCCACATGTGACCTTGAGGCTTCAAGTTCTCCACTCATGGTCATAGGCTTCACCAGACTTCCAGAGGAGTCTATGACACAAAAAAAGATCAGGAACCCCAGAATTAGAATCTAAAAGAGCCATTTCAGGAAGTAGTGAGACAACCTCCTTGGAAGACCCTCCTGAGAGCGAAAGATAACCATTTATTTGGTGCATTGTAAAGGAAATTCTTGCTTAGATATGGATTGGAGTAGATGGCCATGGCATTCTCCGTCAACTAAGATTCTACTGCTGTGTGAAATCTTTCTCTTCTCTAGGAAGTGAGTGAGGCAGGAAAGGAGACAGGTGGTTGGTGTAACCATGCATTCTCAGAAGCAACAATGACCACTCTCACAAATCTCCAGGGAATACAGGTAAATTACATTAGGCAGACAGGGAAGAAAAGGCTGAAGATTTTTAGTAACTCCTTATATCAAAGTAGGAGAAAGCACGATGTTATGGAAGTAGTTGTTCTTTAGCTGATTAGTTATGTCTGACTCCATGACTCCATTTGGGGTTTTCTTGGCGGTGATACTGATATGGTTTGCCATTTCCTTCTCCAGCTCATTTTATAGATGAGGAAACTGAGGCAAGCAGGGTTAAATGACTTACCCAGGGTCACACAGTTAGAACGCATCTCAGATCACATTCTAACTCAGATCTTCCTGACTCCAGACTCAGCACTCTATACACTGTGCCATCTACTGGCCCCATGGAAATGGTACTGGCTGGATTTGAAGTCGGAATGCCTACACAAATTGCTTTATCACTATCAGCCTCAATTTCCTTTGCTATAAGACTTTTTCTGGCACCAAATCTGCAATTCTATCCTGTTACAATTCAAGTAGGTCAATCATTTGCATTGTCTCTAGATTGAAGAACAAAAGGCCGTTGGGGGAGGGAAGAGGAAAATACCAGTGAAAGGAGGGGGTAACTATAGACTAAAGCTTAGATCCTTCTTGGACTATTGATTTGCTTTGCTAGACCTTTTATAAACTGGAATTCCATGTTAGCACTGTGAGCTAAGATTTCTTTTTCTTCTCTTCTATCCTTCAGCTACATAATTTTCAAAAAGGTTCTTAAAAAACAGTCAAGAAATTATGCCTTTTCCATCAGAAGGTGAAAACAATAGGTAGAAATATTTTAAAATAAGCATTTGATTTTTTAAAAATTGTTTTTATGGTCCAAAACAGTTCCACTATTTAACGTGGTGCTGAATACATTTATAGATCTCTGCAGTTAATTTTCAGAAATCAAGGAGTGCCACAGAAATTTTCTTCTTTCCACAGTATGTTGGACCAGACTATATATGTATATCCTTAAATTAAGAGAACTCAAGATAAATATCTTCTTTCAGCAGATGTAGAGGGGGAAATGGTGTTGTATAATTTATGATCAAAGGATTTAGAGCTGGAAGACATTTTTGAGAAAATGTACTCCAACCTCCTCATTTTCCACACAGTAAAGTAAGGTCCAAAGTCATGTAGCTAGTAAGTAGAAGAATTGGTATCTGCATATGTGACTCCAAATCCAGTTTTCTTTCCTTATACTACATTGCCTCATTCATAGATGTGTAATTTACTGCTGGACAGTGGTAAAGAACTTTGAGGAAACACCACCCCCTAGTCCTGTGTGGAGCCGGGATACACAGGTGGGGGACATTGCATGTAATGTCAGATTTCATTCCATACATTACTCTGAATTGTTTATTTGTGTTTTTTTTAATTTTTCTTTAAAATATGCTTCGTTATATGGAATGATTGTCTGAGAGACTGGAGGGAAAGTGGCACAAAGGGAAACTCAGGTAGTGTAAAAACAAAAGATATCAATACAGTTTATTTTTTAAAAAATTTTTAATTGCCAACCCTAAGGAAACTTAGAGATCAACTACTCCAACTTTCTTATTTTACATATGAGGAAATTAAGGCCCAGAAAGCTAAAAACAATCTGCCTAGGGAGTAAGTGACAAAGCCAGAATTTGAGGCGAAGTGCTTTGACTGAAAATGCTTTAGGTTGGTTTTGTTTAATTTATTATATTTCAAGATCAAAATCCATAATGATATAAAGGGAAAAGCAACATATACATATATATATATATATATATATATAATGTGATACTTGTAAATCTGTTCATAGCAATTATAATATATGACTAGCTGTAGACAGTTGTATCAATTATAATATATGACAAGCTGTGGATGGTTGTATCAGTTTTTAATCTTCCTAGCTTATTCAATTTTTCTGATCAGTTAGCATTTATTAAGTACCTACTGTGTGCACTTCACAGCACTGGATGGTGTTGTTGAATCAAACATAGTTTCATAAAAATTAACTGTAATTAATTTTAAACACTTCCAAGTCCTCCATTACTTAATACCTTTATATTTTTATAAATCATTGTAGTTGGTTTATGAGGTGAATTATGAGCCAATAAGAGAATCAATATACCTTCAGGTAGCTTTTCATTTTTAAAAGTTGAAATATTGATCAAAACCTCTCAGTTTTATTGCTAGGCTCAAACACATACCATGCTAGGTAGACACTATATAATCAGCTAGCAAGAGTATCCTTAGACAAATACTAGGAGGTCCACTCAAAATGAAGCATTTGTCCTAGAAAGTGTTTATTCTGGTAAGCTGTTTTCTGGATAATGTGATTATTCATAACATGACTTAGAACTCAACAAATTCTGGCTTTTTTCTTTGCTTATAAGTTTCTTTTTCTTTTCTCCCTGCTGAATTAAACCTATAAATTGGTTGTTCATATAATAAAAATACACAAATTCAAGGTGTTTGCATTTGTCATTTTAGGGAGCTGAGCTTTTTTTTCTGATATTAATATTGTTATTTGATGCTGTTTAGCCTTCATTCTTGAAGAGGACCATGACATTATGGAGGTGATGTCATCACATGCAAGTGAATTGGATTTAAGTGAGGGAGGGCTGTGCAAAGTCACCAGCCTCACTTTCTCCTCCAGAGCCATCTGGGTCCAGTGGCAAGATATAAATCAGGAAGACTGGAGGTGGTCCTGGATACAATGGGAGACCTTGACCTTTAAAAAAAAAAGCTAAGGTCTTTAACTGGTCTCAGTCTGACTGAGGCAATACCTATTTAGTGAGGAAGGCTAGGTAAGAAATGAGACAGAGAATGTCCTCTTAGTCAAAAAAAAAATCAATCTGGGAAGTGAAGACCCTAGAGGTTTCTGGACAAAATAGAAACAATTGCTATTTTCATTCACTGTGAAGGACAATGAATCAAGTGGGGCTTGGCCTGTACAGTCCAGTCCACGGGCAAGAATGATTTGGGTTTTAGGCTCGGTCCTTTAGATAAAAGATTCCAGAGATCAAAATTTACAGTCCTTTGGGCACAACACCAGAAGGTAGGGAAGGGTATGATACGCTATGTGGACAGAGGTAGAAGCAGGAGGAAAGGAAAGGAAAAGGAGAGAAGAAAGAAGAAAAAAAAGGAAAGAGAGAAGGAAGGAGCTGTGTTGTTCAATTAGAAGTGGCCGTTTGGGTCCCCAAAGGGGCAGTAGTAACACATGAGGAAATTGTGCCTCAGAGTGACTTGTCTATAGTCACGTAGCCAACAAGCTTTAGAGATGTCATTATAACACATCACGGCTCCAAATGTTCTCTTTCCACTATACTACATAGACTCTGCTACTTAATTTTCAAGCACGTTTAAGGAACTTGGTTAATTCATTCTCCATCCCTCACTCTTTTCATGATCATCTCCACTTCTCCCTACCTCAGCCTTCCTTGTCAGCACCCCGGCCAATGGCATTGCAGAAATAACACCTGGAGGGCACATATGGACTGATGGGAGCCACCTCTGGATTGAGGAATGCTGCCTATTGGCTGGGGAAAGCAAAGCACTGGCCAGCAGTCCCCATCCTGCCCGTTAACCTACCTGAAATATAGTGCTAATTTCACTATTTTATTGGTACTCTAAATATCCAGCAGGTTCCCCCTGCTAAATTTCTTCTCGGGCAGCTGCGTGAGTCCTCAGTACATAGCAATGGTTGCATATATCCCTGGAAATAGCTGCAGGATTCTGCATCCTTTCCTTAACTGACTTTCTTTCTTTCAGCTGTTTGGTATAAGTCTCTATGACTTGTTCATGGGAGGAGATGAAGCTGCCTGGTTCCAGGCAGGATTGTTCCCACAAGGGACAGAGTGCCCTTTGACACCTCTTAATGTCTCTCTCCCCAAGGGTCTTGTGTGAAAGAACTGAGGTAGCAGAAGGAAAGAGGTGGCGGCTGTAGGCTGAGGACATTGAAAATAGCTGCATAAGTCACTCCTCACAAGGGTTTCATTAGCACCGAGATGACTATAAAGACATTTATACTACTCTGATCTTGCTCTCCTGAAACATTCTTCCTCTTCCCGTCCAGCAAATTATTTCTCTGTCTGTCAGAACATCAGTCAAAACCTTTCTCAGGATAACTAAGAAAAGCGAGGAATTTTTGAGGATTCTTCACAAAAATGTTTTCTACTTATCCATATGCAGTTGTTTCTTGCTTATACTTATTAATGGAAGCACAGAAAGGCATAGATAATCCAAAAACCATATTCAGCATTGAAATACATTTCTCATATATTTCAAAATAGCTCTGTCTATTGTTCCTTTATTTCTTTCTCAAAAAAAAAATAAAAAATTGGAGCTCTGACTCCAGAGAAAATAGTTTCATTTCTCTGCTCAGACTTTCTCTTTCTGTCCCCATTTGGAAATAAATTGTTTATCACTCAGTGTGAAGCAAGTCACCAGATTAGGAAGAACTATACTATTTCAGGCCCTCCCTGGTGTAGGTGGTGTTTAAGCCAAGTCAAAAAGCTAAGTCAAGAAATATTTTTAAGTGTTTACTATATGCCAGGCACTGTATTAAGTGCTGAGGATACAAATAAAATCAAAAAGAAAAATGATCCCTACCTTCAAGGTGTTTACATTCTAATGGAGGATGATAGTACATAAAAGGGAGCTGAAAACTGTAAGTAGGGGAGTTAGCCCTGCAACATATCTGCATTGTTCCTCAACATGGATGTTCATTGAGCAATTCACCAATAGAAGAAAGGTGCTGCTGAGATGGATGGAGAAGCTGTAAGTTCAGGGAATGAAGCATGGCTAGTTTGAGTTCTTCCTCAGAATAGAAGTTTAGGGAAGAACTCACCAATAGGAAAAAGGAACCAAGGAGGAAGGCAGCTGGCGCATGGTGGCACGCTTAGTCGGAATGGTGAGCCCTTAGTTTGCAAGAACTTCTGACAAACTACACACAAACTAATATGCAAAAGACAATAGAAAAATCAACACATCTCGAAACTAGGCAATGAAGGTCCTGTTATAGGAGAGGTTTATCTCCCTCCTGCAATAAAGCAAGTGTTGAATACAATTCTATGTCTTGAATCAGTATAACTTTTTGCTTACCTATCCTATACTGTACAGTGTAGACGCTGAGGGGGGAGAAGTTTGAAACACACGAAGAAGGAGTTTGCAGTCCCAACGAGAGAGAAAACATATAAATACATGAAAAGTTAAATACAAAAATTAAATAGCCACATAATACAACAACACAAGGAGCGTCACCAAGTACTGAGCAATTAATTACCAGACAAGTGGTACAGATTGTAAATGGTCTGGTTCAAAGGAGGAAGAGATCACTGTGAGTCAATAAACTTGATCGCTTGCTTTGCTTCAGTAGCCTGTATACACGCACCTGGTAAAACTAGCACTGTTATCATCTTAGAACACAGTCAGGAGCCAGAATGATCCTTTCCCTAAGTTCACGTCCTCCAAATTCCTCCTCTATCCTCATTATCCAGCCTCATCCCTGAAATACTTTCCAAGGGGTTAAATGAATGCTGTGATTTCAGACTTAATTAGAAGAGCTGGAAACATCAAGGTATTCAATAGGAAGCAAGGTAGTCAAACGAGAAAAGGAAACACATTTATAGAAACAGTTAAGTTGAAATAGAAAATGCATAGCAGAGGTATTTTTTTTTACCTGATGGAGGGCCATATGCTTGCTGAATATGTCGATGCTGGTTTTAAGGTTCTTGGGTATTTTAAACTTGACACTTTATTTTTTTTAATGATTTCAAACATCATTTCTTTCCGAGCTTTTCCCCAGTATTGCTGTAATATTGGACAGATGGTACAGCAGCATTTCACATTTGCATTTTGCTATACTGCCATATCATTTGTAAAATCTCTTTGCAAAAGACAGTGATTCCCTTTCTACCTTTATAGAAATGGTTTCTGTGAAGCTGTTTAAGAGGTTTGTTTTTTTTCCTGGTGTCTTTGGGATTATATAGATTTTGACTCTATGCCATAGTTCTTCTAAATTTTATGTTGTGTTATATATTAATTTGTTTTCTGGTGACTATATGCTATCCTTTTAATCATCCCATTCGTCTAAAGAACTTAAAAGTATCTTCATTATAGACTAGTGATATAAGAAGATGGTAAGACTACTACTTTCATTTTACAGATAGGAAAACAGAGGAATTGAAACATTAAATGACTTTTGCAAGGTGACAGTAAATAGCAAGAGACAGGATTTAAGTTTTAGAAATCCTAGATCAATTTTCTTACATAATATCATTCTCTAAAATGATTCTACTTTGATATTACTTGGGTGGGTTTTCAAGAGAATTTTTCTATGAGACATATTGTTTCTTCCTTTGAATTAAAAAAATGACTTCTTGAGCATTGAATGCATTGGCCCTTGGGAAGTACATGTGTGTGCATATATGTATACATGCACAAATGTATATATATATGTGTGTGTGTATATATATATATATATATATGAGATGATGGAATTGCAATTTTAGCATAAGGGTTTTTTTGGTTGATCAATAGGTTTAGAAGAAATTCAAAATAGGAGAAACAGCTCCTCCCCCAAATAAAAGCTGCTTGTAGATGTTCTTTATAAAGGGAACCATATGCATGGGAAAATAAGCTTACAAAGATTACTGCTAAGTATTCTTCATTCTTTTTATTGGTGACATCTTTTAAGACAAATCCGTTAAGAGGTCTAGTTGGTTCAAAAGGCTAATAAACATATCATCACATAGATCCCTTTTAACCATTAAATAGCTAATTCTGATTATCTTCAGTTTATATGGGTTGGTTACTGTCTCATTCCAGTGGTCTAACTAAGACGTTTTAATGAATTTAAGTGAATTCCTTATAGACTAACCGAACCATAGTTCCATAGTAAAGAATAAGTGAAAAAAAATCAGTTTGTGCATGTTAAGACAAAGTAACACTAACTTAGAGTGTCTAAAAGGGCCTACCTTTTCCCCCACTGATGAGCTATAAATGGTGATATTGGTAATATTGTAATAGAGATTATTTGCAGTCCTGATCATATCAATGCGTTCCCCCAATCAAGCTGATGAGATTGCGGGTCATAGACTTTGTAGGCACGGAAAGCACAGATCTCCACAGAGTGTGAGCACCCCCAGTGGTATCTTATCAAGAAGACACAGAGAACTCCAAAAGGATTAGCTGGATGAGATTCAGAAGGATGGATTCTTTTGGCAGACTTGCCCTTCTCTGTAGCCTCTTCAAGCAAGATGACAGAGCAGCTGGCATTCTCTTCTGGACTGTCTTTTCACCTTCAGAAAATAGACAGGCACATAATGGAGTGAATCAGTGTAGGGAGAGAGGAAGAAGAAGCATTGTGCATTCTCCTTCCCACAGGAATCTTGTGGGAGGAGCGTACTGGAGTTATATGTACTTACTCATGGTTTCTGAGCACAGATCTGAGAGGAGAGTTTCTAAGAATGGGCAGTCTCATCCCAATAGACAGTTTAGTAGCCAAGGCATTGATCAATTTCTTACAAAAGCACAGGGCCAAGTAGTACTTGCTTGTAATACAACCTGAAGAGATCAAATAATATTCCTGAATTCCAACCTTTTTTTTCAGAGGAGAGGTGATTTTAAATTTCCTAGGCAGTATAATTCTGGAATCAATTCCTTTACCCAGAAAAAGGAGATTTCCTGATTAGCAATAGCTTTTTTCACCTTTTGAGTAAATTCAAGTTCTAGAGTTGCCAAGACTGAGATTCCTCAACTTTGGGAGTTGGAGGATCAGATTTCCAGAGGGAAGGGATTTCTTATACTCATTTGTGTATAAAGGAAGATCATTCACACAATTTCTGAATATCATCCTATGTGGAGGGCAAAGCCAGTGAGTTACTTTGACAGTGGAATGGGGATTACTTTTTCAATAGCTCCAAAAATATGTTTATTTTGAGGAAACTCTAAATCACGTATTGTTAATATAAGACTTGGTGAGATTGTATAGGACTCTGCTTGAAACAGGGGCTCACTATCACTTCAAGGAGTTGCCCTAATATCAACTCAAAGAGGGGAGAAATAGCTGGGGGAACTTATGGGCTGTTTGAGTTGTCACATGATTTTTTTGATCGGACTCTATGAGTATTTTGTGTTGTTTTTTTTTTCATTTTCTATTGGGTGAAATCAATACTGTTCTGGATGCATTTGGTAGAATGAGTACCTATATGGAATGTAGGTACCTTATTATTTATCATTAGGGAAAGCTAAAGATCAGCTATATTCCATGATTAAATTAGATTTTTCTGGAATTAACACCAGGTATAGATGATGTACCAAAGAGGAAAAAAAAATGGACCTCTAGGCTCAGTCCTTTGGAACTATGTATGTATGAGCCTATGTGAGTCTAGAATCCTGGGGAGTCCTGAACATGAGTTAAACTATTACCACATAAACACATAACTCAAAGTTTCGTACTTCATTCAGATAACCATAGATGGAGTTCACACACTTTCATTGTGTGGTGTGTTTGTGTGTGTGTAAACATTTAGCAAAGTTTGTTCCTCAGAAACCTCCATAAAAATTTTTCATTTATGTGGAAATGGCAAAGGACTTGATCTTTATTTAATAAAAATCTCAATTTCTAAAATAGAGGAACAGCCAACACTACCAGATAACTTTCACATCTTGGGCAAATTTAGATTTGTATTGACAGATTTCAATTTTCCACTTTCTAGCACTGGATTTTATAACTGACTTTTGAAATAAGGCCTGACTTATGGGTTACCCAAGCTAATCACAGGGAAGTAATTGACAATTATTAGGTGAGGATAGGAAGTTTTAGAGGATGAACTCCAAACTACAGCCAGGAATGGAAGAGGAAAATATGTTTTAGGGTTCCCTCCAGTTGTATAAGACACTTCCTGCAGGTCGGTTATTCATCATAAAGCAGACATTATGCTGCAATGGTGACAAGATCTGCAATTTCTAAAAATAATTTTTATATATCTTTTTATTTATTTATAATTTTTATAGATCTTTATATTTTTATATCACCTAAACTTCCCCTTGTGTCCCTCCCTTAACTTCTCACAGAGAGATATCCTATATAACAAATATTTTAAGGAGGGAAAAAAAGAAAGAAAGAAGCAAAATGTCAAAAAAAAATCTGAAAATGTATGCAATATACATGGATCTCTGTAAAGTAGTGGGAGCCTACTCATATCTCTTCTTTGGGGCTTGTATGGGAGATGATGGTACCCTCAACAGAAATAAAGAAGTTTAGAAAACAGAAGGATTTGGAGTAGGAGAATAAGTTTTGTTTTGAACATCTTAAGTTTAAGATATCCATAGGAAACTAGTTTGAGATGTCCAATAAGCAATTAATGATGTGAGGCTGAAGGTTATGGGAGAAGTTAGGACCAGATAAATAGATCTGGGAATTATCTGCAATCCAATCTGATAATTGGATTATAATAATGGGAACTGATGAGGTCACCCAGTAAAATAATAGAGAGAAGAGGAGAACAGACCTAAGAGACACTCATGATTAATTGATGTCACCTGAATTAAGATCCAGCAAAGGAGATTGAGAAAGAGCAGTCAGACAGGGAGGAGAAGAACCAGGAAAAAACAGTGTCTTGAAAAACCCAAAGTGGAGAGAATATGTAGGAAAAGAAAATAATTAACAATAGAAAAGTTTGCAAAGGCATCAAAGAGGATGAGAATTGAGGGGAAAAAAATAGATTTGGCAAATAAGAAGTCATTGATACCTTTGGAGAGAACAATTTCAGTGGAATGATGAGGTTAGAAGCCAGAGTGCAGAAAGTTTCGAAGACAGTAGGAAAGGAAGTAGGGCCACAAATTATAGATAATATTCTCAAAAAGGTTAGTCATCAAGGGGAAGAGAAATATAGAATGATAGCTAGCAAGGATGGTTGTATTCAAGTTAAGGTTTTTTAAGGAAAGTATATTTCTAGGCAGCAGGGAAGTAGCCAGTGGTCATGGAGAGATTGACAATTGAGTAGGAATGATGAGGGGAAGGGAGGGGTAGTTTGCTAGAAAAGAAAGGAATGGAATGGGATCAAGGGCATATGTGGAGGAGTTTGTCTTGGCAAGAAGATCCACCTCATTATAGAAACAGGGATAAAGGGAGTGAACTGTATCGCTAAGGACCTTTGAGTTCTAAATCCTGTGATAAATTGTAGTCTGTAGGCTATAATTTTGCTCCCTATCTACCAATTTAAAGTTCTGCCTATTTCACAATAAAGAGTTCCAGAGACCTCTAAGATTCCACAACACATTGTACTTAGCTTTCATTTTTTGCTAAATCTTCTAAATATGTAGGAGTTATCTAATTGTTTAATATCAAGTACTTAGATTTTTTTGAGGGATACTTGCAAATAGCTCTGCTTTATAACTGTGGGATGCGCTCCTAGAAACTTAATCTTAAAGTAGACCATAAAGAATAACCATATTTGAAGTTTCTTCAGGGTCATTAGCAACATGGATGTCAAGGTAAAGCTATAGAGAAAGTAAGTGGTAAGTGTCAAGCAGCAAAATGTAGGGATTTGGGTCTATATAGTGAAAGTGTGAATGTCCTTATTTTTCTTTCTTCGTATGAGCAAATGTCACCCTCTGCTAATCCCTCCAACTGCCATACCCTTTCCGTTGCAATGGAACTAAAGATCTGCTGACTATAATCATTAAAAATTGAGAAAGGACCTTTTCTAATGTTTTAGTTTGGTTGCTCCGAATTTCTAAGTAAACTACTTGCTTAGCAACGTTTTCACAGGATGATGATTGGTGCAGAATGTTGACTTGATTTGGGTTTGGGGATGACGGAAATCATGAAAGTCAATAGCTGGAAATTGACCATTACCAATTTAGGGTGGAAAAGTCAAAATTTAGGTAAGCCACCACCGTCAATTTTCCCATAATTCTGATGAATGTCACAGCCCACTCTTGCCTACCACCCCAATAATGAAAAATTTCCCAGTTTTCATTTTGCAGCACCGTTTATAGTTTATTTTCTAATGTAAGACTGTGTAGTTACAGGTTTAAATGTACAATAAATACGGCATAAGTATGACTTCCACAAATTATGGGTTTAACCCTTTGTTTTCTGTAACCTGTAACCACATTAACCTTCAGCTTCATGGGAATGAATACTAATTATCATTATGAACAGTTCTTCTCATTATGTTCCTATTTATGGTATCTTTTATGGCTTGCTAATTGCATGCATGCAAAACAGAAATGTTTGAAGCTAAATAATGTAAACAGGGATGTAATTGATTTTCATGTTGAATAGTTTTATTGATTTATTGTTAATTAAAATCTCTCAAATCTCTGCCCAATTAATCCATTTAATTTATTGGATATTAGAGTAGCAGTTGCTGTTTTTCATAGTTTAAATTTGATACTTTTGTAATATTCCTTGACTTCATCTTTAAAAATTTGTTGCATAAACAAATAATGCAGGTATATTCATATTATATTAAAATATGATATATAAATTTACCACTGCATTTACAAATGAAGCTTAGGTATGTCAAGAAGGCTAACCTCCTAAAATCATTAAGTTCAAGGATATATAAATATGATATATTTATAAGGATATAAATTTATAATAATCTAACCTGTCTCTCAAAGCAGGAATCATTCCAACAACATCCTTGATAGATTTAGGCTCAGTTTTGATTTGGTTTGGGGTTGTTAGCTTTGTCTTACATTTTAAGTAAATTTTTAATTCCTTCTACATTTGATACGTTTATTCATACAACAACTAAAAAGTGCCTACTATGTTCAATACACTGTTACTTTAGGCTGGATTAGCATCTTCCTAAAAAAGTGGTTTAGCATCTGAATAACTAAGAGCATTGCATGCTATCCTTTTGTATAAGGCAAGAAAGGTTTAATGGGAACTGGATGACTTTGTAGTACAGTATGTATTTTTCAGTTAAGCTATTGTTATTTTTCCCCTAGGCCTTTAAGCTATGAGCCAGATAGAAAATAACTTTAGCTAATTTGTATTCATCCTTTTTTAACCTTATTTGAGTGTTTCTATTCATATTTTATCATAAAATGATCATTTTTTCTTTAAATAGTCTTGCTGCATTCTTAAGTGTGATATTATTATAGCCTACAGTCATTTTTTCCAAAAGAAAAAAGCTCTAATTTTATAATAAAAGTCTATGGGAAATAAGGATTCAATATGCAGAGAATTTGCTTGATTCTGTATAGTAAGGCAGTCCTGTTATTGAATGTTATCAACCAATTGCCTCTTCATAGCAAGCAATGTTAGACATAACAAAAATGGCTACCCATCTGGATAGATTCTGGAGAATACATCATGCTAGAATGGTGAAAGCTCTTTGGGAAGACTGTGTCACTCCTATATGATCCAAGAAAATAACATCACTTCAAGTGTTTTTTTTATGTATGAAGAATCATCCACAAAGTATTGGGGAAAATTGTAGTTGGGTAAATGGATACCACCAAGACTCCTTGGCATCATTGGTAGAGGGCCATAGTCCAAGGATTCTTCTCCATCCCTGGCAAGCTTTTCCTTGTAAATTTTTTTTGAGATCCTTTATTTCTTATAACTAGAGGGAAGTTGTTCATTTACATCTTTGAGAAAAGTTCAAACTCTCTATTTCTTTCTTCCAACTTCCCCTAAAAAAGTTATCTTAGATCATACCAGTGCCTAGCTTGGAGCTGAGCCCATTTTTTTTCTTGATTACATACTTGTGATTTCATCAATGTAGGAAATTCCAGATGTGGAAACTCACTCTCCATACTGCTTAATAAACATATATTATGCAACTATATGATTCCGAGTACTGGTGATGAAGCTTGCTATCCACCTGCTGACAGAAAAGTGATTGCCTCAGGGTACAGATTAAAACACACTTTTTTAGACATGGCCAATGCAGGAATCTGTTTTGCTTCATTATGTATGTTTGTAATATTACATTATGTTTATAATATTATGGAAAGCATTCTCTTTTTCTTTTCTTTTCCTTTTTTTGTTTATTGTGGGTGATGAAGTAGAAAAGAGTAAAAGAGAGTTTTGTTAATTTTTTTTAAGAAGAAAGAAAACAAGAAAGAAATATATGTTGAATGAATTGGCATGGCTACAAAAGGAAAAAAAACCGCTTCTTGCTCATGGCAAGTCAGAAGTTTATTAAAGGAACACAGAAAACACAGATACACATGTGGCTACAAGGAGAATCCTTTAAGAAGGCACTTTCCCTTCTTAGGGCTTGAAAGCTTATATATATTTCAAAAACAATGGCAGACTTCTATTAACATTGCCCTTGTAGGTGGGCTAATCTGTATTTCCAGAAATAAGCATGTCTTTTTTATCAGCCTAGAAGCAAGGACAGAAGTAGGGAGGGCTTGAGACAAAGGAAAATGTGACTCCTCATTTTATACAGAATGGAGGCTAGCATCTAAGATAGTTTCTCATGGAATAGATGAAAGATATAGCTCCCTTACCCAGCCCCGCCCCCATACACACACACTTTGATTCCATAAAATGAATGACTCTATGAATTGATGGGTGGAAAAATGAATTCGTTCACACTTCTGCAACTTAAAATAATGTATATGTTTCATGCTTAGTACATAACCTTTTCTAGGCTAAACTGTGTGTGTATGTGACTGTGTACATGTGTGCACACACAGTAGGGGAAGTATACAGTTAGTTCTTCTTTCATCAAGTCAATACTATCCAAAGGCACTTTTTTAAAAATTCCTCTCACAGGGAGGTTCATGAACAATGAAGGTTGAAGTACCTCCGTCCTCTTTCTGTCTTTCTCTCCTTTCTTTCACAGATACCCGCATATGCATATGTGGACTCAAGGAACATCCAGTGGCTTGAGGGCTCTCCACATGAGACATCAGTGGTTCTGGTAGACACAGCTCTCATTGGTATTCCAAGGACATCTCTCTCTATGTTGTTCCCGGTCCTTTCCAAAAATGCTTATTGATAAGCTAATATGAATGTCCCTTGATGACCATCTTCAGATATCCTTATGATACCATAAGGAAGATGGATAAGACTTATTCTGCCTGATGTCAAAAGTCAAGACTGGAAGGGAGGTTTAGGCTTGATGTAAGGATAATCTTCCTAAAATTTAGAGCTCTTCCAAACTGGAATGGATTCTCTCTGGTTTAGAGAACTCCCCTTCCGTAAAAATAAGCAAAGGCTAGGAAATCAGAAATGTTGAAGTAGGGATTTTTGTTCAAGGATATATTGGACTATAGACCAGGAATTCTTAATCTCTTCTCTGTGAACTTGGGTCCTTTTTGGTATTTTGTTAAGTTTTTTTTCAATATAATTAGTTTCATTTGAAATTCTATGCATTTTATTTTATTCTTTTATGAAATATCATTCTGAAAAGGGTTCTGAGGTTCTTTTCAATACTCTAATGAGAGGTATAAGATTGCACAACTCTTTCAAGGATTAGCTCTCGCAAGAGTCAACATAGCTTAGTGAATTGAGAGCTGGCCTCTAAATCAAAAAGACTTGGGTTGAAGTCTTACCGCTGACACATAATGGCCTTATGATTATAGCCAAATCACATTCACTCTGCAACCCCAGGAAAAGCTCTTAGATGATAAATTACAGAGCAGATACTGTATTTCACTGCATAGTTTATACAGATTTTATGCCAAATTTTTTGCAAAAAAGTGGGCCACAACCATAGTGAAGCTTTAAAAAATTGTGCCAGTATTACTTTAAAATCATTTATTACTAAACTGTCTTTCATACAAGATTAGGATGTATGGAATACTTGTGAATATATATTAAAACTGGGAAGACGCAAGTCTCATCATATCACATGACTTGCTCATGGGAGCTTTGCCTGCCAGCCTGCTCCCTTTGCACCTACGGCTCTTTATTGGATTAGTACTGCAGCACTTGAAACAAACCACAAGTTCAGGTTTTCGGAAATATACTGACGGTACATATGCACTGAGAAATCTAGGCTTGTGGTTCACAATTTGTATTCACGTGCCATTGGTGAATACATTGCTGCTTTGTTTACCTTTTAAGAAGGGTAATGAACAGAATTATACCCTGTGACAATTATGCTACTGAAGGTTATAAATCAATTTTTGGACTGAGAAAAAAAATGGTGTGACTTTACATTAATGATCTGTGTTAAAAGAAATCTCCTCATTCAGAGTTCCCCATGCCAAAGAAAGTTCTGAGTTTCGAGCCAAAAAGACTTGGGTTTAAATCCTGAATCTTACCTGTTAATACCTATGTGATCTAGGCTAAGTCATTTAACCTTTCCATATCTGAATTTCCTCATATATAAAATGAGAGAGTTGGACTAAACTACTTAAAAATTTTCTTCCAGTATTAAATTAAATCAATTAATCAGAGAGAAGAGAATGGATATCACCAGTAGCATTTTTGCTTCCCTATATCCTACTAATAGTTGCTAAATCCAACTCTGTAACCACATTGGCAAATTAAGCACATTGCAGTTGACAGAGTTTGCAATTTAACAAAAAAATTGAAAGGCTTTAATAAGGCCTTGTATTTAGATTTTTTTAAGAAAAAATTTTTCTAGGTCTGAAAAATCCTTACCAGCCCACAGAAATGTCTATAAGTTCCTCACTCATGTTTACTAAAGCCATCCTCTCCTCCGTTGCAGTCACACCTCTCTGCTCCAGCTGGTTCCCAGCTAGAGAATTGCAAGCATTTATTTATAGCATATCCCCTCATATTTCCCCCACAGACAGATTTCTCGGCAAATCTAACAAAAGTGTAATATTAAGCCAAAATCAAGTGTATCCAATTTCCTTTAGGTCTGTTGCTCAATATCTTTTAAACTCTTAACGCTTGCTCATTTTCATGGTTCCTTAAGTAGCACAGGCACATCACTGAACTTGGCCTGGGGGAACCATGAGAAGTAATGGAAAAAGTATTGAATAGGATTCAGAAGACCTGAGTTCTAGTTTAGACTCTTTCACCAACCCACTATGTTACTTTCAGCCAATCACTTAACCCTTTGGTCTCTGCATTCCTTCATCTCTAAAATGAGGATAGTAATGCTTGCCTCCTGTTTATTGGTTAGGTGGTTGAAATAATCAAAAAGGGTGATAATTGTGAAAATATTTGTTCCAAAAAATGAAGTGCCTTTAAAATTCAGTGATGTAAATGAAATAACGTTAAAATGCAATTTCTCTCATACTTATTTTAAACAAATTCCCCAGATAAAATCTATATAATCTGATATCACTAGCATCAGCAGCAACAAATATCTGATATCACTTTGACCTTGTACGATAATAGTCTTCAAGTATTAAATACTGATAGTCTGCCTGATCGTGTTGACATGACAAGTGAACAGTTTTCTTTAAAGATATTTGATGTTTAGTTTCTTAAATAACATCATCTTTTTCTTCTCCAATATAGATGAATTGGGGTTTTGCCCTCAGAATTTCATTAATTCAGTGACAAAGAAAAGATAGTCAAGTTTTCTTCTCCCAAATGAGAGCTAATTTTTTTTCCAGGAATATTATTCACCATGAATAAAATACTTAGAAAAAGAAAATATTATGGACAAATAACAAGTTAAGACTCAGCCTTTTAAACTGCTGTATTACTAGACATTTTGATGTCTTACCTAAAAATTTCCCTCTTTGATCTCTCCTCCATTAGTTTCTTTCTGAATATTTTAATTTTTCTCTTGCAAGCGCACTTGGTTTTCTTCCTGAAAGTCACAAAAACACAGTCATAGAGTTGGAAGGGATCTTGGAGTTCATCTAGTCCAAAATATACCAATCTGTCTCCTGTACAACCTCTCTGCCACATGGTCATTATACTAAAAAAAATTCAGAAAAGGTCAAACCACTATTTTGTATGGGATCTCATTCCAATTTGGATGGCACTAATTATTAGGATTTTTTTCTCTTACCTGGAGTCTAAGTCTGTCTTTTTGCCTAATCCCTAGTTCAGTCCTGTGGGACTGAGGAGAGCAAGTCTAATACTTCTTCCACATGAAGGCCCTTCAGACATTTGGAGGCATTCATATCATCCCTAAATCTTTTCTAGACTAAACATCCTAAATTCCTTCACTTGAACCTTTTATGACATGATTTCAAGGTCCTTCACCATCCTGACCATTCTACTCTCAATGCTCCCCCTGGTTATTAATGTTCTTAAAATATGATGCCCAGAACACAACACACTACTTCAGATTTAGCCTAACCAGGACAATGTTCAATGAGGTTATCACCACCTTCTTTCTAATATTAGGCTTCTCTTAAGGAAGCCTAAGTTTGCATGAGGGTCCCTTTGCCCTTCTGGATGTAATATATTGCTGATTCCCTTTGAACTTCTATTGTACTAAAACCCCTAGATCAATTTTCACAGGAGCTAGCCAAGTCTCTCTCATTTCACTTGTGAAGTTAGTTTTCAAACCCAGGTGTAGGATTTTATTAAATTTCATCTTCTGTGATTTAGCCCATCATTCTATGCAGTTGAGATTGCTCCTCTTGGATCTTGCCTTCACTGAATTAGTTGTCTCTCTCCTAGCTTTCTGTCATGCAGTAATAAGTATGCCATATATACTTTTATCCCACTTATTGATTAAAAAAGTTTAAATCTGACAAATGCAAGGACAGATCTGGAGAGGATGGAGGCAGTAGGAGGAATGATACTATGTAACTCCATTGAGATGCACCCTTTTTGAGGTGCATTGAGATGACTACTCTTTGGATCTTATTATTTTATTATTTAACCAGTTCTAAATAAACCTACTCTTATCACATCGTTCACATCTCTTCATCTTATCCAGAAAGACAGCATGATGGACTTGTAAAATTCTTTTCTAAAGTCTAGGAAAGTTGTGCCTGCAGCATTTGTCTAATCTACTAATACCTTTTTTAAAAAAAGTAAATGAGTTTAATCTGGCATACCTTGTTCCCCATGAAATAGCTCTAAGAACACCAAGTTTCCAAAGACTCTTGTATACACCTACTTCCAAAGGACATATGCCCATTAGATAAATTAAGAAAGATCCTAACACTGGTTTTCAGAAATGTGCTGTTCCTGTTTGTTAGGTTTCTCATAGTGTTTTTTGTATTCAAATATTTATAATCTTCTAGGCCTTATTACTAAACTTGTATTCTCAAATTCTTAGGAAAGTACCAATGAGAATATTATACTAAATACCTAAGTGGCTTTCTTAATAACAACTCACATCTATGTAGTCCTCTAATGGGTAAGTAACACTTTCCTCCCAACAACTCTGTAAGGTATTATTATTGTCATTTGAGACATAAAGCAAGTGAGCCACAAAAAAAGGTTCTGTCACTTCCTCAAAGTCATAAACCTATTTGCTATTAGATCAGGTCCCCGATGACCCTTTTCCATGGGTAGTTGTCAAATAACCTTTGGTAGAAATCTTTACTCAAATCGTATGGGCATTTAAACTTCTTTGAATCTGGATTATATCTTGAGCAAAGTTTAAATTTCAGTTTACCAAGCAAAAATTGTGATAGAATTATTCCTTTCACAGCCTTTCCTCTTCTTTTCTGTCAATATTGCCCTCCATCTTCCTGCCCTCCCTTTTCCTCACCTTGCATTATCTCAACTTATCTGGTCTCATCAGTTTCACACTAAGTAGTCAATTTCTACTATTCTAGGATTCCTTCTGCCTAGTCTCAACATTCCTATGACCATTTCTAGGTCCAAAATTTTAGGTCCTCTGAAGCTGGTGCTTAAATGGAATTAGCATTTTTAGGTACTATGACTCTCTATACACCAATTTGTAATGGCTTTTGTCTCTTAAGACTTATGAATTTGTTAACATATGCATTTCTCTATCCCTCCTACTCAGAGACCCTCTTCCCCTTCCCCTAGCTTTTAATTTCAAAAACATTGTTAGAGGAACTGCTTTTTATTTTAATGAATGAAAGTGAAATTTCATTGCCATAGGGTGTGTGTGTGTGTGTGTGTGTGTGTGTGTGTGTGTGTGTAGAATGCTCACTGTTTTCTATGACAAATTCTATTTTAAATACAAGATATTTTGAGCAGGCATATACTAAATAGGATGGCAGCTCTATTAAATAGGGTGTCTTTGGAGAAGGGCTCTTGTTCAGAAATCCATCATTAATCTGCCTTCATAGTCTATCAGTAACCTGGAGAGAAAAAACATTTATAAGGAGAACTGGAAAGATTAGCCATGAGAAGTGATTTTTATTACCTTGATGGCTGTCATGATAGCACTAAGAAATATTTTGTTTTCGTTAGAATCCAAGGAATATAGTCTCCTATTGCATAGATTCAACAGATCTATATAATACCATCCTTTTTTCTAAGGAGGGTATAAGGGAAAGTTTTGTGTATGTTGGGGGAGCATGTCATAGGAAGGTTACAGTTCTTGTGTCAGTGAGCTCCCATCCGCCTTGTCACTCTTAAAGTAACAGATGCTTTTTTTTTGGTGGGGGGAGGGAGTTGTCTACTTCATCATTATTCATTTCTCAATCACTAGAAGTGTGCTTACAGCAATAGCCTCTGGGTTTGTAGATAGAATAAAAGATTTGGTAGCTAATTACATGATTGGTCCCAACGCTGTTCTCATCATAATGTTTGTTGTGAAGCAGTGGTTTCTTTATTGGGTTGTAAGCATGGGACTACTCCCCTAAATAACCCACACCTATACCCTCCACCCTCCCCTGTTTTCACACTTGAGTCAAGAGGATAACCAGGACCACAGTGTCTAAACATAATCTCTCGTTGATTTCTCCTCTTGAAGACGATCAGCTTGAAATGACTGACCCTTTAGAATGAATATGCTAATTGCAAATCAAAACTCCAGGGGTTGTCAAGAGTCTTTTAGATAAAATTCACATGGATGGAATGTACAATAATACTTCCAAAAATAAGCTTATGAGGTGGATTTAAGAAACTGATATTATTGTGTTTGGTAATTATTCCAAATATTTAAATGATATTTTGTTGCTAATTTTCTACATAACTTGTTAATTGATTCTGATAGTGATCATATTTTCATTTCTTATTGAGTAAAAATGTAGAGGCCTTAATTTGTGTTTCTTGTTCTTAACACTTTAGACAATATTATAGGGTTGTTAAGAGGTATGTGAGGTGATTTACATAAAGTGCTTTGTAAAATGCTGTGCAGATTGCCAGCTATTAAGATTTTAATTCTGATTATTATTCTTGGAATTTTGTACAATACTGTTATACTTCATTAGGGAGTGTTTTCTCTCCAACTGTCTTATAACATCCTTGAAAGCAAAGAGCGTATTTTATACTTCTCTCAAGTTCTGCAGTTGTTGAGTACAGTGTTTTTCACACAGGAAGAAGTGGCACAGTGGATAAAGCATTGATCTGAGTGTCAGGAAAAACCATCTTCCTGAGTTCAAATCTTGCCTCAGACATTTACTAGCTGAGTGACCTTGGGCAAGTCACTTAATCCTGTTTACTTCAGTTTCTTTATCTGTAGAATGAACTAGAGAAGGAAATGTCAAACCACTACAGGATTTTTGGCAAGAAAACCCCCAAGAGGGTCACAAAGAGTCAAACATGGCTGAAAAACAACTGACAGTAACAGCGATCACTACAAAATAGAATTCAGTTGAAATGAGCAATTTAAGTCATCCCTTGAACTTTTTAATAGAAACTAATAGAATCAACAGAATATCTAATGTTTTCCTGTTCAGATAAATAATAAAAAATAGTTTTATGAAAAGGATATATTTTTGGTAGATATTTTAGATGCTGCAGTGAGTTTTTGTTTGTTATACAACATTTCAATTAAGCCTGAATCTCTGAAGCATTATTACTCGTTCTTGACTTAGCCAGTGTATTTCAAATATGAAAATGTGCTGGTCAAAATGTACATTTTGTCCAGTTTTACAGTGGGAATGACTGTCATTTATCTAGTATGGAGTATGAAATTTTCCATCTTGCATTTAATGCCCTCCACAATCTGGCTCCCATCTGTCTTAACAATATTATTTCATTATACTCCTTCACATATTCACTATTCCAGTGAAATTGACTTGTTAGACATTCCATCTTTTTCCCCTAGACCTTTGCACAAATGGTCCTCCATATCTGGAATATTCCTTTATCTTACAGAATTCCTATTTTCCTTCCAAACTCAACTAGAGTGCCATTCAAGGCATGTCTTGATTACCCCTACACCCTAGTTATTAATACTTTTCTACCTCTTTAAATTACTTTGTATACACTTTGTATTATAAGTACATGATGTATTTCCTAGTGAAATAGAAGATCCAGGGAAGACTTTGATTTTTTGTTTGTGCAGCCTTATATTGCATAGAGTGCTAGACCAGGAGTCAGGAAGACTCAATTTCCTGAATTTAAAACTGGGTTCAGATACTTACTGAGTGACCCTGGGCAAGCCTTTAACTCAGTTTGCTTCAGTTTCCTCATCTGTAAAATGAGCTGGAGAATAAAATAGAAAACCACTCCAATATCTTTGTCAAGAAAACAAGGGAAGTTACATGAAAAAGGACATGAAGTCTGAAATTAGATTGACAGATCCTTAGGTGAGTGAAAAAACTGACATGATTAGAATGAAGAGAATCTAATCGAGAGTACAGAGAAATAAGCCTGGGCGTAGGGTGGAGCCAGGCGGAAAAAAAAATTGGCTCAATGTGGTAGAAATTAAAGGAGCAATGGAAATTTTTTTTAGGAGGGGAGTAACATACTGAAAGTGATGTTTAAGACTAGCCTGCTAGTGGTCAACACAATGGATTAGATGGGAGACAGCCCACATAGGGTGAAGTCAAGTTGGAGACAGGGGACAAGAGTGTAGGATTACACGTTCCCCATTTGTGAACAGCATGCTTATCTTGCCAAGGTTGGCAGAAGGAGACAATGGGAAAGGGTGACATGGGGTCCAGGAGTGGGGTTAAGGTGCTTGTGGTCTGAAAAAATATATAAAACAATGATCATTGTTTTGAAGCACTGAGCTGAGAGACAAAACATTCATGATAATCCTGGCTCCCTGCTCCAGGACCTTGAGAAACTCACTTAATTTGTTTGTACCTCTGCTTCCTAATAAAGAGGATAATAATGTCTGTTCTCTGCCTTCCTCAGAGACATGTTTCAAGGTTTTGTGGGGAAAATAATTAACAGGAAAATGACTTAAGAGCTCTTTTTAATGCCTGTAAACCAGCAAGAATGTTGTGGCGCTCAGCAACATTATTATTTTATAATAAAAGTTCAGCCTTAAAATGACTGACCAAGTAAAGAGTTAAAGTTCTGTAGTAAATAAAATGTGTGCCTCTTCAGCTTTGGTGGAATGACATTCCATTTCCCAAGGATTCGCAGGAGTCTATACTTCTTGAGCCTTGTGTCTTCTAGAGCTCTGTGCTTGGCATGGTAATTAGCACCTTGTGCTTTCTGGGATGTGGTGCTCCTGGCTATTTTTTCAGCTACAGTTACCCAGAGCTCAGATTCTTCTATTTTTCTGGCAGAGTGTGAGCTGGGGTATATTTACTGGACAGGGTTTTGGGAGGGCAGCTCTATGAGAGAGGATGGTGATGGGCAGTGATCTGAGGAGCACGATAATCTAGAGTAGCTAGCTTTTAAGTGAAGGCTCATTGGCATTTCCATGAGGTGAGACTGACATTACAGACTTCAGAATATAATGATAGGAAAATGAGTTGGGTTCATCAAAGTCAATATAAATACCTCTCAGTAACTTGGCATGGAATAACAACCACAAAAAGAAAAAAAAAACATGAAAACACAACTGTGTAATTCAAATTTTCATTTTGCAGATCTTATTCCATACCAAAGAAAGTAAAATTTTGCAGTGGAAAAAATATGAACCCTTATTGTGTTAGGCTTTTTTTTTCTGGATGTACATCATATGTAAGTTTTGAATCATTTTGGAAAACACTGAAATTATGGACCAAGAAGCAGCTCATCATGCAAATATAAGGACAGGATTTGACTGCGATAGAACAGTACCACAAAGAAGAATCCAGGAAGGTGAATAATCCCTCCAGTCCCATTCTCCATCCATGATATGCTGAACTTGAATTTAAGAAAAGATGAATTCTATCTCCTCCTAACTTCTCGGGGTCTATATCCATCTCTCTACTCTTGAGGACTTTTCCTTTCTCCCTCTTTTTCTATCTCCAAGACATCAGGAGCATATTCAAGATCTGAAGACCATTCTGCTGTACCCTGGCTGAACACATGTAATTTCAGACCAGGACTTTCTGAGCCTGCCTTTCAGAACACTCTGACCCTGGCTGAGTCCTGGAATCTTTTCAACATAGAAAAGGGAAAGGAGGAGGGGATGAACGGCAAGATCCTGAAAGGAGATGAATTGGGATCCAACCAGATCCCATGAATGTGTTCTTTTTGGGAATATTACCATGGACCTCTCCCCAAAATGAAATCTTCTTTCCCCAACTCCCAGTTATCAAAGGCAGTCCTTGGCACATTGCTACCATAGTCTCACTCCCTTGATGAATTGGAACAATGGAAAACAAATGGGTGTGGGTAGGAGGAAATCACAAAAGGAACTTGCCATTTATATAAATCACATCAAATATAATTAAACTGTAGCGTTCAAGAAGGAACTTAGCTTTATGGAGTCAAACCCCAAAGTTTGATTTAAAGAGGCTTTTTAAGGCATCACAGTTTCCTAGGCAAATCCACAATGAGAATTCGTTCACATTATTCTTGATTAAATAAATGAGTGATTTTAGAAAACAGTCCATCCTTTTCTTTAATGAGTAATTTCTGATTTAGCTTAGGCAGCGTGTCTGTCACTCAGTGGGTAAATTGGGAATAGGAACAGGTTAAGGACAGGGGAGTAGTATATATAGGAAGGGTTAGACCACAAGATTGGAAGATTTGAAGCTCCTCTAAGGATCACCTAATTCAAGTCCATCATTTTATGGATGTGGGAACTGAGGTTCTGAAGAGATTAAGTGATTTGCCCAATGTCTTATAGCAAGTAACAAACCTAGGACCCAAACACAGGCCCTTTGACACCAGATCCATTACTCCTTGATGATTCTATGTTTTCAGGGATGGATGCCTCCCTCAGGTAGCTACTTGTATAGTTTTTGGTTGGTTTATTTTTTTTACTGGGGTTTAGATCCTCAAACCAAAACAAACTGTCACAATTTGCTGTTAAGCCTGTGAGACGTGAATTATAAAGTGCCAGACTAATGACACTGGATCAACCTTAATAAAAATTCTCTCCTGAGAATTTTCACCAAAACCCCAACAGCACCAGGACCCTGGCTTCCCAGTGTCATTGGAGTATTAACATTGTCGTTAAGTCACATCTGACTTTTCATGACTTCATTTGGGGTTTTCTTGTGAAAGATATTGGAGCGATTTGCCGTGTCCCTCTCCAGCTCATTTTACAGATGACGGAGACAAACAAGGTTAAGTGAATTGTCCAAGGTGTCACAGCTGGTAAGTATCTGAGGTGGAATTTGAACTCAGAAAGATGAATCTTCCTCACTCTAGGCTGAACACTCTATCCACTGTACCACCGAGCACTGTTGGGGTAACTTTCCATTAAAAAAGACATACTGCTGTGCTCTTTTTAAAGGCATCTCCTTTTACCAGATCAAGCCAAGTGACAAACTTAAAATCAAAAGGCATTAACTGAAACAATATCAAGGTAATAATAAGGAATTGAATCAAGCATTCAACAATTCCAAATGCCTGCTGAGTCTTCTGCATCTCCTGGGAGTGCTCTCTTTGACTCCCAATGGACTCTTTTGAAACAACAGGAGCCCTCCCCATTCTTGGAATACTGCTAGAGAAACTCACCACTAAAGACTTGTGAGTGCTGATTTAATAGACTAGTCACCAAAGAAATTGCTGTTTACTTCTGTTGGTTCAACAATTACTAGGGTGTGCTAAGGTCCCTTGTTGCTACTCTCTCTGCTACCTGAGTTAGAATAAGCAGTTTGTACATAGCAGCCATATTTCCCCATCACTCTTGTCTGTGTGCCAACTCTGAGCTACCCTGGCTCTATTATAAGACTCCCCAGTCATTTAAGGATTCTGCAAGGATTCCTACCCAAAGTCCATTAATAGGCTTTTGGAAAATGTAGTTCAATGAATTTCCTTCAGGTTTTTTGTTAGCCCTAAGACTTATGGGAATATATCATCTATCTACAATCCTCTTCTACAGTGGTAGTAATGAAAGTTGACCTGTAAAGTAGCAGAGGGTCCTAATGTGGCTTTGTATTACAATCTATTTCAAATATTTTATTTCCACAAGAATACCTAGGCAAGTTTGGTTGGGGCTATGAGGAATTGGTAGGTGTCAAAGGATTCCTGACTTGAGAGATGGACACTTAAAATTTGGTGCCAAGCACCAAAACTAAAACAAAATTTGGAAGGAGAAGCAAAAGGAGGGGTGTTTATAAAGAACTTTAAGTAAAAACTATTTATAACTTTTGGTCTTGATATACTTTCTCAGGGCCAGACAGTTCCATTGTGTCCATGAATTGTTAGCAACATTGGTAGCACCTCGCCTTCTATGATGAATAAACTTTAATGAGGAAACTAGAAGGGGGTGATTTCTACAGAGCCAATGTTCTTTTTCAGTTGTAACTTACTAAGTGGCCTATAATGTGATAGACTTTACTTAAAAGTTTCCAGACTCTACTCAGAAAAAGTAATGGCAGGGAAATGCCTTCGGTATATAAATGGATATGGTGTTGTTCTAAAACAAAGGTTGGCTAGGCATGTGAATATATTTTGATGGTATACACTTGGATCTTAATCCTAAATATTATGGTGGTGTTTTCTTTATTGGTACTATATCTCAACCCAGGTTTCCACTAATAAAAAATGACTGTAAGTGAACTTGGAGATCATTTAGTCCAGTTCCTTCATTTTACAGATGAAGAAACTGAAAGCTAGAAAAGTGGCTTGCCTTAGGGAACACAGATTTTAAGTAGCAGAGCCAGTATCCTAACTCAGACCATCTGACAGCAGATCCTAAGTTCTGTTCTACCGCAGATTTTTACTGTGACATGCTATTAAGAATGTTTTTTGGGAAAAGATAATTTTAAAGACTTGAGCTTACATCAGATTCATATTCATGGAAGCTGATAAAAGTGTCATTTTGGAAGAAAGGCCAAATCACAGAACCAATTGGAGTTTTATTATGTTCTTAGTTGTGAATGGGTCTCTGTGTCATCTTCCCACATAAATGATAGCATAATCACAGAATTCTGGCACTGTAGATGACCTTAGGAATCATCCAGCCCAGCCTACTAGAATAAGTATACATCTGCCAGGATGGAATGCTTAAATTTCTAAATTCAGAAATTATTGTGTATGGTAATAAAGCAGAGAGAGGAGGAAGTGAAGCTTTATTACTTATTTCAGTACTTCAGAGATTCACTCTGAGAATGTCTTCCATTGGCAAAGATAACAATCACATGGTACTTTAATAGGTAGAGGGTAGGAACCTGAATGTACGATTTCAATGATGCAGGAAACTCCCAGATGAAGAAACTGCCTCAACTGATGCAAATCAGCACCTTTGCTACAATTTATAGAGGATTGCCTAGAATGCTAAAAAGTCCAAAATCATGGAAACGGTGCCTGGTAGAGGTGGGGCTTGAACCCAGGACTTCCTTACTCATAGACCATTTCTCTACCTCTACATGCATTGCTCTGATGTAAAAAGTCTTCACTCAGTGACTAACCTGGTGCTAATTTATCCAGGAATGTTCCATGTTAAGAAATGTACAGTTCCTTTGGGTTTTTTTCAAGTATAATCCATAAGAACTTTCAGATATCCCTCCATGTCATCTTGAGAGTGAGAGTCAAAAGGTAGGGGGACTTTGTTGTACCTCCTTCACATATTAAATTATAAAATTAGGCTAGAAAGGAAATAAAAATGATGAGGAAAACTCAACCCCCTTCCCCTGCACTTGTCCAGCCCTCTCCCATTTCTGTGTCTTTGCTCATTCCATTCCTTTATACCTAGAATAGATTCTTTCCTCATCTGCTGAAGTCCTTCCTTTCTTTCCCTAAGTCTTTCATCCAGCATAAGAGGTTACCCTCCTTTGGTCAGGGCCCAGTAGAAGTAGAACCCATAGCAGTCCTGCTGAACAGAGGAAGACTGGAGCAACCCCAATTCTACAAAGACCTTCTGCATAGCAGACAGTCAAGCCTCAACCTTAGCAGATCAGAAATGCTTAGGCCTACAATTATTCTCTGTCCCAGAATAGGGCAAGAGAACTCAGTTCCCTTTAGAAGAAACTGTCCTTTCACTGTGTAGAGTAGTGGCTGACTTCAACAGAGAAGACAGTAAACAGAGTTGCAAGCCTCAGGGATGTTGAGCACAGATGTGAGCCCAGGGGTGCTGACATAGGCCAGCAAGCACACACATGCACTGCCATGGTAACAGATTGAGAGAGCAGCAAACACAGATGTGGACCACATTGGTAGTAGAGGATGTTGAGAGGAGAGAGGCAGTAGAGACAGGTCCCAATAGCAATGGCAGAAGAGTAGGCACTGGCATATACAGTAGCAAAAGGCAACTCCATTATAGTCTGTTGTTTTGATTGTCTCCTCAACACTACTACTGTTATAATACCCAGAGACAATTGTACAGCTCTTCCCCAAGGAAGGTTTGGAGGACCAAGGGATGTCAAAGTCTTCTTTGACAAAGATATATTCAAATTATACCTACTGGTATAGGTGATTCCTAATGCTCTTTTCTTCCCCTGTATATTTGCTTGGTGATCACACCAGTTCCTATGTATTGAATTATTATCTCTATATAAATGATTCTCAGATGTATTTATCCAACCCTAACTTCTCTCCTGACCTGTATACAGTCTTGCTTCTCCATTTGATTTTCTATCAGACAACTCAACTGGAGATCCTGTAGTCATCTTAAATTCAATGTGTCCAAAACCAAACACATTATCCTTTCCCCCAAACCTTCCTCTCTCCCTAACTTCACTCACTGTTAGGGATACTACCAACCTCCCAGTTACCCATGCTTACAGTCTAGGTGATCATACATGATCAGTTTATTCTTGTAAATGTTTAACAGCTCTCTGGGAGAATGGGGTGTGTAGGAATACATGAATGACACACTTTTTAAAATATTTAATAAATTTATTTGTTTTCAGCATTCACTTCCATAATTCTTAAATTCTATCACCCTTCCTTTCTCCTCCCTCCTTGAGATGGCATGTAATCGTATATGAGTTCTACACATAGATTCTTATTAAACACATTTTCATATTAGTCATGTTGCCTAGAAGAACTAAAATGAATGGGAGAAACAATGAGAAAAACAAATGACACACTTTTAAGTTTAACCTCCATTATTAACATTTTCTCCATCAGTGTCTTAGGTCTAGACAATCAGCACAACAGTAAACCAAGCCCTATCTATAGCCTATTTCCCAGATATAAATGCTTACGTTAAAAAATTTAACAACCAACTCTAGCTAGATGGCTCAACTACACCATTGTACCTTGACTCTTCACTCTCACTTCAATATACAATATCTTGAGTGTTCTATCATAACATTTCTTGTTATTTGGCCCCCCCCACATTTCCCATCCCATCGGACATTGACACTGTCACCTCCACTCAGGTACCACTTATCTTCTAAAACACAGTTCTGACCATGTCATGCCCTTTTCAATAAACTCGCAATGGTTCTCTATTACCTCCAGGATAAAATAGAAACTACTTTGTTTGATTTTTAAAGTCTTTTAAAACCTGGTCCCTTTCAACATTTCTAATCATTTCATACTTTACTTGCCTCTGCTTACTCTGCTATTTAGTGACACTGGTCTCCTTGCTCTTCCTCAAAAAAAAACAAAACTCTCCTTACTTTTTATATTTTCAGTGGTGCCCCCACTCCCATCCCCTCTCTCCTTATCTTCACCTCCTGGCTTCTTGTAAGTCTCAGTTCAATTTTCACCTTCTATAAGAAGGTCAGTTCCTTCCCTATGAATTTATCTCCAATTTATCCAATATTTATATTATTTGTATATAGTTTACATGTCAAGTCCCCTAGTAGATTCTCAACTCCTTGAGGACAGGGGCTATTTTTGCCTTTCTATATACCCCCAGTGCTTAACACAGTGCCCATCATATAGTTGGTGCTTAATAAATGATTATTGACATGACTTAAAGGAGCAGCTCAGATACTCCTTTACTCCATTCCTTTCCCCGCAATCTCGACTGAAACTGATCTCGTAAATTCCAAACAGCATATGGCTTGCCTTTGTATCCTAGTTATCTATATTCATGGTATGATCCCCCATTAGACTGTAAGCTTTTTGAAATCATAGTCTGCCTCATTTTTTATTTTTTGTTCCTGTCAATAAGAATATACTGAATTGAAATGAATTAAAAGTCATATTCCTGGATTCTCTGGACCACATAAATAGAGGTCTGAGGTCTCAATTTACCCTTAATAGCATGGCTAATAGCCCAGAACTTTACTGAAACTCAAAAATTAGACTCTAACTGTACTACTGCTAGGCACTGGACATCTAACAAACATCCATCCATTAGCACTTCAAGAGCTATAAATAAAAGTGTTCCCAGGTGTTGCCTGCAGAACACAAACCAGCACACGAGGCAACCAGCACAATTTCCCTCTTGAAATCACTTCAGTATATAACAGAAGGAGTTAAGGCTGAAGTACTTTTCTTCATTTAAAATTCCTGTGGTTTCCATGCAAAGGACATCACCAGGGTAGTGTAATTTCTGAGAACTGTATTTTCCATGAAAGAGTAGCAATGCTCCACAACTGAAGTCAATTCCTTCTGAATTCTAATGCTCAATGAATTAGAAAAAGTTGTAGGAAACATTTCCCCTCTATGTTGGTCATCTTATCTGTACAAAAAAAAGTGTAGTAATTCAATTCAGCCAATATTCACTAACACCTAGTATGCATAAGGCACTGAAATACATACTGGGGATAAAAGTAAATAAGTGTTACAGTCTCCAAGGAGATATGATGTGAACATGTACATTTAGGTGTGATAGGAGGGAAAATATGATAAGTGTAAAGAAGAAATTCAACTAAAGTCCTTTGAGTAGTTCAAGGAAGGAAAGATATCACTTTCAGCCAGGGTGAACTTCATTGAGGAGGTGGCACTCAACTGAGTTGGCCTTCAAAAAAAGAAAGGATTTCAACAGAAAATGAAGGGAATACATTCCAAGGATAGGAGATAACGTGAGCAAAAGCATGGAAATGTGAGAAGATAAGACAGGAATAAGGGATAGAAGAAAGTTCTGTTTTGACTACACAATAACCTGCATAAAGAGGAGTAATGAAAGGTATGGATGAAAAGTTAGGTTGAAAGATTATGGTGGGTCTTTAAAATTTGATTTTTTTTGTTTTTACATTACTTTATATTATATATTTATGTATAACATATGACACATTTATACTTATATATTATACATTTATATTACTTTGTATTACAAATACATTCCTCCATCCATTCCAACTCAGAGAGTCATCTCTTACAACAAAGGATGAAAATGAAAGGGGAAAAGGTAGTTCAGCAAAACTAACAAATTCTGATAATATATACAATGTTTCCCATTCTTTCAACACTTCAACAGAGAAAGAAGGGAGATGTGTTTTACATCTCTTCTTCATGAACAAGGTTGGTCATCATAATTACCCAGTGCTCAATTTCAGTTTTTGTTGTTTACAGTTGTATTGTTGGAATCATTCATTATATGTGCTGTTTTCCTGGCTTTGCTTACTACACTTTGTGTCAGTTTATGCAAATCTTCCTATGTTTTTCTGTAGTCTTCATAATTTCTCAATAGTATGATAATATTATACTATGTTCATTGCAATGAGGAGGGAGATGAATTGAGAGATGTTGTGGAATTAGAATTCACAGGAATTGAAAATGATTAGATGCAACAAGTATGGAAAATGGAAGAAAAAAATGTGCTGACTCCTTATTTAGGAGCCCAATTGACTGGAAGGTAGGCAGTGCCATCACTGGAAACACAGACATTAGGGGAAGGTATGGATTTTGGAAGAAAAATGAGGAATTCACTTTTGGAATGTTGTATTTGAGGTACTAATATAAGTGGAGATATCCAAAAAGATCTGGGATTAAATCCTTGGGGAGAGAATAACAGATAAAGATTTGAGAGACATTTCTTTAGGGGTGATAGGTGAAGTCAAAAGAATGAATGGAATTTTCAAGAGAAGGAAAATAGAGAAGAGAAGGGAACAAGGGTTAGATCCTTTAGCAATACTTATTTTTAAGGAGCAAAAGGAAATTAAGAAACACGCAAAGGAGTGATCAGAGAGACAGATGAAAAAGCATAGGAATGCAGTATCATGGAAGCAAGAGGAGGAGTTTTTAAGATGGAGAGAAGGGTCAACAAATTTTGAGAATTATTCTGAATCATGAGCTTTCATGTAAGCTTTTATGGCTGTACTATGCCTATAATTATTATATGTACTTTGAAATAAAGTTGGATATGTAAAAATGAGAGCTGGAAAATTATAATGTTTTAAGTTTCAAGTAGTACTTCTACATATCACACAGTCGGTCAACAAGCAAGAAAATTGAGAGGTGCATGGTGAATATGAGCAGGTGATATAACACAAAGGAGTTGCTATCTAAATCACTGGAGAGAACTTCCGCAGTGAAAAATCCTGGGTCCATTTGAGTATTTGAGCATCTCATTTGATTCTCGCAGCATCGTAACTTCTATGAGAAGTCATGCAAGTTTTAGTATCCCAAGTTTATAGATGAAGAAATTCACACTAAGATAAAGGTAATCACAAAAGGGAAAAAAAGATGATTGTCATTACATTAACTTGAAAAGCTTTTGCATGAACAAAATCAATACAACTAGAAGAATGGAAAATGTAGACTGATTTTTAAAAATCATTACATCATATATCTAAGAAGAGTTTTAAATCAAGATATAAAGGGAACTAATGCAAATATAAAAGATCTACTCCACAGTGGCATTTTATATATGAAGAAAGAGCCAAAGATGGAAAGTGATTTGTCACATGTCACTCAGGTAATAAGGAGTAAAGCCAAAATTCTAACGTAGGTGTTTTCTAGCTCACCAAGAAGTGAACTTTCCTCAGTACCGTGCTGCCTCCCTATGGAAATATATATCTAAACAACTCTGAAATTACGTCTCACACTCAACAAATTGCCAAAGATGACAGAAGAGGAAAATAGTTAATGTTAGGACATCAAAAAGACAGTCACATTAACACATTGTTGGTGGAACTGTAGGTTAGTCCAATTATTTAGGAAAGTAATTTGGCAAAAAAAAAAAAAAGAAAGAAGACTAAATCTGCCCTTCAATGCAGAGATTCTACTGCAAGGCATATAAGGAGATTGATAACAGAAAGAAAAGTGCTATATACCTTCAAAATTTCATAGCAACACTTTTTTGTGAAAGCAGAGAATTAGAAATCGCAGGTACCTATCAACTGGGGAATAGCTAAGCAATGGGGTGTTGCTTTTAAAAAGAAATATGAAAAATTCAGAGAAACATGGGAAGATACATGAACTGATTGATATAGAAAGAAATAAGCTGAACCAGAAAAATAATATGCCTAATGACTTCAATAATGTAAATATAAAGGACAACTACGCTAAACGCCGGATGAGATAATGACTTGGTCCCAAAGAAGAGATGAGAACGTGCTCCTCCCTCCCTTCTTTCCAGAGGTGGAGGACTGTGGATGTGGATCACTGACTTATCCGATCAGACTGGATTAATATTTTGATGGGTTTCACTCTACTCTTTTCACTTGCATTTATGATGCTTATTATAAGGAATGACTCACAGTATAGGGGAGATTTGAGGGAACCTATTTAGAAATAATGGTGACAAAAAAATAGTTTTTATTAAAAAAATATAAGATTCAGAAAGTTTAAGTGAACTATTAAAGATCACAAACTAGTAAATGAGGAATTAAACCTAGTTTAACTAACATCTGATTCCAGTGTGCATATCCCAATACAACATAGTATTTAGCTCTCTAGGAAATTGATTAAAAATGCCATTTTAAAAGAAAATACATTTTAGAGAATCAATTAGGCTTATGTTATACTGGTGTAATACTGTTGAAGTTCTATGGTATAGCTGAGGAGATGTGATGCAATAGAAAGAACACTGGATTGTAGTCAAAAGACATGGGCTTAAGCCTGAGCCCAACTGGGAACCCTTGGCCAGGTCATTTTCCTCATATATAAAATAGTGGTAATGATACTTCTCATATCTATCTCATAGGGCTAATTTAGGCAAGTTGCTTCGTAAACTGAAAGGTACAAGGTTAATTCCAGTTACTACTCATACCTTATCTCAGTGTGTCTCAGTTTCATCTCATATAAAATTGGGGGATTAGATTAGGTGATCTTCAAGGTGCCCCTTATGGGCACCCATAAGCTTATGGGTTTTTTTAATTGATATTTTATCGTTTTCACATATGGCAGCTGTACTCTGCAGATGTTGCCCAAAGATGATGAGTGCTTATTCCTTGAAATTTAGAGTTTAAGCCAGACCTAAAAAGCTACATGGTCAGAAAGTGCACGCTAGGACATGTAGAGAATTAAGATACCAGTGTGCTAAGCCCATTCTAAGAGGCTTTTGCCCTATTCATCTGTGACTGTAAAAGACAAAAGCCACAATAGAAGCCAAAAGAGCCTGGCAATCAGAAGAATAACTAGGTAGAGGCTCAAGGCAGGAGGTGCAGCAATGGAAGGGACTCCCAAGGTATTCTACAGATCCCTCAATTTCCTAAGTTTAGGAGATCATGCCTGGGAGTGATTTGTATGCCCCCAATATCCTAGTTCTTTAAGTTCAAAATTCATTTCATTTCTGTTGGTCTGAAGCCTGTCTTTAATATCTCATTCCATCTCTGTCTGACTGTCCTTCCTAAAAACATTTGATGTGTCTGGCTTACAGTTATATTTTCCTTTGCTTTCAGGACAGTGGATCAGGCGATAACAGCTGTGTTGAAGAAATATTACGGGTAGGAACTTTTTAAAATCCCATCTATCATATTGTTGGGCATATAATCTAAAGGGGAACAAAATATGAATTATCAGACCTCAGTATTATATAATAATATAATATTAATATATAATAATATCAGTATTATCCATACTCCCTATCCTTAACCCCTTAATTAAAAAAAAATTTATCATTACCCATAGTAATCATTTTTGTTATCTAGATAATGTTTTCTGTTATAAAACCTCTGGAAGGATGGGTGCTACAGCATGCCATGGTTTCTTGGCAAAAATAAGGATGACCCTATACTAAATTTGTCAGCAAGAATATAAGAGGATAGAATTATAAATGAAAATATATCCTATTGTTCACATTTGGATGCTTCCATTTTTTGCACTAGTATTTAAAATCATCCTTCAATGGTCTGTACCTTTCAAGTGAGGCAGGAGCTGGCTTGGTATTTTTTCTCCTAAACTTAATTAGAATTGGTAGCACTCCAGTGAGAAGGTAGTGTTCAGTGTCTGATAAATTATTTTCATATTGTTTTGCATATCATTATTACCCTTATTACTATTTGCATTTCAGAACTCTTCATCACAGTCACCTTTATTTTGTGTTCACTGTGTAAAACAGTTTCATACTCAGATTAGTCTAGGTTAGGATATGTTTCCATATTGAGTGTTTCCTTAAGTAGACAAACTTATAATCAGGGTGTCATCTACCACCCAGATTCTTCACTCATATTTTCTTTTTCAAAGTAGTAACCTAATAATTTGCATTTCTCAGAAAGCTTATATTTTACTGGGCAAAACACCAAGACAAATTAGACCAGATGGTATGGCAAATCCCAGCAGGAGGAAAAAACTTCATTTTAATATGTTTCTATCTTTTGGACATTGTACACACTTTATTCTAGAATTGTTATTGAATGATAGTAATGTAGTTATTTGGTTTAGAATCTACATTAGTAACCATGCTGTTCCCAAAAGCAGGTTTCTTTCTTGCAGATATTGTCAAATAATCATATGTCTCTCAAAGAGGCCAAATACTTTATTTAAGATTGATCTGTTGAGTGTCTCGTGATTTTTTTTTTCTGGCAGTTTAACTTAGAAAACATTTGTCAGAAGTAGGCAGGTCCTTTCCTCCTTGCCTTTTCTCATGTTGAAATATGTGTTAAATTATTCCATCTTCTATGTTCAAATGTTTGTTTCAGATTAAATTCAATCTGTTAATTCATCAATAAATATTTATTGAGTACCCATTAGGTGCCCTAAGACAGCATCCTAACTTGAATCTCTTTCTCTCCCTTCCTCCCTCCCCTTCTCTGTTTCTTTCTCTTACCCTCTCTTTCTTACTCTCTTGTTTCAATGTATTTATATCTTTGGAGACCAGAATATTCATGAATATTGTTAATAGGGCAAATACCCTTTCTTTAGCATTTCATGGTGTTTGTGCATGATATATAAAATGCCATGAGAGATTAATTCTTTACTTACCTCAGAAACAAAAATTTTTAAGTAGTCTTTCCTCTTGTTCTCCCCCTCTCTCTTTCCTGTAAAACCTAATGGTATGTGGGAAAAGGTCATTTCATCTTATTCTTCCATGTTTCAGAAAGTGTTTACAGTTTGACTAACAAATTCAGTAGTGCATCCATCCAAAGTACATTATTTACTTAAAATTAAAAAAAAAGTTCCCTGCTTCTGTCACTGTCCACAGTACTGAACTTTAAATTTCCCAGTCTCATATATCGTGCCATAGCTGGGTAACACCATAGCTATTCCAGTGCTTCCAACATTGTCATGGGGTCTGTGGGGTGGATTGAATATAGAGAAGAAATCTTGGATAGAGTGAAAGAACAGATTTGAATGAAATTTCTCAATTAGATTTTGTCAGGTGATAGTGTTATGATTATGTAATAACACCACAGTTATTATACATGTGTGAATATTATAAATATATATTATACATATATATTGTATATAACTAGATATAGATGTGTATTTTTCTATAACACTTCCAATAGCTATATGCTGTAGTAGCCAGAATCCAGGGTAGTAATAATAGCAAACTAGGCCTTCTTGAACCTTCTCCTCATTTCTTGGTGATGGTATGGGTGATGTGTCTGGACAGAGCAAGTGCCACTTTCTAGGTGAAAGTGACAACTGACCCAAGAAATTAAATGTATGTGACTGTGACACTCTCACCTAGGCTTGTGTTCTGAAATATTAAGATTATAAAATCAATTCAACCTGATGCAATATACTCAATTCAACAGACTTTTATTAAGGGCATGTGCAAGGCACCGTACCAGCCAGCTGACATACAAAAATACCATAGTCTCATCCCTTTAAGAACTTACTTTCTATTGGACATTCTAAACAGTGTTTTCTTTGCTAGATTTCCTTTTAATGAGATTGAGAATTTTACTTAGCTTTAATTTGGTTCTTTTCCTTCCTTCCTTCCTTCTATTTCATACAGACTGACAGTACAGTTGTCATTCACAGCCTGATTTCAATATTCATCAGTGGAAAAGTTTTAACCTACTTCATTTTTCTGACCTGCACCAGTTTGCCTTAGGGCATTTTAGTGGTATTCTGTTCCCATGGACTCACCATAATAATGCCAGTCTTATTGTGAACCCACTATCAACTTTAGCCCTTCTATAGCTCAGAAAACCTGACCTTGTACAGTCCACCAGCCTCAGCCTCCCCAGCAGCAAGGTCTACAGGTGTGCACAATAGCCAGTGCCCTGTTTTTCCTGTTATTCATTCTGTATAGGTGACCAGGGCTGTGAAGATGACTTATAGTGACTAACAAACACCCTGTATATTCTTATATTTCTACCACTAGGACTATTATTTTGTAAGTTATGGGCTTATTTCTATGGGGATAGTGATGGATCATACAGATACCTCTTAAAAAGAACAACATTTCAATTCACAGTTTCCGCTCATTTTCTTTCTTTTTTTTTTTTTTTTTTGGAACCCACAGAGGAGACTGCATTTTGTCAATGAGTCACCGCTCATTAATAGAGTAATTGTGGTGATTGTGCTGTCTGGGCTCATGCTTCTTCTATTCATGATCTCTAAGAGCCAGATGGGTGCCTCTGGGCACATGAAAATGCATATTTGATGACTAAAGTTATCGAACCTTTGCTCAACTTACCCTTTCTTCCCTCTTCCCTCTCCTTTTTGCTGATGTAATTGCCTTAGAGTCATTTGACGCAGTTCTAAAGCTTAATCATTTTATATCCTACTCTGTGTATTTTAATCATGGGACCTAATAAATCTGTGTGTTATTGCAAAATTCATTTAACCAAGGGAGAAATTATATCTAAGTTCTGAGAAGATGGGAGATCAGGTCTTGAAGCCCTTATGGCTGACATATGTTTGCAACAGACAGTCTTCCAAGTTAGATGATATTTCATCCTTAAAGGTTCCAGTGCTGTAATACTTAGGTGCTTTCTGTTGCATTATCCATTAACGTAGAATGGCATTGACATTTGTTCAGCAAATAAAATCTGTTTAGAGTTTAATGGGTTTCTGCAGCACTAGAATCCAGGATGCATAAGTTTCAGCCAAGACAGTTTTAGAAGGCAATTACAAAGTCAGACTAAGGGGTACAATCCATACAATACAGTATACAACCATGATAAAGACCAAGATATGAGCATAACTAAAGGACTCTGGATAACAGAGATTCTGGATAGTATTTCAATGACAACGTGGAAAGAGATCCTGGTGGTGATGGGTAAATCCCTTTCACTTCTTTTGATGATCTAGATGGCACTGAAACATTTTAATGGATTAACTTCTTAACCTGATGAAAAGTGATTTCCTTGACAGCAAGATTTTCCATTTTTGTCTTTGTAGTCCCAGAACCCACGGTAGTATCTGGCCGATAGCACTCTTATTCAGATCTACTGATTCACAGATGAGCCCCCTCTCTTGCCAAATGCTGTTAATTCTTTCACCCTAGTACCTTTCAGGGTTGTCCCCTACTCTCCATTCATATTGCCAATACATTAATTCGGCCTTTTTCATCTGGGCTAGTTTACATTAGACTCCTAACTAGTGTCCCAGTCTCCACTTTTCCTCTTCACCAAACTATCCTATGCGCAAACACTACATTAACTAATTTTCTAATAGAACTGACCACATAATTCCCTACTGAAAAACCTTTGCTCATTCTCTATTTTCTGTATCCTCTTTTAGGTTCTAGTCTTTCATTTCCCACTACAAGCTAGGAATCTCTCCTCTATCTTGATCTGTTACCATCCCAAATTCAACTAGTCTAAAGCCACACCTTCTCCACAAACCCACCTCCTTCTTTTGAGCTTTCTGATTTCTTCACTGTTTTCTTTTCTGTGTGCACAATCATACAACCTCACATCTTCCTGAGTTCCTGATCTTAGATATTTACTAGCTGTGTGACCCAGGGCAAGTCACTTAACTCTGTTTCCTCAGTTTCCTCATCTGTAAAATGAGCTGGAGTAGGAAATGGCAAACCACTCCAGTATCTTTGCCAAGAAAACCCCAGATGGGGTCACAAAGAATCAGACATGACTTAAAACAACTGAACACTACTATCCCAACCCTGACAACCTTCTAATTATCTTTGATTATTTCTTCATTGATCCCCAGGTCCTATGTGTTTCTCACATTCATCATTTCCCCTGCTGCCACCAGTCCTAGCCCTGATCCTCATCACAAGACTCTCTTAATTGACCTTCCTGTGCCGCATCTCTTGTGTTTCTATTCAGTCCTACACACCATGGCCCAGTGGATCTTACTAAAGCATCACTTTCAGCATGCCACAATCTGGCCCCGAACGACTGTTCCAGTCATTATTCTCCCATGAACCCTCTACAGTAGTCAATTTCATCTCCTCGTTGTCCCTAGGGCAGTCCTGTCCTCATGTCTTTGTTCATGGCTTTCCTTTTAACTGCAATAAGTGCTCTTTCTGGGCATTAGAATCTGTTCCAGTTGAAGTTTCATTTTCTCCATAAAATTTCTCCTAAGTACCCTCGCCCACAATGCTCACTCCTCTGTACTCCTAGAGTATTTAATTATCTGTGCGCATCATTCCTCTTCATAGACTCAAACTGATCTTACTGTTCGTTATAGGTGAAATTCCCTATGCCATCTCTATGCCTTTTCACTATCTGTCTCCCATGTCTGGAATGTGCTTTCCCTTTTCTCCTCTGACTCTTAGAATTCCTAGATGCTTTTAGGACATACCTTAAGCACTACCTTCTGAAAAAGCCTTTCCTGATCACCATTTCCCAATGCCTGCCGCTCAAAAATCTCCTTGTGCATGTATGTGTATATATATATATATATATATATATATATATATATATATATATATATACACACACACACATACATATACACATATATGCATGTATGTGTATATATGCATGTATGCATAAATATATGTGTGTATATACACACATGCATGTATGTGTATATGTATATATGCATGTGTGTATAAATATATGTATGTATATATACATGTGTATATATATATATCTACAAATATGTGTATGTGTGTGTGTGTGTATATATATATATATATAGCTAGATATTCTCATCACCAATTTGACTCTGAGTATATACTGCCTTATATTGTTAGTTTTATTTTTAATGTATTTATCCTATCCTCCCTGCTATCTAGATTATAAGCTCCTTAAGCTCAAGTACTATGTGTCCATTCTTGTGAATTCCCCATTGCACTTAGCTCAGCACCCTGTACTTAGTTATCATTCATTCATCAAAAAGGCACCTTGGAGTCATCCAGTTCAATCACCTCATTTTGGAGAGAGGTTAAGTGATTGGCCCAAGGTCACAGGTAGTAGGTAGCAGGATTTAAACATAGGTCTTATAACCCCAAATTCAGTGCAGGCAGTAAATAACCATTTATTGTTTGATTTCCCTTTTGTGTTGTGAGGCATCATCTCATTTCAAAAAGAAGAAATGAGTGAAACTGAGAGGGCACTTATTGTGGGGGCCAGACCACAATCAGTCTGGAGTTTCTTTGACTAGTTCACAGTCCCCTGTAAATTCATTCATTTGTTTTACACAGCATTGCTTCCATTAGGGAAGAGAAGTACCCGCCAAATGGCAAAATCAATCCTGGCATAAATATAGTGAAACAGCCATACTACACCTCATTATTATCTTAAGTAAAATAAACACTCCAACTAAAGCTAAAATAAAGGCCTAGGGAAACATCTGAAAAGGATATATGCTAGCCAGTCTCCATCCTGATAGAAAAGAGCACCATATGAGTAGTCAGAAAACCAGACCATAATAATTAGTAATTAGTCACCTTGAACAAATCATGTCACCTCTCTGGAGCTCAGTTTTAGCATCTGTAAAATGATGGCATTGGACTTGGTGACCTTTAAGCTCTAATATTTCATGATTACATAAAGTTAAGGAATGCTAACATGTTTATGAGTGGATTATGTAACTTCACAGGGCAGCATGATTATTAAATAAAATGTATTTATCCTTCCCTCTCTCTTTTTTTTTGATAGGGGTACATCTAGAAATGAATGGGAGCTAGATGGACCCTTAAAACTGTTTCCATCTCTAAAGCTATGTTTTTCCCATTGTGGGCACCATTAAATCTTCTTAGGTTTACTACTATCATTTGGTCCCACCATTTTGGCTAAAACATGGATTAAGAACCCAACAAATGTATTGCAGAGGCAGCTATGGTGTGTAAGACATAGAGAGATGGCCATAGAGTCAGAAAAACTCAGATTTAAATCTCACTTCAGACATAGACGGACTCTAACCTTAAGCAAGTCACTTTACCCTCCCAGTGCCTGAGATTATTCTCTAAGATTACAAATTACAGAAGGGTTGCTGATTGGTAGAGGAAGTGCTGAAATCTTCCCCTGCCTCGATGAAGTCAAATATTTTATCCCTCCTGTGCTTTATGCCCCGAATGTGCCTTGCCATGTGCTGGACTATGAATGAAAGACAAATAAATTAAAAATGATCCTTTCTCTCAAGAAGCCCATGGTCTGTTAGAGGTTACAAAAAAAGTGATATTAAAAATAAGTGTGATGCAAACTTTAATACATTAAGTATATTAGAGTTCTGTGAGATGATTTGAGAGATAAGTAAGATTAAGGGTAGGGCCAGGGGAAGGAGAAGAGAGGAAACATTTATATAGTGTCTACTATGTGCCAGGCATTGTGCTAGGCACTTTACAAATATTATTTCATCTGATGCCCACAACAACCCATTTTACCGTTGAGAAAGCTGAGGCAAACAGAAGCTGTGACTTGCCCAGGGTTACATAGCTAATGTCTGAAGTAGGATTTGAACTCAGGTCTTCCTAACTCCGGGTTCAGAGTTTTTACTACTGCACCACCTAGCTAGGAAACCTAGGGAAGTTTTCGTTGAAGAGGTAGGCTTAAATGGATAAGGGTAAGGAGAGGGTAAATGACTTGCTTAGGATTAGATTCTGTGTTAGAGGTAAGACTTAAGCCCGGCTTTTTCTGACTCCATGGCCATTTCTCTATGCCTTACACCACAGCTGCCTCTGTAATACATATGTTGGCTCTTTACCAATGCTTTCTGAAGCTGCAAAGTATACCTATTAGCCAGCCATAGTCAAGATGGTAAGACCAAATGATATTAGTAAACTTAAGAAGATTTAATGGTGCCCACAGTGGAGAAATCATAGGCTTTCAAGATAGAAACAATCTTAGGGGTCATCTATATCAACCCTCAGAGATGTGTACTGAAATGTGGGTAATAATATAAGCAAAGGTGGCACATTATAGGATATGTTCAGAGAATAGCAGTTATCTAATTTTTCTGAAGCAAAAACATACAGGGCAAGAACAATGTGAAACAAAATTTAAGAGGTTCTGCTAAATTTCATTCCTCTTAAACTTTGGCACAAGAATCTCCACAAGTTCAGGCTAGGGTAGGATCAGGGAAACCCACAAACTATTTATTCTATGATCCATCCACTTTGGTGTATGGACCAAGGTCAACTATGGCTTAGGGCATAGATTAGTTTGAAAGACATGCCTGCAGGCACTAGTTCTACTGTTTTCCATGACACATGCCATTTGGCACCAATGGTAGGTTCCAAAATTATTTGGAACAGAGGATAAATGGATGTTAACCCAAGTATATAAAAGCTCTGCAAGAATAAAATTTCTCAGTTAATAAAGAATGGACTTTTAATTTTTGAAGAAGTATCTCTTCATGGTGAGCTGTTATCAGTTAACCCTGGAAATATTTAGGTTTCCCATTACTGGAAATCTTAGGGGTTTTATAACCATTTGCTGAGAATATTTTAAAGGAGATTGCTGATCAACTATGACTTTATGCTATATGACCTCTGAGATGGTCTTTAAGCACTGAGATTTGGTAATTCTGATTCTGTGAGTGTGCTGTGGCTACACATGCAAAAAATAATAAAAATGGGAGAAAATTACATGGCAGTGGTGATGTTCTGATTAATGATGCTATTGGTTCATCATTACTGTGACATTGGTAAAAGGAAAAGAGGCCAGAAAGTATTTCATGAGCTAAATGAAAGACAATTGTAGACTTCCTTCCAGGCTCTTTCAAAGGATCATATTCACAATTTCTTCTGGGTACACTTTGAAACTGGCTGTGTTGGCCTTTGACATAATTTTAGGGCATTAAACATACTCAAGATTTATTTCATCTGTGGTTCAAGCCTTGTAAAGTGTATCAACAATAATAACAAAAAGAAATGAAATGGTTGAAAATGAACTGGAGAGGTGGTTTTCCTTAGTGCCTTAATACACATGCTACGCATGTGGTCGGCACTTAATGAAACGCTTGTTGGGTGAATGAATGAAAGTTCAAATGCGGAGGAGGCACCTATTTATACAGAATAATACCTTTCAATAAAAGAACCTTCACATCTGTGATTAGAGTGTGCATGATTTAACATAATACATGTCATCAGCATGTTTCATTGTGGTTTTCCCAGAATTTGCCTAGTTTTTTTCCTTACTCTAAATTTGAGTGCATCTTAGTTTTCATGAAACCGAGAGCATGGCAGCCTCCCCTTAAGCCAAGTCAAGAATGGTAGGGTAGGTACTTATTTAACATTTCTGTTGTGTTTTGCTATCTTGATTTCTTATTCATTATTATGTATTATCTCAATGTGAGATACAGTGCAGTATAGTGGAAAGGACCCTGAACTTGGAATCAAAAGACCCAGATTGAAATGCTATGTTTCCCTTTTCTCTATGTGTGAACATGAAAGAATCACTTTCTTCAACCTTGATTTCCTTATGTGGATAGTAGAGATAATGAAAGCTGATTTTATTGTGTTCGAAAGTTTTCAAAAACAGTTTATATGTGCAATTTCACTTGATCCTCACAAAAGCCCTGATGAGAAAGCTTTGGCTTATAAAGGTCAGTAGACTTGCTCATGACGAACTCAAATATCTACTAACAACAGGTCCAGTATTCTTTAAAATCTGTGCTACCTGCTTACAATAAAAATGTATAAAATATTCAAAAGTGAGATTACATCATTGGTCAGAGGATTATAAGAACCTTAGGTCTAGAATTAGAAGGGACCTCCGACGCTGTATTATACAACCCCCTCATCTTACAAATGAGGAAATTGAGGTGCCTTGAGGCTAGGAAACTTGTCCAGAATCATATAAGCAAAAAAGCAGAGGTGTGATGTTAATGTTCAGACCAGGGTTAGGAATTGTACTCTGTACATGTTTGTTGATCCTATGAGTCATTCCAGAAGTGTGCCACAAGTGGTTCACCCAACCAACTTGCCCACAAAACCTTCCTCACTTTCCCTTAATATCACAAGTATATCAGTGGAGCACTGACTATTGATTAGCTTCCCAACTCTTACCACATGCCCATTCCCCTTTCTTTTTCCAATCATATCTTGATTTGATTACCTTATTTTATTGTGGTTCTTCATAATTCTTTATTTGTTTGGTGATATAGTCTCTTCACAGTCATTGTGTTCCACTCCATTGCATTCTGAGATATTAATTTTTTTCAATTCTTCACAGATTATAATGTTCCATGATGCACAGCCATCCAACAACATAAGTATTGGTTTTGAAAATCTGGGTCTTTATTTTAGGGAGAACTTTTGGGATCATTAAAGGGCCTTTGAAATTTACCAAATATAATTCAAAACTCCCTTTTCCTCCTTTGTAATTTTGGTCTCAACTCATTTTCCATCTGTGGTACCTGTCCAATGAGTGTGTGTGTGTGTGTTCTGTAAGTTATTCAACTAACTGTATGTCAGATCTGGATAAGAGGCCTGTGGATCTTGTTTAGGCCAAACTGTTTGAAATGGCTGTGGTTCTTATCCAGGAGACTTTGCAGTATTCCTGGATTTGATGTTATCTGCAAAGACCTTATGTTTTATGAGAAAGCACTTTTCATTTCGCTATGTGATATCAAATATTATATATGTATATGTACATATTTTTGTTTATCCATGTATGTATATGTACATTTATAATACATATATAGTGTGTGTTATTATATACATATATAATATACATATATTGTTTATGTGTATATAATATATTGCTAATATATGTATAATATATAATACATATATGTATATGTACATTTAATGTTAATCCATGATTAACTATAAACTGAACACATACAATTTCTCATTACCTTAAAAAATTTAAAATGTATTAGAACTGAAAATTGTTACTGGTATTGATATTCTTTAGATACACGAATAGATTTATTTGGAATACCGAGAAACACACAGACATTAATATATGTGTTCAAGTAACATTATTACACAAAATCTAAAGGTCAATAAAATTCCACTTATTTTCAAACATACCAGGGATGTTCTCCTTGATCATTTTATTTGTAAAAGCAATTTGCTTATCAGAACATTTAAAACCCTTGTTCCTAGAGAATATTTCAAGAAAACTTAAACCTTTTGTATCTGCTACTTATATTTTGATTATCTTTCATGAGAAAGAGCTTTTCAGTTTGATATGTAATGAATAAAATGCACAAGTTTAAGGAATCAAGGTAATGAATTTGCAGGGTAATTTTGTTAATTATCATGTTGCTGCATGCACTGTGAAACAGTCCTAGTATGATCTGCTTAAAGCTGTTCTAGTAACATTTCTTACACATCTCATCAAAGAGGACTACCCAGGATAGCTTTGGGGGTGAAGATGTATTTATAATACAGAAAATAACATCGAAAAATTCCGGTGAACTTCTACAAATTGCGGGGTGCTAAATTACAATGATTTACTGCAAATTGCTGTGGCACATGAACAGAAAAGTTTGGAATAATTCTCATTTTACAAAATGACAATTTTCCGAGGAAATACATGGAATTGAAGGGATAAAGACACTAAAAAGTTAGAATACTTGATAATAATCATGTATTTTAAAAAGATTGTTTACCTGTGGTGCTGATAACCACTTAGAATTGCAGAGCTAAAAAGCTTTTAACGATCTAATTTTCTTTTTTTTTTTGCCATTAAATTTTATATGATGTTTTGCCAGTTCAAGTACATTTGATTTTCTTGTATATTATTCATCTACTTCTGAACTCACTCAGCACAATGAAATTTGGTTTAGGTTTTCAGCAAAGCAAAAAGAGGTTTGAACTCAAATGTTCGCTTCCATTAACTTTAAAGATTGGGAACATTTTCACGTACTTGTTTAATGGTGGTTTTATTCTGCTATTTTTAATGTCTTCTATTTAGAAACCCATGATTCTTGGAATATTGTGAATAAAGAGATTAGAGCAGCAAGAATCTTAGCCAGGCCCTTTAGCCTTACAATTTCAGCCCTTTTTGAGTCTTCAGTATCTTCCGGAGATCATCTCTTGACTAGCAGAATGTTTTTAGATTGCTTTTACTTTGACAGTAACAGATTAAAAAAAGTAATCAGTTCTTTGACCATTCTTACAGTTTCCCTAAATACTGGCTTAGAACACATTTAGGGCCATAAGCTACAAAAGCATTGGCTTGCTTTAATTTAATAAGTGAAGCCAGGCCTTCTCCAGGCCTCTCCCCCGGCCCCCAACAGAAAAAACAGACCTATTTGTGTATATTAGTAGAGGGTTAAAATGAAGGGGGTCAACCTATTACCCTCATAATTACATTTTTCTTATTTATTCATTGCAGCTTCAAACTCATTTTAGCATTTTTGAACATATGTGTAAGCGCACAATAAATCTAAAGGCCTAGAGAGCCTTACTTACAGATTATTTTACACTTTTTATGCACATTGTGTTCCCTTATTTCTGGCCAAATTTCTGTAACCTGTTTAAAAATCTTCTAAAAGCAACAACATTTATCTTCCCTGTCCTATTCTTATGAGATTCCCCTTAGCATTGGTACCTTCCCTCTGTAGTTTATTTCCAGTTTAAATTGTATATTTTTTGTTTATACACAGTTCTTTATATGTTCTCTCCCCCTTTGAATTATATGTCCTTGAAAACTATCGTATATTGTGTTTGTTCTTTGTTCTCAAAGAGGACCATGACATCAAGATGATGACATGACTAGCAGTTGACTATGATTTGAGTGAGGTAGGGCTGTGCAAGGTCACCAGCCTCACTTTCTTCTCCTGAGCCATCTGGGTCCAGTGGCCAGATACTCATCAGGACAACTGGAGATGGCATGGGATGCAGTGGGAGACCCTGGTCCTTTCAGGCTAAGGCCTTGTCACATTCTCACCTTGAGAACTAGAAATGATTTGTACCTTTCTTTATATTCCTAGTGCTTAGCAAATTTACGCATAGTAGTAATGCATGACAGATGCTTAATAAATGCTTGTTAACTGAATGATCTGGAGCTGCTTAGGCTCAATTATAGATTATAGGATTATAGATTTATTTAAAGTTAGAAGGGATTTCCAAGGCCATATATTCCATTCTCTTCTCCCCCACTCTCTTCATTTTTCAGGTGAGGAAACTGATGCCAAAGGACATTAAATGATTTAATCATTTATAGCTATAAAATTACTTTCAAGGAAATAATATAACACAATTTACCACACCAATTCATATGTCATCATTTGATGCTCACTTCAACACATTCAGTTTCTGAATCATTTTGCCTTACTGTTGAATAACACTACGTTATTTCTGTTTTGTCAATTCTCCCAATATGCTTTTGAACTTCCATACATTATATTATGTTTGCTAAAGAGAACACACTCTAAAAATAATTAATGAGCCTTTTAAACCTTTTAAAATTCCCTAAAATTATTTGCAAAAACAGAAAACACATAACCCTTAAAATCCTCCAGAGCTGCTTTTCTGCAACGCAACCTGCAAATAAGAATCCAGGATCCTCAAAGGATGTTGCTTCAAATAAGGCAGTCATCCAAAATCGCTATTGCAAACGACCAGAGGGTATGGAGGAAAAACAGCCATACTGGAGACTATCAGATTGCAGGTAGAAATTAGATGGCAACTATTCCCTAAAGACAGTGAGATTAAAAAAAAAAACCAAAACTCTCTGCTCTGCTCTACAAAATGCACATTTATCATTTGGCCTCTTGTAGTTTCCATTTCCTTGGTTTGTTCTCCCTGCCCCTGAGAAGTCAGTCATTGGGGAGTGGGGGAGGGAGAGAGAAGGCAAGAGTGAAAAATCAAGCTTGTTTTTGGCAGATTTGCATATACTCATATATTATACATCATCTGTGTTGTTTGTTTTATGTGATATTAAGAGCCCACTGTGATCTAAAAGAAACGGCTTGTGAATAAACTCTTAAATATTAAAAATAGGAGATTACTATGACTGGAGTCAGCCCCTAAGACCAGCAGCAGCCGAGGGTTAGTGGAGATGATTAATCACCTCAGCACAAAAGGAGAGAAAAAGGAGATTTGTTCAGAGTAAGCAGGGGGCAGAATGTCAGCTCCAGGGGTGAAACAATTGTCCGCTTAATATTGCAATTTTTAAAAGACTGTACCACATCTAAAGCAAAACACACAGCTGTAAGAAAATGAAATGAGAAAGCATTAGGCAAAATATTTGTCTCAGTGGACAAATGTTTAGGGAATTGTATTAGTAAGCACTTTGGCTTGACTCTTTGAAAAAAATCACCTTTCTTCCCCAGTGGTGGAGGGTCCATGACCACGTTGTTGCTGTTGTTTCATTTCAATGTTCATTTCAATCATGTCCAGACCCCATTTGGGGTTTTCTTGGCAAAAATATTAGAGTGGTTTGCTATTTCCTTCTCCAGCTTTTTTGGCAGATAAGGAAACTGAGACAAATAAGGTTAGGTGACTTGCCCAGGGCCATACAGCCAGAAGGTGTCTGAGATCAGAATTAACTCAGGAAGATGAGACTTCTGGACATCAGGTCTGGCACTCTCTCCACTATGCCATCCATACAGTGTTATATTGGACCTCACAACCACCCAAAAGGGTTTGGTCATTTAAATGCAGTGAGACTTCATCTCTTTTGAGGAGCAGGATCCTAAGTATCCTAACTGAACTATAGCTGAAACCTCCAGTTACCTCCACAGTCTACAAAGGGGCAATGGGGAACACAGACAATTCTGTACCTTAATGCCCCCACTATTTTTCAGTCACTGTGGTGCAAGATGTATCCTTCAGCCCCTTCTCCTCAATTATGAAAGATGAATTAGGGTAGGAGTCTAGGTTAGGAAAGGCAAAGGAAGTTTCCTTGGAATCTCTGGCTTCAGTATCTTATTGCCTTCCCCCTCCCCCTGTGTGGGCCCTGTTGTGTACCTACATAAAGGAAAGCAGGATAAGAAAAAGAGTAGCCTCCTTACAACCAAGGTGTTTTGACTGTCAGGCACTACTTAAAGAGGTCTATTCCCTGAATGGGCATTATCTCACTCAGAGTGAGAATCTGGGAAGACCTTAACCTAAAATGGACAGGGTCTCCCATTGTATCCTGGGCCATCTCCAGTCGTCCTGATGAGTATCTGGTCACTGAACCCAGATGGCTCAGGAGGAGAAAGTGGTTGGTGACCTTGCACAGCCCTCCCTCATTCAAATCAAAGTCAAGTGCAAGTCATTTCATCATCTTGATGTCATGATGCCCTTCAAGAACGGACAAACACAAAAACAACACATTGCCCTTCCAGAGTAGCAGGGTACAGTAATAGCTTTCAGTCCTAACCTTAGAGGCAAATGTCTAGGATTCTTCCCATTGCCAAACTGGCTAAAATAATGACAGCTAACATTTACAGAGCACCTGAAGGTTTCCAAAATATTTTATATATGTAGCCTCATTTGATCCTTCCAACAACCCTGTGAGGTTAGCACTTGTGGGTGTTATTATTGCCATTTTACAGATGAAGTTCATAGTGGGGGAAGTGACTTGCCTGTGATCACAAAACTAGTAAGTGGCAGAGGCAGGATTTAAGCCACAGTCTCTTCTGAATCAAGATCCATTGCTTTTCCATTCTCCTTGCTACCTATGCCATGCAGGAAGCCCACTATACCATTTGCAAGTCTAGTTATAAAAGTGACTAGAGGTCTTTGGGGCTATGCATTTGCATGAGAAGACATGCAAAGTCTATCTGAGTTTTTTGGGATACAAATCAAGGTAACTTCAGAATCATGGGGCAGCTAGGTGGCTCAGTGGATACAGCACTGGGCTTAGAGTCAGGAAGTCCTGAATTCAAATTCAATCTCAGACACTTTCTAGATGTTTACCCTGGGCTAATTACTTAATCTCTATCTGTCTCAGTTTCCTCATTTATAAAATGGCGATAATAACAAGGGTTTGTGAGGAATGAATGCAATATTTTTAAAGTGCTTAGCAGAGTGCTTAGAATCTATTATAGCTATTATTATTATAGAAACTAAGACTTCATTTCTTGTACCATTCATTAAACACCAATGGGATGCCACATCTAGTATACTAATTAAAGTATTTTAGTAGAGTACTAAAAAAATGCTACTTTTCTTGCAAAAATCTAGAGGACTTCCTGTATTTCCCAGAAATCATTTTACTAATGGAGCTATTGTAGTAGAATACCAAAAAATTACTACTTTTCTTGCAAAAACTGGAGGCCCTCCTGTATTTCCCAGAAATTACTTTTCCATTGAGCAAACTGAGATACAATGTACCTTTTCTTTAGCTTTTCCACCTTTCTGCTACACCATTTTCTTCCTTTTTCGTGAATCTATCCTCTTTTCCTCTTCTTCTGCCTTCTAGGAGCTTCTTTTCTTCCTGTTGAATGATACCTTTTCTTCCTGTCGTAGTCTCTCTGTCTCTCTCTCTCTTTGTGTGTATGTGTGTGTGTGCATGCACACACACACGCACACACACACAGAGTTTTCTGATACTATGACCACTTTTTCCTGTCTTTTCTTGGTTTTGAGGGGGAGAGAAGGGAAGTAGAGTAGTTTTATCATTCCCTGTCATTTTATCTTCCCTGCACTCTCTCATACCATTCCTTGAATCTTTTCTCTCTTTCTAGACCAAGACTTTCTGAACTTGGAGTCTGTGAATTCATTTTTAAAAAGTATTTTGATAGTTGTACTTCCACATATTTTCTTTGCCATGTTATACGTTTTATGCATTAAAAAACATACTGCTGAAAAGTCCATAGACTGACAAAGTGGCCAATGATACAAAAATGATTAAAAACCTCTATCCTTGACCAAACCACAATACCAAGCTCACTTTGTCCACACTGCCTTCCCAGCTACTTCTATTCGGCTTAGGTCACCGGGCAGTCTCATCAGAATTTTGTCTTTTTTCAGCTGTAAATTGTTGTTCTCCTTTGTAATTTTTTTTGTGTTTATACTATTTTATCCATTGATCTGTAAGTTCCTTGATGTCAAGGACTTTATCTATTAATTTATTAGAAATTATTTTACTATCTACATAACAAAAAACTAAGATACTGTCAAGTAAATGTCTCCCTTGTTCACTTGTCAATTTACACAATAAATGTTTGTGGGATTTTTTTTTTTTGCTTGGTTTTTCATTAGATTTTGACCTTGGAATTATAACCTCAGTCTACTCTCAGACTAGCATTTTCCCCTCATGGGATAAACAACATGAAAAACATCTGAAATTAGTATTTAATGACAAATTCAGTTGAAGGAAGGAGGAGTCAGAGACCCCAAGACACTAGTCCCGTTGACAAATATCCCTGGACTCGAGTCTTTGCTCCTTGGAGTAAAGCTCTAGTAACCACACCATAATTTTGACTTCATCCATATTGCTCTCTACTCTTCTTCCATAGTGGGTTATCTCAGGCTAAAACATACCAGGAATATTCTACTGTAATGTGAGAAATTTGGGAGTAGAAATTATACACACCTAGGAAAATTGCAGGTACCCAGTTTAATCATAAGGATCATCTCGGTTTCAACCTGAAGCTGGCTATACAGTTCTAACATCTATCACCCTAAATTGAACTGGGCTGTTTCTCTTAATCCACTCCACGGGTATACTAGATCCTTTTCTGACTATTATAAGCTAATTTAATTCAATCTAATAAGCATTTTTGAAGTGATAATGATAATAGGCACTGTGCTTAGTGCTGAATGACAAAAAGAAAATACCCCTTACCCTCAAGAAATTTGAAATATATATCCCTCTTTCTGGCAGTCACTCGACACATCATATTGCTGGATTCTAAGATGAGGATTTTTTAAAGTCTTGCTCTACACAAACCATATCTGTCTTTAGAGACTACTGTCTTGATTCAGTTCCCTCTCAAACCCTTTTAAAATACCTATGAACACTTTTTCCCATCCTTGGCTAGGGTCACGCTCCCTATCCCTGAGCTTTCTCTACCTCTAGTTTCTACCATTGTCTTTCTCCTTTTCATGTCCTGAAAGAGCACTTTTATACCTAACCATCAATTTTTAGTACAGAACAACCATATTTACTTTAAGACAATGTTTATTAACTTTTTTGTGTGTCATAGACCCACTATGGCAGCCCAATGAAGCCTAGAGAGTTATAATGCTTTTAAAACATAAAATAAAATGCATAGGATTACAAAGGAAATCAAATACACTGAAATAGAATTATCAAAATATTGAAAATAAATTAAGTTCATGGATCTCATGTTAAGAATCCTTACCTAAAGATCTTTTGTCTTTAGAATAAGGCTGCATTTAGAATGGCCATAACAGGAAGCAAAGATTATCCTAGCTTAGCACATATTGGCCACTTAATTCTGTTGACTGATTGATAAGTTTACAAAAGAAAAGAATTTTGGTTTCTGAAAGGGTACTTTGTCTCGATAACTGCAGATGTCAGAATAAATTCAATCGACTATTTGTTACTACTGCATTTTGGCTGAGTCAAGTTGGTGTCATTAATAGAAGTAGTTTATGTATAATTTTCATTTTCCTAAACATGACAGGAATCAGAGTTTGATGAAGATGGTGGTGGTATTTAGGATTCAGAGCAGCTTTGCTTCAGCTGAATTAGGAAGTATTCATTCACTATAAAGTTCAATATATAATAATGTTATGCTAGAAGAAAGAAAAAAAAACCTTCTTTCTCTCTTTTTCAGATAGGTAACTTCTACTGCCAGTTAACCTGATGCAGAGGCACATTCTTAAGGGTTCAGAATTTTATGGGAAGCATAGTGTGCTCTACATGTTGGGGGCCACAATGAGTGCTTCAGCCAGAAACATTTTGGAAAGTAAACCAATTTCTACATTTATCAGACTGAAAGAAATATTTCATTTCCATTCATTAGAGGCATGCCTCACTTTAAAGAGCTCCCATGACACAAATAAGTCAAACTTTTAAAATAGGTGGCTAGGATTCTCATTGCTCAAGGATTCTTTGATTTAAAGGAGGTTTAAAATAGAGTTCTTAGTAAGCCTCCTCAATTTGTTTAAGCATAGATTTATAGAAGATTGGTGGAGAGGTAGGAAGGGAGAGTTGTGCTCGGGGTAGAGTTAGAAATATAGAGATGAAGTGTCAGGAACCAATAGGAACGGAAGATAAATTAAATAGATTCAATTGAATATAAAAAAATGTTTTAAATAATGTCTCTGAAACAATACTGTGTTCAAGTTAATTGGACGTTGCGATTCTCTTGCCAAAAATATAATTCATGTATAGTATGTGTGTTATGAAAAGCAAGATTGGAAGGGAGAGAAGTTGGAACTCAAAAGTTTTAAAAATGAATGTTAAAAACTATTTTTACATGCAGTTGGGAAATATGATATACAGGCAATGGGGTATAGAAATCTATCTTGTCCTCCAAGAAAATAGAGGGGATAGGGATAAGAAAATGGAGGGGTGTGATAGAAGGGAGGGCAGATTGAAGGTAGGGGCAATCAGAACGCAAGTTGTTTTGGAGTGGGCAGAGAGAAGAGATGCGGAGAAAATATGGAACTCAAAATCTTGTGGAAATGAATGTTGAAAACTAAAAATAAATTAATTTTAAATAAAAACCAAAAAAGACAGGAAAAAAGTAGACATCTTTATATTCTTTTACTTTGGGTGCCTCTTTCCAGTGCTTATAAACCTAAGTTCAAATTTAAAGGTAATTCATACCTTTGTTTTTGTAGTTGTGCTAAGCCACATATACCCCTAAATACCTCCTCCTAAAAACTTCCATCTCTGTATACCCTAAAGATGATTTTTTTCAAATTCTGTACATCCAAATCTTGTCCAGGTATACGTCAGTCTAAGCGATTTCTTAGGTGCCTTCCAACTCTGAGATGCTATGATTTCAAATCATTTCAGTATTTCAAGTAAAGTAAATTCAGTCATATTTGTAGATCACTTTGAATACCTACCCCACCTTCTCCTGACCTTTATTCCCAAATCATATATTTTTGGACTTAAGTATAATTTTTAAGAAATCATGTGTTTAACAAATGCGTAATTGGAAAAGCTAATGCATATATATATATATATATATATATATATTAATCTCTAGAATAACTGTGGAAAAACTAAGTCATCTAAGTCATTAAAATTTTTGTTTGTCATTGGTGAGCGTTGGTGAGGGTTTTTAGGGCCCTCAAAAGTATCACTAACTCACCATGTCAAAAATATATTCATCAATGAATTAAAATCATCATTTAATCAAAGGTCAAGTTCAGCAAATTCCCAGGACTTAGAATTGTTTGGGAAGAAGGCCCCTTAGAATCCTGATTTGACATTAGCGAAAGGTGTGAAGAAATACTGCCTTTAAGTTCATGGTTCTTTTGCCTTTTTCAAGAGTCAAACCTAAATGATTCCAAAATTATCAAACACATAATAATAAACAAACAAAGACAACAGAAAACATATATAGGTAATCTTGGAGGACAGAGAAACTTAAATTGAATCCCTCTGATCGTTAGATCATTTCTTAGATACGGAAGAAACTTTAGCCATTTGAAGTATTTTTCTGTTTTTTTCCCACCCCTCATCATTCCCCCTTTGCTCTCCATGAATTCTGCACATTTTAGCTCCTGAGTAGAACACTACTGAAATAATTGAATCAAACTTTACATAAACACAAGAATTCACCAACCTGACTGGTGTTTTTGAGGCTGGACCTGACTTTTTAACTTTTAAAGGATTCCTAGTTAGAGAGTAGAACTGAACATTATTGAAGCAAGGTCACCTTTAACGTATATAAATGCTTCCTGTTCTTGCTTCCCAGTATTACTTAACATTTTATATACAGTTTAATATTCATTTAGTTTTGGGTAGAAACCAACACAGCAGTCTACTAAATAAAAAATATTTTTATTATAAATTAGTACATCATTATGTCATTGAAATATAATGATGATGTATAATACAACCTTTACAGATATCTGGCCATAAACGTCTGCATCTTCCCCTGTCATTCCTTTCTCCTCCCTAGAAATGCCTCTTCCCTAAAAATTTCCCTCACTAGATACGTAAACCCAGATCCCTAAACACATCTCGGGAATTTTCAGTTTCAATGTTTAGAACTAGTGTTAGTGTTATCACTCATCATGAAAATATTGAAGAATGGTCACATAAAGAAGGCTCAGACTTTTTTTTTAGTGCCACTATTTCTTGATTATCTTTTTTGGAGGTCAAGCCCTTCATTTTGACACTTAATGAATAAAATGCCCACGTTGCAGGAAATGGGATAATGAATTGTGAAAAGCCATAATCAGCAATGACTAAATAATTAAGGGAATGGAAATGCAGAGTCATCTGGGAATGCATTAATAATAACACGATCTGTTCCATATGCTAAAGAATTCTGTCTGTTTTTAGAAAATCAGTCATCACACATGCTCTGTGGCAAAAAAAAAATTAATGTAGACTAATAGGAACTGTAATTAGATGTTCTGCTTTTAAACAGCTGAATAAAAGATGAAATCATATAGAAAGTATATTTAGATACAAGCCAGAAAGTAAACTGATTATTATTCATAGTGCTGTTAATAGGAACTGTAATTTATGCATCTAGTGGGAATCATGTTAGGCAATTAGAAAAGAGAGTCACACTTGACTTCCCTTTATACATTTACATATTTATATTTTTCCATATTATACAAATGACTGCTTTTCTCCTTATCTTTTATCCATATAACCACCTAGAATCACACTTTGACAGAGTATACAATGAATGAAAAACATGGAGCCAGAAAGGTGATCTTTCCTTAAAGGATGTAAGATTTCCACATTCATTTTCATAATGCAATTCAACCTGTCACAAGGTCTGCTACCAGTCATAACAAGGAAGTGAGAGGAGGGGGAGAGGAACGAGCATGTATGTAGCCCCTACTATGTGCCAGTCATTGTGCAAAACACTTTACAAATATTATCTCATTCAAACCTCACAATCCTGCAAGGTAGGTCCTATTATCATCCCCATTTGACAGTTGAGGAAATTGAGGCAGTCAGAGATTAAGTAGTAATAGAGGTCAAATTTGAACTTGGGTCTTCCTCACTTCAGGTACAGCTCTTTAGGATGCAGCATATGACTTTTCAGGTTCTGTTAACATTTCATCTTCAAATGTTTCCACTAAGGGCTGGGTTAGCACCCAATATCTAGTTTGAGGAAGTTGGGGGTGAGAATAGAAAGAGGAGGAGATTTTGTTGAAAGATATGAAACATTTAGTTCATAAGTCAGAGATCTGCATTTCAAACTCAGAGGGCTAAATGTACATCTCTTGGGACAGATATAGGAATAATTAGCCTGGTTTGGTAGGTAGGAAGACTGAGGCAAAAATGTATATTACCAGTGAGTGGTCTATCCCCCTTCCCGGCCTCAAAATGAACATATCACAGAGTTCCAGATTCTTGATCCAAGATTTTAGAATAAATGGAAGAAAAGGAATAACTTTCAAAGACCCATTACAAGGAAAATTTAAAAAGAACAACTATGTTTTTGAATAAATAACAAAGCATATCTATCTGAATATGTAACCACAGAAGAAGGCAAAAGTTATTACAAGTACATATTTTTGTTAACACAAAATTGAAACATAAAACAAGGTATCTATTTTAACTGCAGACATGAACTAAACACGTTGTTATGTCATTCTTCAACTGTATTGTGATTTGCCCCATATCATGCCACTTAACTGGTTCTCCTACTAGCATATATAACATGGTCTGGAAGACAAAGCCCCAGGCAGACAGAAAACAGGAAGTTCCCTCATCAGCTTAGTGAGAGGTTCATTTTGTGTTCTGTTATACTTCTGAACTCCCAATGTTGCATTTGTAAAATGGAAATGAGAGAGTGCTGCTTCTGCTATGGATTGTATATGCATTATCATCATTATCATCCCAAAGATAATAATGCTTGCCATGTAAATGCTGCTTTAAAGTTTGCAAAGCACATACAGTATTTTATTTGAGTCTCAAAACCACATTTACAGGTGAGAAAACTGAGGTTCAGAAAATTCAATCAGTTTCATAGCAACATACAAACCCAGTAAGTATCTAAGGCAGATTTTCAGACCAGGTCTTCCTGCCTCCAAGGACAGCAGTCTATCCAGTATGCTATGTACTTTGATATTTGATTAAACTGGAACTGGCCTTTATTAAGTTCATTCATTGTCAGGACCATAGTCAAAGTCCAGTAACTTCTCAAGCTTGGGCTGCACCAGTAGGACCTTTAGGAATCCAGGACTCCTTTTAAGACATTGTAAGGCAGGTGGGAGAAGTTTAGATATAGTATCCATTATTCTAGAATATCAGTGGTATTCTTCCCTTTGTAACAGTTACCATTTGAATTTGTGTGTAATCTTCCCCCTCACGTGGAAACTTCTTGATGTTAGGGACCCTGTCTCATACACTTCTCTCTATAACAGGAATTAAAACCTTATGGGAGATTAACAGAAGTTACCAATGCGTAAATAACTGCATAAATTGACAAATGCATGCAAAACAGTTTGGCCAGTTAGCAGTTAAGGATTTTCAAATGCTGGATGGAAAGTTCCTGAGAACCAAGCGTGTACAGATCGCATTAGCCAGATGTTTTGAGCCCCCAGAGGTCTCTATTTCTACAGAACCTGTCCAAGTATTTGAATTAATTCGCTGCTATGTACCTTGCCTGGTTAAGGAACAAGTTCATTGCTTCTTACCCTGTGGCTACTCCATAAACACTTGTTGACCGACAGTGACAAGGCATTGTAACTGTTTCCTCGATGAGGACAGCAGAAGCTAGGTGAGGTCATACAGGCTAGGGTAAGGTCTGGTGACTTGTCTTGGATTGCACAGCAACCCAGGAGAATGCTGGGATGGGATGGAATAGTCTTCATTTCCAATTCCCTTCTCTTACTCATAGATAATACATCCTATATCAGAGAATATTTGCTTCAAATAATAACTAATAGGCCTTTCTTTACTACGTGCCTGTAATGTCTATCAGGCGAGGTCTTACCAGCACACTCATATTAAATTATCCCCAAAAGGACCTCAGTTGAGTAACTGACTGGTCAGCCTGTCTACGCATTTTAGAGAAGATGGAATTTAGAGTCCCTTTGGTTTCCCATATTTGGTCCTTCTATCCTTTCCCATAAATACTTAATTGATTAAAATCATTTATTCAGGATCTACCAGACAGAGCACTACTCTAGGCACAGAAGGAATATAGGGAGAAAAAAGATGAGACTATAATCACAGTTCCAAAAACCTTGCACTCTCCTCCATCAATCTGATCCTCCAGAAATAATTCTTCCAGAAATGCGTTCTCCCTTAGAAGTTCTACCTTGCCCAGCACTGTGTGTTCCCCTCTAATATTTATTTATAACATTCCATTTATGTTATATTCCATTATATATATTCCATTATATATATATTCCAAATATATATTATGTTATATTCCATTTATGTATCTGTGTACAGATACAGATTTTGCCTGCTACTGAAATAAGTTGTATACTCCTTGAAGACAGGGACTGTACATCATTTATCTTTGTATCTCTCTCAATGCCTAGCATAGTACATTACACAAAGGAGCTATTGAACAAATGTTTGAAGGAATAAATAAATGAGAAAAAAAGAGATTTGGGAGATTGGGAAAACATATAAGAAAAAATATAAAGATGCCTGCAAAAATATTTGCAAATAAGTTCAAAATAAGAAGATCTTTAGGCGGAGCCAAGATGGAGGAGTGAGAGCAGCTACTCACCTGAGCTCTGAGACAAATTTCTCCAGGTACCTCTGAAAGGAGAATCTGACCAAATTTTGGAGGTGCGGAATCGAGTGGGAGACAGACGGTGACAGATTCGGAGCTCAGGTGGGACTGGAAGGTCCACGGGAAGGATCTGTTCCGCGGGGGTGAACCCACAGCGCACAGCGCAGCGTGGCCAGCGCAGCACGGCCAGTGCAGCGGAGCGGAGGAGATCCGAGAAACCTGAGTGGCGGGCGGAACCAGAGGAGCGGCACCGGGGCGGGAGACAAGCCCAACCGAGTCAGTGAGAGCCTCTGAGCGCCGGATATCAGCGCAGCAGCTCCTGGGACCTTCAGCCCGAAGATCAAACTCCGGTGAGTCACTTACTTGAACTTCCGGGAGCCAGGATGGCGGTGTAATCAGCTAATGCTTTCTCCTTCCCCCTTGATGACCGTGAAAGAACCATAAAATATCTCCCCAGAAAAATCCCAGATCAGTAGAATTAGAAGAAGGAGACCAATAGTCTCATAACACCTGAGACAAGGAAAATAGCTAAGGGGGACTCCTCATACGGTGGCAGAGGCAAACCGGAAGAACAGAGGACCCAGGGCAGGGAAAATTCGCACTAGGACCCAGGCAAGCGTCAGCACCAGGAGAGGAGCCCCAGGAGGGTTGGGAACATGCATTAGCATCTAGGCGTGCCTCAGCTGTCCAGGGGAATCAGAAAGACAATAGGGCAGCTGGGATTACCAGCCCCTGAGCTTGCCTTTGCCTCAATTTAGCTAAGGAAATCTCCTGGGACCAGAGCACCCCTCCCCCACACTTAACAAGCTAAACCCAGGGCTGATCAGGGAAACACCAAACAAATACCTGCTTTTAGCTTTTTCACACATCAGCTCAGCAAAAAGTTCTCCAGCTTCTGACTGAAAGAACCAGAAGCCACAACACTCAATCAAAATCATGAATAGGAAAAAGAAGAGGGCCGAAAGAACCATAGAATCTTTCTATGGGGATAAGGACCAAGACACAAGCCCCAAAGAGGTCACAGCTGAGACTGTACTGCCATCTGAAACTTCAGAAGGGACTATGAACTACTCGCAAGTACAAGCAGCTCTCCTGGAACAGCTGAAGAAGGAAATAGAAGATAAACTGGCCAATGATTTTAAAATTATTAAGAAAGAATTCACTGATGAGAACATTTCCCTGAAAAGGAAAATTGAACAAATGGAAAAAGAAGTTCAAAAATTAACTGGAGAAAATAAATTCCTGAAAGGCCAAATGGAAAAGGAAGTACAAAAATTAAATGGAGAAAATAGCTTATTAAAAGGAAAAATTGGGCAGATGGAAAAAGAGATACAAAAGTTAACAGAAGAAAACAATGTGATGAAGATTAGAATTGGGCAAGTAGAAACTAACGACTCAATGAGACAGCAAGAATCAGTCAAACAAAATCTAAAGAATGAAAAGATAGAAGAAAATGTAAAATATCTAATTGGAAAAACAACTGACCTGGAAAATAGATCCAGAAGGGAAAACTTAAGAATTATTGGCCTGCCAGAAACCCAGGATGGAGAAAAGAGCCTGGACAATATCTTCCAGGAAATCATCAAGGAAAACTGCCCAGAAGTACTAGATTCAGAGGGCAAAATAGTCATCGAAAGAATCCACCGTTCCCCTCCTGAAAGGGACCCCAAACTCAAAACCCCAAGAAATATAGTTGCCAAATTCCAGAGCTATCAAGTGAAGGAGAAAATATTACAAGCAGCCAGAAAGAAACAATTTAAATATCAAGGGGATACAATCAGGATTACACAGGACCTTGCAGCTTCTACAGTAAAAGATCGAAAGAATTGGAACCCAATATTCCGTAAGGCAAAAGAGCTGGGACTGCAACCAAGGATCAACTACCCAGCAAAGTTCAGCATAACATTTCAGGCAAGGAGAAAGTCATTCAACGAAGTAAGGGATTTCCAGAGTTTCCTGACCAAAACACCAGAACTTAATAGACAATTCAATCTTCAAATGCAGGTCGCAAGAGAATCATAAAAAGGTAAACAGCGGGGGTGGGGGGAACAACTTGCTACTCAATGAGGGCAAGTTGTTCACCCCCCTATAAGGGAAGATGATATCTGTTTATCTCAAGAACTGTGCGTCTATTAAGAAATATAAAAGGGATAAGCATAGGGGGAACGGATATAAAGTAAATGATATCATGATAAAAAATGTGATTTAAGTATGAGAAGGGAGTGTAATAGGAGGTGTGAAAAGGAGGAAGCAGGAAATGGCAAATTATATCACAAGAAGAAGTACAAAATCATAGTAGAGGGAAAGAGGGGAGGGAGATGAGCATTGTGTGAGAGGTACTCTCATTGGATTTGTTTAAAGGACGGATCAATAAACTTAAGTAGAAAATCCTAACTAGCTCTATAAGCAGTGGGAGGGGAAGAGGGAAGAAAGGGGAGGGAGGCAAAAGGGAGGGAAGAAGCAATAAGAGTAAAGGGGAGTAAAAGGGAGGGGGGCTAAAAGAAAGAGGGGAAGGCGGCAAGAGGAGGTGGTGAAAAGTAAATACTAGTGAGGAGGGGAAGGGAGACAGCAGAGCTAAAAGCACAAATGGTGGGAAAGAAGATGGAGGGAAATACACAGATTGTAATCATAACTGTGAATGTGAATGGAATGAATTCTCCCATAAAACGGAGACGGATAGCAGAATGGATTAAAAGCCATAATCCAACAATATGCTGCTTACAAGAAACACATTTGAAACGGGGGGATACACATAGGATAAAGGTTAAAGGATGGAGCAGAATATATTGTGCTTCAGCTGATGTAAGAAAGGCAGGAGTAGCAATCCTAATCTCAGACAAAGCAAAAGCAGAAATAGATCTAATCAAAAGGGATAAGGATGGAAACTATATCCTGCTAAAAGGCACCATAGACAATGAAGCAATATCATTACTAAACATGTATGCTCCAAGTGGTATAGCATCCAGATTCTTAGAGGAGAGATTGAGGGAGTTGAAGGAAGAAATTGACAGCAAAACTATACTAGTGGGGGACCTCAACCTCCCTCTTTCTGAACTTGATAAATCTAACCTCAAAATAAACAAGAAAGAAGTTAAGGAGGTAAATAGAACTCTAGATAAGGTAGATATGATAGATCTTTGGAGAAAATTGAATGGGAACAGAAAGGAATATACCTTTTTCTCAGCAGTACATGGAACATTTACAAAAATTGACCATGTACTAGGACATAAAAATCTCAAAATCCAGTGCAGAAAGGCAGAGATAATCGGTGCATCCTTCTCAGATCATAATGCAATAAAAATTATATGTAATAAAAGGCCATGGAAAGATAAAGCAAAAATCAGTTGGAAACTAAATAATTTAATCCTAAAGAAGGAATGGGTTAAAGAAGAAATCATAGAAACAATTAACAACTTCATTCAAGAGAATGACAATAATGAGACAACCTACCAAATCTTATGGGATACTGCAAAAGCAGTTCTTAGGGGAAGTTTTATATCTTTGAATGCCTATATAAATAAAATAGAGAAAGAGGAGATCAATGACTTGGGTATGCAGCTGAAAAAGCTAGAAAAAGAACAAATTGAAAATCCCCAAGAAAATACCAAATTAGAAATACTGAAAACCAAAGGAGAGATTAATAAAATTGAAATTAAGAAAACTATTGAATTAATAAATAAAACCAATAGTTGGTTTTATGAAAAAACTAATAAAATTGATAAACCTTTGGTCAATTTGATTAAAAAAAAGAAAGAAGAAAATCATATTACTAATATTAAAAATGAAAGGGGTGAACTCACCTCCAATGAGGAGGAAATTAAAACAATAATTAGAAATTATTTTGCCCAACTTTATGCCCACAAATTCGATAATCTAAATGAGATGGATGAATATTTTAAAAAATACAAATTGCCCAGATTAACAGAAGAGGAAATAGAATACTTAAACAACCCCATCTCAGAAAAAGAAATTGAACAAGCCATCAATGAACTCCCTAGGAAAAAATCTCCAGGACCAGATGGATTCACAAGTGAATTCTATCAAACCTTTAAAGAACAGTTAATTCCAATACTATATAGACTATTTGGGAAAATTGGGGAAGAAGGAGTACTCCCAAATTCTTTCTATGATACAAATATGGTTTTGATACCCAAGCCAGGAAGAGATAAAACAGAAAAAGAAAATTACAGACCAATTTCTCTAATGAATATAGATGCAAAAATTTTCAACAAGATTTTAGCAAAACGAATACAGCATCTTATCAAGAGAATAATACATTATGATCAGGTAGGTTTCATACCAGGAATGCAGGGCTGGTTCAATATTAGGAAAACTATTAGCATTATTGATCATATCAACAAGAAAACCAACAAAAACCACATGATTATCTCAATTGATGCAGAAAAAGCTTTTGACAAAATACAACACCCATTCCTATTAAAAACACTGGAGAACATAGGAATAAAGGGAACCTTCCATAAAATAATAAGCAGTATCTACCTAAAACCTTCAGCAAGCATTATATGCAATGGAGATAAGCTAGAGGCATTTCCAATAAGGTCAGGGGTGAAACAAGGATGCCCATTATCACCATTATTATTCAATATGGTACTAGAAATGTTAGCGGTAGCAATTAGACAAGATAAAGAAATTGAAGGAATAAAAATAGCCAAAGAAGAAACTAAGTTATCACTCTTTGCAGATGATATGATGATATATTTAGAGAATCCCAGAGATTCAAGTAAAAAGCTACTTGAAATAATAAACAACTTTGGCAAAGTTGCAGGTTACAAAATAAACCCACACAAATCTTCTGCATTCCTATATATTAGCAACAAAGTCCAACTCCAAGAGATAGAAAGAGAAATCCCATTTAAAGCTAGAGTAGACACTATAAAATACTTAGGAGTTTACCTGCCAAAACAAACCCAGGGATTATATGAACACAATTACAAGACACTTTTTGCACAAATAAAGTCAGATTTAAGTAAGTGGAAAAACATCAGTTGTTCATGGGTAGGCCGAGCTAATATAATAAAAATGACAATTCTACCTAAATTAATCTACTTATTTAGTGCCATACCAATTAAACTATCAGATAATTATTTTCTAGAGCTGGATAAAATAATATCAAAATTCATTTGGAAAAACAAAAGGTCCAGAATATCAAAGGGACTAATGAAAAGAAATGCTTGGGAAGGTGGCCTAGCGCTACCAGACCTCAAATTGTATTATAAAGCAGCAATTATCAAAACCACTTGGTATTGGCTAAGAAACAGAGGGGTAGACAAATGGAATAGGCTTGGCACTCAAGACACAGTTGGCAAGGAATATAGCAACCTCCTGTTTGACAAACCCAAAGATCCCAGCTTCTGGGATAAGAACTCACTGTTCGACAAAAATTGCTGGGAAAACTGGTTAACTGTGTGGCGGAAATTAGGCATAGACCCATGCCTGACACCGTACACAAGAATAAAGTCCAAATGGGTACATGACCTAGGTATAAAGATTGATACCATGAATAAACTGGAGAAGCAAGGTATAGTGTATTTATCAGATTTATGGAGAGGGGAAGAATTTTTTTCTAAAGAAACGATAGAAAGCATTTTGAAATGCAAGATGGATAATTTTGATTACTTTAAACTGAAAAGTTTTTGTACAACCAAACCCAATGCAACCAAAATTCGGAGGGATGTAGTAAATTGGGAAAAAATTTTTACAGCTAAGCTCGGGGATAAAGGCCTCATTTCTAGAATATATAGAGAACTGACTCAAATATATAAACATCCAAGTCATTCCCCAATTGATAAATGGTCAAAGGATATGAACAAGCAATTTTCAGGGGAAGAAATCAAAAATATCTATAATCATATGAAAAAGTGCTCTAAATCACTATTGATTAGAGAGATGCAAATCAAAACAACTCTGAGGTACCACATCACACCTGTAAGATTGGCAAACATGACAGAACAAGAAATTGATAAATGCTGGAGAGGATGTGGGAGAGTTGGAACACTAATTCATTGTTGGTGGAGCTGTGAGATCATCCAACCCTTCTGGAGAACGGTTTGGAACTATGCCCAAAGGGCTACAAAAATGTGCATACCCTTTGACCCAGAAATATCGCTACTAGGATTGTATCCCCAAGAGATTATAAAAACGGGAAAGGGTCCCACGTGTACAAAAATATTTATAGCAGCACTCTTTGTGGTAGCCAAAAACTGGAAGTCAAGGGGATGCCCATCAATTGGGGAATGGCTGAATAAATTGTGGTATATGAATGTAATGGAGTACTATTGTGCCATAAGAAATGATGAACAAGAAGACTTCAGGGAGGCCTGGAAGGACTTATATGATCTGATGCTGAGCGAAAGGAGCAGAACCAGGAGAACTTTGTGCACAGCAACGACCACAGTGTGCGAGAGTTTTTTCTGGTAGACTTGGAACTTTGTAATAATACAAGAACTTACTGAGAAAAAAAAAAAAAAATCCTAATGTTGGTCTTCTAAGGCAAAATGCCTTCCACACTCAGAGAAAGAAATGTGGAAGTCACTTGCAGAATGTAGCAGATCATGTTTGTATGTGGGTGGGGTTCAGTGTATTATATGTTGATTTGTTATATGATTTCTTCCATTTATTTTAGTTCGACTACATAGCATGAATATAGCGAAAATGTGCTCAATAGGAAAGTATATGTAGAACCTAAACAGAATTGTATGCTGTCATGGGGAGGGAGGGGGGTATTGGGGGAAGGGTGGGGGGGGAATAAAATCTTAACTTTAAGGAAATGATTGTAAAACATTAAAAAAAAAAAATAAAATAAAAGCAAGAAAAAAAAAAAAAAAAAAAAAAAAGAACAAAAAAAAAAAAAAAAAAAAAAAAAAAAGAAGATCTTTAAATGAGAAAGGAAGGAATATAAAATTTTGTCATGTCACAGTTTCACTAGCCCATTCCATAAAAATCACTATCTATTTGGGAACTCCAGCGTTCTGAAGAAAATACAGATGGGAGACATTGTGGCATAGGGAAAAGATCAGAGAGCTTCGAGTCAAGTGACACAAGTTCAAATCCAAACACCAGCATTTTACTAGCCAAATAATTAGCAATCAGTAGCTGCTCAAAGAGTGCCTTTATTGTCAGATGATAAAGCAGAAAGAACACAAAAGAATTTAGGTTTGCATCTATGTTATGCTTATTGCTATAGACTTTAAGTAATTCACTTAAATTTTCAGACCCTCAGTTTCCACCTCTGTAAAATTGGAATTATAACCCTTGTACTAGTTACCCCTACAGAGTCCCATCAGGTTTAAAAGAGATAATGTATGTGAAAGTGTTGTGCAAATGTTATCATAATTTGTTATTAAGGTTTAGCAGCTCCTGACTTTACTGTTTCCCTAGTTTCTCCTCTGCCAATTTCTTCAGCTACACGAATCACTTCCTCAACAGCTTTCTGTTCCTTACTCTCCTCACCTGCTTACCCTTCACTTCCATTCCCCAAGGATGCTGGAAGACTTCTTGCCTTCTAGAAAATTCTTTCATCTTCTAAAAGGATTTTTTAAAATCACCTAGAAGAACATTGGTTCTGCATGATAATTGCTTTGATCAGATGTCTCCATTTCGCTTTAAAACGAATAAAATATCATCCTGCTCCACCCCCCCCCCACATTTTCTTACATGCATTCCAATGGTTTGATTACCTTTCCTATGTATCGAATGCATCTACACGGGGAACAAACCTGTGAGCTTAAAATGGAAACAGAAAAAAAAAAACCCTGCCTTTACTGTGGCTGCCATATCACAAAGTAATCATTAAATAAATTCAGTGTTTTAAGGCACTAAGAAAAACACATGATTGTTTAACAGAGTATATTACGGAAGAAGGAAGCATTAACAGTGTCTGTGGAGTTCTAGTTGAGAAAAGTACATTATGGAGTTGCCATGGCAGGGGGCTGTTTTCATATGTGAAAGAAGTTACTGGCATTGTACATCATTTTTATATCTTGTTGCTAGGCAACATATCATAGTGCAGTTATTGAAAAGGTGTCTGCTTTCTCGTTACAAAAAAAGTGGCTTCTTAATTCTGTTAAATTAGCCCAGTTATTGATTCTGGAGTTCTTCCTGGGTATATTGATTGAGGTTTCATCCATTAGGTGGAGAGTGGGGGAGGGTGGGGAAGAAAGATAAAGGAGGGAGTAGCAACAACAGGTTTTTATGAACTGAGTTTGGGTTTCTAACCTAGAACACATGCATTAGTGCTAATCATTAGTTTTCTGGTTCATCACCATTTGTTTTCATACAAAGAGAGAGATGTAGAGTTCTCCTCTGGGATCAGAGATCAGAATAATTGTAGTGGCAGCCAGCGTAAGATGTGAACAGTGACAAACAAGGGGTCACCAGCGGACTCTAGAATAACTTCACTGCCTGCGAATGGATCACTCTGCTCAGCCCCCATCCCATTCCCCACCTCCAGAATGCTTCTTTCTTTTCTTCCTCCTATGAAGGATATCGAGCACACTTCTCTTCTTCATCCTACCTCATTTCCTAACCTTTAGTCATAACAAAATATTAAACTCTGGGGGGGAGAGGTGAGAAAAGGAGAAGAGAATGAATAATGTTCTTTTTTTTTTACTTTTCTGCCCCACTCAACCTTCCCAAAATTGGGACATAGACCAAATTTGATTTCTAGGATCTGTTCTTTGGAGAATTCTCTTTCTTCCCTTTTGGTGGCCCCCTCTTCCACTCAGAGATAAGACTAAAAGTAGGCAAGATGGATGCATGGTCACCGAGACAGTATCATTACCAACTAAGGAAACTCTTTAATATTACATTTATGTGTGTATGTATACATACATACATATACAGATGTACACATGTATAATTATAATATATATCATGCATATGAGATATAATATAATTATATATGTGTACATATGTATATGTGTATATGTATATGTGTGATAACAAAAGATGTGAAGGCATGACTATAGATGACTTTTTAAAGGAAGTTAGCTAGGAAGGGGAGGAGATGTATAGACAATCCTAGCAGAAAATCATAAGATCAAGTGGGGAGTTTTTAAAATGAGGGGAAAGCTGGGGATGTTTGACAGCAGCAGAGAAGGAGCCAATAATCTCCATTGGGTCAGGAATAAGGTGAGCATTATTTTCTCATGTATGTGTATATATATATATAAAATAAGGCAAGTCTAAAGGCAACATGATACAGTGGGAAAAGCCCTGACTCCCTGGAGTCAGAGGACCTGGGTTTAAATACTGCCTCTGTCACTTAGCACCTTCAGTCTCTGGGCCTTGGTTTCCCCATTTGTAAAACGAGGAAATTGTGATAGATAGCTTCTGTTTCAGCCAAATACAGGGTCAGGATTTAGTGAGATTGAGTCAACAGGGCAAATAGCAATGGTTGGGTTTGTTTGTTTGTTTTGCTAGATTATATTGCAAGGATATATAATATACTGATGCATGCCGGTCCTCCAGTTCCAAATAGTAACAACTAGGAGTAAGGACTCCATCAGGTCACTGGAGTTTTACCATCTTCTCAGGCTGACTTTGATGAGGTTTGTTACATCACCAAAAGCAGGCCTTACTGCATTTAGTCAGGGAATCAGGGTTCTATTTGTCACCTAATTTGGAACTTGAGCAATCTTGCTGAGTAGTTTTTCCGTCAGGTCCAGCTCTTCATGACCTCATTTGGGGTTATCTTGGCAGAGGTACTGGAGTGGAACTCATTTTACAGATGAGGAAACTGAGGCAAACAAGGTTAAGTGACTTGCCCAGGGTCACACAGCTAGGAAATGTCTGAGATTAGATTGAATTTAGGAAGATGAGTCTTCCCGACTCCAGGCCTGGCACTGTATCTACTGATAAGCCAATTACTTATCTCTAAAGCATGGTTTATGATGCGCCATCTATGCTCGTTCTTGATCTCTGTAAGGTCTTGCCTCCATCATAAATTCCACCCAAATCCAAGGCCTTCTGCAGCTTCAAAGGTCCTTCCAAGTCTAAATATCTAACCCTCTACTTCTATGAGTCACACAAACGCACATGTGCACACACATGCACGAACACTATTTTATTTTACTTTCTTTGAATTCCCTGTGCTTAGCATCATGCCTAGCATATAGTAGGCACTTAATAAATGCTTGTTGACTGAGAGGCTGAAAAGACGACATTCAGATACAGCTTTTTCACGTTTACCACGTCATCAATCCTCCTAACCATCCTATGAAGTAGCTAGTGCAAGTATCGTTATGGTCCCCATTTTTAGAGTTGAGAAGAAGGGCCCAGAGAATTCACATAAGTGACTTTAGCTCTTAAACTATTAAATGTGTCAGAGCAAGGCCTCAAACCTACTGTTTTTTCTGTTATTCTAAATCTGGTTCTCTTATTATACTCAGCCAGCAAATTCAGATCTCAGTTCAAGTAGAATATAATCTTTTAGGGTAAGGACTGTTTCAGTGGGAGTTTTTGTTCTTTTGTTTTTTTAAATCAAATCAAATTTAATTTGATGACAGTTTAATGTTATCCTCCTCTTGATTATATTTTAAATCTGACCTTCTGGAGATGATGTCCCTGCCTTTTTTTATCCAGAGTAATAAAGCCAGGTGTGAATTTTGCAGGCCAGTAATCTCATCATAGTAGACAAGCAACTATTTTCAGATAGATCAGTCTCTTAATTATGCAATCTGAGCAGCCACTTCCTTCATCTAAACATAACTCTATCCTAATCCCTTCCCAGTGTTCCCCAAATAATGCCACATATAGAAATTTATTCCTAAAAATAGTTATGGAATGTATAAGACAATAACAGGAGGGAAGCCACTTTTGTTTTCACTTTTCCAATGTCACCTGTTGGCCGAACTCCTAGTCAATGTCAGACTAGCTAGCACTAATTATCATGGGCTATTATTTTTTTAACATTTATGATTTTCCTTTAGAATAGGGATTCTTGACCTAGGGTCTATGAACTTGTTTTCTAAAAAACATATTTTGGTCACCATATTTCAATATAATTTGTTTCCTTTATAAGCCAGTGTATTTTACTTTATGTACTTAAAATTCTGAGAAGGAATCCATAGATTTTAACAGACTGCCAGAGGAATCCATGACACACACGCAGTACGAAAAAGGTTTGGGACCCCTTTTTTAGAGTCTGAATTCCTTAAGGTCAAAGATCTTGTCTCACGAAGTTGTTTTTAGAACCCAGTAGTATAATGCTTGGAGCTAAACATGAAAGTTATATGTCAAATGAATCAGAGGTATTTTGAATATTTTTACCTTTCACTGTACATACTGCAAATGAGTTCAGTAAATTTGGATCCCACTAGAGGAGCTTTGTAATCCAAAAACGCCTGCCAGGTAAAGGTTTGTCAAGATGGTCATAGCTAGCAGTTATTTAGAAGTCTATCTTTTAACAGGGAAACTTTTAGTGTGCATGTGTAAGTTGGAAAAGAAATTAATTCAGAACCCATGTAAAAGTTAAGTAAAAGCCACCTTTCCTCCCCGTATCTCAACACACAATTCAATTCAAGAAACATTTTTTAAACCACTGCAGGGAGGAAATACAAAGTTAAGACAATACATAGTTTATACCCTCCTGAAGCTTTTAGTCAAATATAATACTTTTAGATGTGTTTTAATAATATCAAAAACATACTTATTTCTAGTTTTTAAAAACTTTGAAAGCATGTATTATATTACATGGCATAATAGATCTACATAATTTTTAGCTAGTCTAAGTGGAGAACTTTTAAAGTTGCCTACCATACATGCATAATTCATTTTCAAAAAGAATTTTCATAACTTTTTTAACCTGGTAATTACATGTTTTAATTATGTAATTACACATACTAATTATGTAGTTAAATCCAATTACAGTAATTATGTAATTATATGATAATTGATACATAATACACATGTAAAAACCTGCACACGCATGTATTTAACAAAGAAAACAGAATAGTTCTAAAGGAAGTGGTTATGGGAACAGTAACAGAAATGATTAAGGAATTAGAAGGTTTAGTTTAGCAAAAATAAGGGAACTTGGCCAATTAATGGCTAATAGCTGAACTCAACAGCAATTACAAGCACCAAAGGCACAGTCTTTAGTGTGTATGTGTTCACAGTGTCTGCTGATTTTTCTGAATCTACTTTTAGCAGTAGGGTTGGAAAACAAGATCTCAAAGGTAGAGTGTTATTGGTAGTGCAATTAGATGTAAAATGTACAAGTCAATAAATTGGTGAATATTTTTGAACCAACCCTCTAAGACCTGATGGATTTTCCTGACAATGGAATGTCTTTATTCTATTCTTGAAATAGAATGACCATCCAGGTAGGTCTGGGCATGACTGTTGCACTTTGATAGTATGGAACTACCTTACTTAGAAGATGCTGTTAACTTTTAATCATATTTCAAAGATTCTTGTGGATTAAGCTTTGTTTCTCCTACTACTGTTTTATTGATCTTACTTCATTTTCCTTCCATCAAGAAAAGCTATGGCATAGTGGATAGAGAACTGGGTTAATAATCAGGAAGAGCTGGGTTCATGTCTTACCTCTAACACATACTGGCAGATGGCCTTAATCTCTTATTATCCTCAGGCAATTCTCTAAGAAGATAAATTGCAGAGCTGGTGATGAGGGAATTTCCTCACTGGAAATTCTCAGTGCCAATGACATCACAGATTTATCTAGTAGTTCCCCACCACCCCAAAAAGTATATATATGTGTATATACATATATAAAATATGTATATATGTATGTATACACACATATATACATACACATACATATACACACATGCATATATACAGATAGACAAACAGACAGACAGATAGATAGATAGATAGATAGATAGATAGATAGATAGATAGATAGATAGATAGATAGATAGATAGGAGAAAATGATGCTCACCTTGTTCCTGACCCAGTGGAGATTATTGGCTCCTTCTCTGCTGCTGTCAAACATCCCCAGCTTTTCCCTCATTTTAAAAACTCCCCACTTGATCTTATGATTCTCTGCTAGGATTTTCTATACATCTCCTTCCCTTCCCAGCTAACTTCCTTTAAAAAGCCATCTGTCATCAAGCCTTCACATCTTTTGTTTTCACTCTCTTCTAAACCTTCTGCAATGTAATTTTTGACCTTATCATTCAACTGAAACTTCCTTCTCCAAAGATTTCTTAATTACCAAATCTAATGGCCAATTTTTTCAACCCAGCATCTGACATAATTGTTCACCTTCTCTTCTGAAAGATTTTGGATTTTCTGAAACTTCTCTCTTGATTTCTTCCTATCACATTTGCTTGTTCTCCTTTTCTGAATCTTCATGGAGATACCAGTTTATGGAGATAATACCTCCAAACCTCAAACTATATTATAAAGTAGCAATCATCAGAATTATTTGGTTCAGTTAAAAGATAGATTGAGAATAGAACAGATAAAAAAAGAACCAAAAATAATTGATCTTACTGACCCAATGTCCAATAAATTCAAAAACCTAAATTAGGAAAGAACTATTTGATAAAATTTTGATATGGAAAGCAGCCCCAGCAGGTACTACACTCAGACAGATACTTCACACCATATTCTACAATAAAAAAGGTAACAATACCAGAATGTTAAAGATCATATCATTAAAAAAATTAGGAGAGATCATGTGGATGTAATTATAATTATGAGTAATAAAAGAATTATTAACCAAAAAGGGGTATAGACCATTATAAAAGATAAAACAGATTATTTTGATTGTATGACATTTAAAAGCCTTTGCACAAACAAAATTAACATATATAGAACAGAATCAGTCAAATGGAAGAAAAATTTTTGTATTTAATATTTCTGGTAAGTATTTAATAACCAAGGTATGTAGACAAATAAAAGAAATATATGGAACTAAAATGATTCTCCATTTCATATGTGGCAAAATGATATAAACAAACAATTGTTGAAAAGAAAATTGTAAACTATTAATCATATGGAAGACTGTTCTAAATCACTAAAAAGAGAAATGCAAAGCAAGACAAAGCTAGGATCTTACTTCATATTCAGAAAATTGGCAAAGATGGCAAAATCGGAGAATGAAGTTAGTGAGGATGTGGAAAACAGGTATGCTAAGCCTCATTAATTGGAGCTAGGACTTAGGAGAACCATACTTGAATGCAATTTGGAGTTATAAAAGCAAAGTAACTGAAAAGTCCATGCTCTTTGATCTTAGGATGTCATTGTTACAAAAAAGTCATTGACAAAAAGAAAGTTCCCATCCACACCAAAATGTTTATAGTAGAATTTTTTTGGTAGCAAAGAATTAGAAACAAAGTGGATGCCTATCAATGAGAAAATTGCAAAAAAAAAAATACATCGATGTAATGGAATGTTAGTGTTTTATAAGAAATTATGAACATGTTGAATACAGAGAAACATGGAAAGACACATGAAATGATGTAAACAGACATAGGAGAACACAATACACTAATAGTTGTGAAAGTGTGGTCTGGAGACCCCTGTGGATTCCTAAGACCTTCAGGGGGTCCTTGAGGACAATAATATCAATACATTTTAATGTATAATATGCTAAGTATCAATCTAAGCCATATAAACCAATGTTCTTTGGGGTCTACAACAATTTTAAGAGTATTAAGTGGTCCTGAAATCATCCTGCTATGTATATTATAAAGACAACCATGTAAATGAAAAGAACAATTACAAAACAATTGAAAGTGAATGTCGTGAAATTACAAAGACCAACTTAGTCTCCAAAGAAAAGATATGAGAAGACAGTTACCCCAGTTCCTTTACAGATATAATGATCCATGAGTATGGAACGTTTCATGATGATTGGAGACAAATGAGCAAATGTTTAAGCTAGAACATTCATTAAAATTTCCAGTAAATTCCTTTTAAACTATCATGGCCAACTCCAACAGATAAGCCATTGGCTAATAGCTTGAAATACAGAGTTTTGAGTATAAGAAGATGAATTTATAAACAAAGAATGAATGAATTATTAAAATAAGCATTTTCCAAAGGGGGAAGAATGAAAAGAGAAGTCCCATGTAGAATCTTTAAGTTGATTATGAAGGAATTACAATTATACAGAGTCTACACAAAAGTGGGTAACAATAGGTATGATGCAAATGTGATAAAGAAAAACTGTAGTGGAAAAATAGTCACTTGTAATTTAGTCCTGCTGAGGGTCATCAAGACAACCCAGTATCAGAACAATTCAACAACATTCGATAAACATTTCTCATGCAAAGCATTGTGCTAGCTAGGCATTGGCAGGAGATAAAGTTTAGGATAAAATACAATCCCTGCCTTCATGGAACTTACAGTCTAATAGGGCAAAGGGGACACATAAATGAGTATAATGCAAAATCATTCCTATTACGTGTGTTAGGAAGGCACAGACAAAGTACAGTTCTAACGAATGAGAACTAATTTAAAATCTGTGCAGGGAGGAGCAGAGAGCAGAAAGGTCTTCCCAAAGGAGGTACTCTTTGGATTAGACTTTGAAAGGCTGGTAGGAATATAATAATTGGAGAGAGGCAGAAGAAGGCATTTCAGGGGACAGGAAACTAATAAGCAAAAGTAAAGGTAGAAAAGTACAAGTCATAGATGGTGGCCAGGGAATTGGTCTGAAGTTTAGAATACACAACGGGAAACAAGGCAAGATGAGGCTAGAAAGGGAAGGGAAGCTACTAATTTATGGAAAGTCTTGAATTTCAGGCGTCACAGTCTGAACTTGACTCAGTAGTCAAGAGGGACTAATCAGAGGGTTTTGAGAGGAAAAATGATATAGCCATATTTATACATAAAGAAGGTAAGTCTGATAGCAGTGTGAAAATCTGGATTGCAAAGGAAACTAAACCTAGCTTAAGAAACAATTTTTGCTTGGGTAATAAGGTAACAGTAATTAGCTATTATATAGTGTATTAACTATTATGTAATATACTATATATTATACAATAATATACCATATATTTTATTTATTATTTATAATAAATTTATTAACTTTTATAATTTATATATTATCATTATATGTAAATTATAACATGTAATACTATATAATATACTATACATATACTATGCTATATATAACATAAATATATATTATATTATATGTACCATATTTACTATAGATACTATAAACACTGTACTATAAATACTATATAAATACTAAAAATAGCCATTTAAATAGTGTTTTAAAATTTGTCTATATTCTCTTATTTGGGATCCATAACAGCCCTCTGAGGTAGTAATTAAAAATATTATTGTTATAATTTTACAGATGAGGAAACTGAGACTCAGAGTTTATATGACTTGACTATGGTCACGCAGCTTGTGTCTTAACATGAGATTTGAACCCAGTCTTGGAGTCTTCCTGACTTCCAAGTCTACCACTCTATCATTATTCCATATTGCCTGTCATATGGAAAATGTTACCTACTGAGTTCTTTAAATAGAATAAAGTCTATGTATCTAAGGTGGTCACAACACTGGTTATGACACTGGGAATCTTGTCATTTAAGTCCTATTAATTACATAAAACTAGCATATTAATTGTAAATTTCCACATAATTGATTGACTCAACCTTATAATGACCTTAACTGGCTGTAAAAAATGAATGGGTGGTCCATCTGTTTGGGAACACTGCATGATCTTGGACCCTATCTACCTAGGGTCAGTGATACATATTCCTATAGAAATTAGCACCAGCAAGATATACCAGAATAAACATTTCAAGAATATCACAGCTGCCAGAGTTCTGCCTCTACAGTTTTATTTCTGTCCCTAGTCTCAGCTGTTTGGGGAAAGGGTCTGCATGTCAAAGGTCATTGGTATAAATCTACTACCCATATCTTCCCTCACCTCTCAAGGTCAAAATGGTATTTTGAGGGGTGCCAAATACAAATGTTCTTCTTACTACAATTTTGGAAGTCTGGCCCTATATTTATGCCAGTACAGGGAAGAATCTGGGAAAGAAGGGTAGATAAGCATGTATGTAATATCTACTATGTTCCAGGCACTGTGCTAAATGTTTCATAAATATCTCATTTGAGCCTCATTATAATCCTGGGAGGTAGGTGCCCATTTTACAATTGATGAAACTGGGGCAAACAGTATTTGAGTGACTTGCCTAGGATCACACAGCTAGGATGTATCTGAGGGCATATTTGAACTCAGATTTTGTGATCCTGTGAACTGAAAGATTCTGTCCATCTAGTACACCATGGCATGGAGGCACATTAGAAAGCATGCGTGTGCATGCACGCACATACACACACACACACACACACACACACGAGGGCTATTGTGTCCAAACTAATGCTATATATTTTATTTGGATTGACTCAATTACTTGATGGTCATTTGACCTTGGACAAATCACTTAGCCTTTCTAAGTATCAGTTTTCTCATCTGTAAAGTACCTGTACTCCATGTCTGTAGGACTGTTATGAGGATACTTCAATCTTAAGGACATGTGTTTTTTACCAGTGTGAGTGATAAAATATATCCATGGTGCCTCTGTGTATATAGACTGCCAGCCTTCCGTATCTTGGTCAATGGCCACACAATCAGAAACTTAAGAAATTTTGTTCCTTGGACAAGTACAACAAACCATGCTTGGAACAAACATCATGAAGCACCTCCCAGTTGTGGAATTGCAGTTATGAGGCCGCTGTGAAAGAAGCTAAAATGTGTGGGATGAAGAAAGGAATTTAATCTCATCCCTCGGTATAGTGGTTTCCTCTTTTAAAATTTTATTTTCTTTCTTACTACTATGTGCTAAGCTTTGTGATTTCTACCTGCTAAAGGTCTGCAAGTATTTTTAGCATCCTATAAATTTGGGACCTTGGGCAAAAGCCCCAGTTGTCACACCTTAATTATGCCTATAGCAGATAATTCATCATTCTATGAGGAAGCTGGGTTGCAGTGTTAGACCCTGGAGTTCAGTAGACTTGAGATCAAATCCATTCTCAGATGTCTATAAGCTGTGTGACCCTAGCAAGACTCTTGGTCATTTTTTGTCTGTTTCCTCAATGGCAAAAATAAAGATAATAGTATTTTCTTGCCAGAGTTGTCCTAAGGCTCAAATGAGATGCGATTTGTAAAGTTATTAGCAAAGTGCCTTGTACATAACAGGAGCCCTTCCTATGTCTAACTTATTGATGAACTTCTCTAAACTGCATGAACTAGTCTTGGACCAGAAAAATAAAGTCTCTGGCTGAGCCCAAACTCAAATCTTTACCAGCTTTAGAACCTGCCAGACCTTGCTCAACTGGCATAAGCTTCAAGTACCCATAGTCACTCCCATTTCACAATGGAGTTCTGGAATATTTTAGTGGATGATCAGATGAGATACTATTTTTAAAAAAAACCCTTACAAATTTTATAGCAGTATGTAAATGTAAACTATTACTGTTAATTTTTTTTCAGTTCTAAGAGTCTGGACCTGATTTTCATAAGATTTAGGGAATTTCCAGTGTGTGAATTTCCTCCACCATTGCAAATAGGCATTTTCTCTGCGATTTAGAAAGATGCCTAGGGCTTCTTAGAATTTGTGACTTGCCTATGGTTGCAGAACTAATATGTGTCAGAGGAATTACTTGAATTCACATAGTCCTGACCATAAAGGGCTAGCCCTCTACCCACTATACCATACTCTTTCTAGTTGTATTATTATTAATAAATTATATTAATAATATTGTATATCATATAATATTAATATGCTACATTAATAATATGTAATAATATGATATATTATCATATATCATATTATTAATATTATGGTATTATACCATAGGTTACGTTTAATTGAGCAGGCCAATTCTTTCTCTCCTGTGAAATTTGACTGTGCTCACGTAAATCTAGTGCTAGTCTTTTTCAAATGTACTTTTTAAAAAGATTTGGTCAGCATCAGAGACAAATCAATTGTCTCTTCTCAAAATCCTCTTGCTGCTTAGTTCTACAGAAATCAAAATTTCAAAGAAAAAAATAGACTGTTCTTAAAATCTGATAAATAAATTCATCTTACACGTATCATTTCACTAACATGGAGCAAAAGGACCAGGAAGTCACAAGAATTTGGCATCCATTCTCTTTTCTAGTTAAGCATGGTCAATTAGAAGAAAAGCTCCTTTAGAAGGTGAAAGTGGACTCCCACTTATATTATGGACATGATCCAAGACAGCAGGAATACATCTCTCTAGTACATTGAACAATTGATAAACATTAAATGATCATCATAGTCATAACAGAACAGTGGAATTCTGTAGTCACTTAATGGATGTTGGCAATAAAAGGCTAAAAGCAATCACATTTCTCCTTAAAAGGAACTTTTTTTGATCTTTGGTTGCAATGAAATTCCCAAAACTCAGAGCTTAGAACCCAACTCCCCAGGGTTTCCATTTTAGTACATTTTATTCAAAGATCCCCAAACATTTATTAACTTCTCAGGCTGATGTAATGAATTTTTAAATAGGCCCATTGTGTTTAGGTGTTCGAAAGCATATGGTATGTTTATTAACAATTTCTTTTTTGAGTCTTAAATTTTTACACGAATACTTAGAGTTGCTGAGTTTGCCTTGTGTTTTCAGCATACCCAAGAGTTCTTAATTTAGCATATAGGTGGTAAGAGGGTTCAAGATTCCAGTGTTTCTGTCACATTTTTCTACTTATCTTGTCCATATTGTAAACACATTTTTTTACAAGAAGCATTATCTTATAGTATTTTCTAAGGCAAGATGTGGAATGCTTGAGTAGTCATTTTGTTAGTGGAATTTATCACAGGCAAGGGAGTTTCAGATGAGAATGTATGCACTTCCTGATGAGCAATCATTTTCCATTTATTTTTATTTGAGCCACCACTAAGGATCTAATTTCAGATATTATTACCAGGGTTCATGGAACTGTGATTTTGACTTGATCCATACTCCCTTCGTTGTTGAAATTAGTTGAATGATGTTCTAATTTGTTTTAAAATGCAAAGAAGATCATTTTGTAGTTATCTTTTAATTTGCAGAGTTGGTATTTCTGCCAGTGATGTTTATTTTTCCTGACAAGAGCTGAAAATGGGTGAAGGACTTAAATGAAGCCATTTCTTCCTCAGGGAAATTGTAACTGTGTCCTTGAATAGAAACTTCTGCTACCCTTTTCATGACTTTGTCCGTCTGAATTCTCAAATCTGTTAGTGAGTGCTAACAAAACAAGAAAGGACAAATAATGTTGTCCTAAAGGAACATTCTGAATGACATCTCTTTGATGCCCTCTAGAAGAACCTTGTGAAAGTTCAGAAATTCAGCAATCGTCTTAAGTGCTCTCACATTCTCAATTTTTCTAGACTATTGGTGTGAATAGGAGAAAACTTTGTTCCTTAAACTTCTGAAAAGTAATCAGAAACTTGGCCAAACTCATGGTCCATATCGTCCAACTTTCTGTCAATGACAGCAGCAACTAGGGATATATTAGAGGAGAGCAACAATTTCAGAAAGTCAAAAGATACCCTGAACACCCCCCAGCTTTTCTTTAAAAATTCACTATGGAAATTTCATTTGTGAATTTACCTAAACTATTCTAGAAGCCAGAAGATGGAGACTCTGAGTGTGCTAGATGGCTACAGACAAGGAGCAGAATAAGGATTTAATTTTGACTTAATCCTTTTGACTTAGCATCTGTAGAGGGATGGATGAATATCTTTGTTTTTGTATTTCTTTCATCTTGTCATCATTTTGAGACTGAGTCCCTTGATCTGGCCCAGGTTGTAAGGACAGTAGCTCCTCAAAGGCCTGATCCCATTAGTGATGGATGTGGAAGTTTTGACCCACTCTGTTTCTGACCTGATCGTGTTCTCCCCTTTTTTAGGTAGCCTGTGACACACACACACACACACACACACACACACACACACACACGCCTCAACCACATTGATATCACATAGTGCTGATACCCACTTGACTTTAGACCTCCTGGATCTCAAAATGTCTTGACTCACCACCTGCTTGGGCTTCCTTTTTAACAGCAATTATACCATTTTGTGGCCTTTGAGGTCCTCAGGTGTGACTTTTTGACTGAGTCCAAGTTTTACAGAACAAATCCTTTTATTAAGGGGATTTGTTCTATGAAGTTTGAATTCGGTCAAAGGGCCACACTTGAGGACCTAGAAGATGACTTGTGGCCTTAAGGCCATGATTCCCCACCCCTGTACATTCATACCACCAACCCCAGCAGTTAAAACATTTGTGGTAACCATTCCCATGTAAATTAGAGCCATACAAAATGAGGAACACAAGTTGCCAAGATATGTTTTTGGGAACAGGAATTTATAACCTTAGTCCTATGGCCCCAAAAGATCAACCCACAGAGTTATAGCCCAGTCAAAAATCAAATAAAATTTCAAGCTGATTATCGGGGGCTAGGATCATATCTTAAAATGTTGGAATCTTAAGGTGATGAGTGCCCAATGGAAAGGAGTCTACAGGTAATGCTGAGCTGATCATTTTTTAACAATGGTTTATAGTCTTAATGCTTTATCATGGAACAGTTCACCAAGCCCTGAATGAAAGAGCTGAATTTACTATCAGTTTGCTAATTATGACACAGCAAACATGGCAGGCTTTGGTCAGAAGAGGGTATGAGCCAGCACACAGCCCTTGACTCCTATTGCCAAGTGTGATTTAAAGCAAAATCTTTGAGAGAAGTATAACTGCCTGAATTACTACTCTTTTATATGTTTTTAAATGAGAATGTAAAGGCCAAGGGCATTTTTTCCCATTTAATACCATTAAATCCATCATTAAATCTCTCACTGAACACTGGCTGAATTTAATGATGCCCTCAAGTACTGATACCGGTGCTTGACTGTGTTAATATTGTTGTATATAGAGATACAATAAATAATGCTTAGCTCCGATAGTATTAGGAGCATTACTGGGTATATCAATAAAAATGGCCGTCCTAATGAGACCAAGTGTCAGAAACAGATGGCACTTTGTGAATCCAGCCAGTGGGACTAAAATATGGTGAAGAACATGGCTCAGTGGCATACTGAATCTATTCCTCTCTGAAATCAGCCAGACTCCTCAAAATGTTTTACTGTGCCTTGGCATGAAAGGATTAATTTGAAGATACAGAGTTTTTTTCTCTTTTATCATCTCACTTTATAACACCATAGTTTAAAAACGACAAACTGCTTTTCAGGATCTGTCACACTTCCACGGGCTCCTACTTGCCTGACGATAGAGCTGAATTATAGTTGAAAAATAAGAGATGCTTAGTCGTCTGATGCTTATACCAGGACTGAGCAACAGTCACCCTTTCATTGTGCGTGCCTGAGGAGGAACAGAGTGTTCTGTGCTTTTCATTTTTGGTAAAAATGCTTGTCATTTTGGAAGTAGAACTGTCTTTAATCAAATCACGTCATTTTATGACCTCCAGTTAGCTTCTGTGCTTTCTAAAGTACATGAGATATTTTGTACAAGCTGAACAGAACAGAGGAACATCAGAACAGGTAAACTGGAGAAAGTTTCAAGTTGGTATTTGCCTCGGACTTAGATCCTTAATATTTCCTGCACTGGTGAAAAAGACACCTCAAATAGGATTCATTAAGCACCTTCCACAAGCCAGACACTGGAAAAAACAAAATCATTCCTGCCTCTGCCCTAAAGGGACTTACATTCCATCAGGGGAAACAACATATACATGTTGTAAATAAAAAAATACATGCAACTTAAATAAAAAATTAATATGGAGGCAAATGTGGGACCCCAGCAGATTTGGGGAATCAGGAAAAGCTTCATATAGGAAGTAGTCCTTGAAATGAGCTTTGATGGAGGGTGGGGAGGTTCTGCAAGGCCAAAGTGAAGAGGAATGTATTCATGGGTGGAAGCCTATGCAAATGCATGTTAAAGGAAAATGTCTGTGTTCTAGAAGCCCAAGGAAACAAAAAGCTTAGAAGGGTAAGCTAGAGTCAAATTATAAAGGCTTTTACATACCTAACAGAGTCATTCTGTACCTATACATGTCTTTTTTGTAGCTTTTTTGTGCAGTATGCCCATCTCCTGTATATTATTCTCACTACATGATGGGTCTACATCCTTTTCTGTCCTTGGTAACTTCATTTCCACCCTCCCTCATATCCATGCAAACACTGACAATACGCTGCTAGGTATTTGCACCTACCATTGTAGGTCTTTCCTATGTCCTTTAATTATTTATGATTCTTCTGAGATCATGGTAATCTCACAGCTATAGAAATCACCAGTAGAATCTCAATGTTAAAGAGATAGGCATTTAGAGCAGTCAGAAGTTATTTTTCTCATAGAGATCCCAGCCCCTCCATCCCTACCCCCACCCCAAATTTCCTTCTAAAATGTTTATCCTTATCCTGATTATCTTGGGTGTACAGGACCTGAAAAGTTGGAAAAATTCCAGTTTTCGGATTCTGGTCATGTAACGCAATGGCTTAGGAAAAAATCCGCCATCTTTCAATGTTTTCGGAATTTCCATTTTAAGTACCTCCCAGAAACCTAAACTGAAAAACAACTGTTTAAATAGACCTTTAAGAACCTCTGAAGAGGCTCAGTTGTTTAAAATAAAAAAAAAAACAGAGAAAAAAAGGAGAAAGAGAATAAGGTTCTTATCCTATCTAAGCAGTGTTTCCCATCCTCTCAGTAGTTGTGACCTTTACAAGTAATTTTAAAGATTTGAATATAATTCTTGATCCAGCTTTGTCCTTTTAAAGGCACATTGCATCCACTGCTCTATCATCATTCTGAATTTAGAAATGGCCTCCTAATTCCTGAATGTGACACTGAGGTAGTGATATATAATTTCATTACTTGGAGACTCCATTAATGTAATTCTCTATTTTACTGTCTTCCTATTATAGTGGTCTGCATAGATTAAAACTTGGAATGAGTCAGCCAGGGTTTTTATTAGGCACAGACAAACCAATTCTGGGCTGTACTGCAGTAACTTTGAAGTCACTCTTGCCCTGACCTGCTGAACTCCTGCCTTAGCTTAACTGTAGGGAGGTAGCTGTGGAAATGGGCCTTTTCAACCTCATTAGTATGCATGATGCTAAACAAAGACAAATGATATAACAGTAACATGTAATCCTGTTTCCGAGAGTCAGTAATTTCCATTCCTACTGCAAACCAGAAATGTTATAGGCCAGAGAGGTAGACATGGCGAAAACATGTTGTCAGGAAAGCAAGATTCCACACTGGATTAGGGCTAGTACACTTTTAAACTTTAATGACTTAAACTACAAAGATAATAGAAAACTCTGTAAGGGATGGCGTGGGGAGGGGAAGTGCGCTGATGCAAATACATGAAAATTTGGGGGCACTGTGTTATGTGAGTGTAGATCAAACGAACTCATAGGAGCAAAGCAAAATAGCAACGATAGAAGTACTGTCTTACACTTAGCAAAACTGAAGCCCAAGAGAATTCTTATGTTTATTGTTTTTAGATAATAGCAAATGGCAACAAACTGTTATTAAGGTAGGAAACTGGTTGTTTAGCTATACAAGGTCTTTATGAATCTCTGTTAAAGGATAAAGAACTAAACCCCTCTTCATTCAGCTTTGCATAGTTTGGTCTCTGAACCTGCTCTATTCTCTCTATTCTCTCGTCCTGTGATTGGGTCTATAGCCTTTTAAACTCCGTTGTTTTATTGGTAGACCAGAGTTTGGGCCACCCCCTCCCTGTACCTATTTTCCTTCCTAATTCCCTGATTCACAGTGGTTAAGGGATTTACTTTCTCTGGACACATCTTTGAAAGAGTCCTAGAATGTCTCTTTCATGCCCCAGACTGATTTCCAAAATACTGTGGTCTTAAAAATATATTTAGGGAAACCTATAAAAATGTCCTACAGCCCGGACCTTGGAAATCTACTTAAAGACAGAAACTCAGTTTTCTAATCCCCAGGTAAGTCTCTAATTCATTTAGACCAGGGATACTGAACCTCTTTGTTTGTTTGGAGTCCCACCTTGGCAATCTGGTACAGCCTTTTGAATCCTTTTTCAGAATCTTTTTCTAAATACACAAAGTAAATACCTAGAATTACAAAGGAATCCAATTATATTGAAATTCTGTTATCAAAATGTTTTTTAAAAATGTTCACAGACCACAGGTTAAGAACCCTTGAATTTTTAGTTCTGAGGGCCTCTGATTGAACTCAGACTCTCCAGACTATATCAAAACAACCTAAGGGGCCTTAGAATACAGCAAAGCACTTTCAAATCCTACAGATGAGGGTTAGCTCAGTTTCCAAAGGAAGTTGTTTAATGGGAGCACCATAGATCCTTGGGCCTACCCTAGGGCAACAGCTGTAGCCAACCTGGGCCTTAGGGATATGAACCAGAGTTTCCTGAGCTGTAATGCTCCTTCCAAATTTCACTAGGATGAAGAGTATAATTAATTTACTTCAGAAAAATAAGAGAGGAGAAGAGAAGAAATTAATAGGACATTCCTAGGCTGTCCCTCCCACCTCTGGCACATAGGAACTATTGGTCACTCTGCTGGATCATATAACTATAAGAATGACCCAGAAAAGTCAGACTAAGTGGAAGTGGAAGGATTCTATTCTGAAATGAACATGCTATGAAACCAAAGACATAAATAAAGAATAAAAGGAAATTTAAAAAACAATTTAAAATGATCCAAATGGTAGATACAGTATGTTGTTTTGTATTGCCAAAATTGTCGTTAATGAGTAGATACTACATGTTCAGAAAAGGTAATGAAGCTGAAATAGCCAAAAAAATCACTGCTGAGTACCAAAGAACTCTTCAGTACTTGTTAACTGACTGGCCACAATGGATTTCAGTTGACCCTTGGAGCATTTCTTGTAGGCTTACTATATTTATGTCCCCAGATAATAGAGTAGAATTCCACGGATCAGGATACTCTTATTTCTTAGCTCTTGGTCCTTGGAGTGGTCATCAGAAGCTCTCTATCCTCAGAATCTTTCTGTGATATGAAAGCATTGTATCGCATAATATTTTCAAGTAGGACTTGAATTTTGTGAAGTCTGCTATATACAAAGCTAGCTGATTTTCTGTGATAGATTTCAATTAAGATAATAGGTTGAAGAGACAATACATTTTTCAGTGGTTCCCAAATTCTCATGAGTCCTGAGAAAAAATGTGTAAATTAAAGCAATCCTCAAGTGATTTTCTGCATTTTTCTTAATTCCTAGCACTTTATACTATCTTTTGTCTGCATATCTGTGCTTTTATGAGATGTACATAAGTTAAGCCTTCTTAGATAAGATTAGCGTATTTGTAGTTGAATGCAACATTACTATAAGAGTTTCCGATAACAAATTGTCCTCAAATCAAAAGGACTTCTGTTGAGGATTACCATTCAGATTCTCTAACTTGTACAATGACTGTAAGAGAAACCCAGGTTTAACCTTAAGAGGCAGAACAAGTCATTAGAAAGTCACTAGTGTAGGACAAATAAACCTAAATCAAACTTTCCGACAGAATCTGAAAAGTGAGAGGGAGAAACAGATTTCTCCCCTTTTCTCCATCTCACAGTTATTCATTCATTTGTTCAACAGACGTATTAAATGCCTACTTAGTATAGTGCACTACACTGTGAGGGATACAGATAAGAAAAAGACATTGCCCCTGTCCTCAAGGGGCTTAGAATCTGGTAGAGGAGCATATTCTCACTTTCCTAAATTTGAACAGAAAGCTTTGGGGTACAGTGTATATGATTTCTTGCCTTCTTTGAGCTGGACAGATGGTGAGGTTAATACCCTGTCTCTTTAAAAACTTAAATGTCAGGATTTGCTTATTGTTGGAAATTCATGGATTTCACCCAAGATTCTGTTCTTGCCAGAGGGACTCAGATAAATCAGAATGCTAAGTGGTTAAATCGAGGTTCCAAGGAACTATAAATTTCATTTTCTTTGTTCCTCATTAGGCACTCTCAAACTATAGGAACTTAACTAAAACCGTTAGAAAAAAAAGAAAGAAACTTTTTGGATACTTAAAATGAATTGTCTGGAAAATATGCAAACTTAAGAAAACAGACAGATCTTTTTGCATAATCTTGGGCCAAAGCAAGCATAAGTGTCTTTTTGCTGTTGCATTTCTAAATGTCATTAGTTTAAAATATTTTGCTCCTTTTGTTTTGTTTTGATTCATTGTATCTTGAGAAATCTCCCTCTGTGCATTCCTCTCTAATTACAGTATGTATCTCTCCATGAGAATTTTTGCCCATCTTTCCCATTGATATTGCCCTGAGCTCACTTGCCCATCCTCTTGGTCAGACTCTCCATTGGCTTCCCTAAGGTATAGGCTGAGTCCCAGGGACCTGGCCTTTTGATGTTATAGTAGAAATAAAGCACAGGAGAATCTGAATGAGAGGTTTTCGAACTGAGGTCACTAGGGATGTGAGTCTTTTAAAGACCAGTGTTGTAGATCAAGGTTAAAAATGTTTAAAGGATAGTTTCAAAGAGCATACCACCAAAATCATTTGCAGGTTCAGTAGCTGGCCCCCTTAGAATGCAGAGGTACAAAGGTTAGACTTTAGGAAGTTTACCTGTTAAGTCTTCAGTGGCTGACTTTTAGAACATCTTAAAAATTCTAACATACTAACTCTGACCTTTTCTTTACTGAACTCTTCTCTTTCTTCTTCTCCTGCTGGCAGAATGGATGCTTAAAAAAAAAAGTAATAGCATGAAAAGGGAGTCTTGTTTCTTTATTTTGTAATGTTGAACAGCACTTACAGATGTTTTGGCTAAAGGGCTTTGGGTAAAAGCCGACATTAAACCTTTTCAATGCACTCCATAATTATTACAATGTGAATACCCTAAATCCAGGAGTAAGGCAGTGTCTATGTATACAAAGGAAAATTGAAAATTGAGTCAATCATCTGAATAATTTAAAGGGGGAAAATACCTACTTCTCTGCAAATACCTATATATTTCAGACATGTTTTAATCTTTACATCCTGAAACATCTGGATAATCATTTCTCAACTTCATTTTCCTTGTTGTATAGACATTGCCATGGTAAAGCTTTGCATAGGTTTAAATGTAACATAACATGAATATGTGCAATTCATTCAACATTTTCCCACATGGAACATTAAATAAAAACTTCTCACATTCTCTATTCCCATTCCCTAGAAAGCAGTACTATGTTTCAAATATGTATGGTAGTCCCTTCTGCTTTTACCACATTTAGTTATTCCCGTAACAATTGAAAAAACCTTTTCTATTGCCATATCAATGAACTATACATCTTTCTGTTATTCGAATTAACATAAATAGACTCTAATTCTTCAGTGGAAATCAAGATTTCTGAATTCTAGTCTTGAGCAAGATGTGTTTCTTTTTATTTATTTATGTTGAAAATACATATTTGATATAATTGAAGGCAGACCCATGGTATAATAAAAGAAGCAATAAACTAGGAAGAGATATTTTTTTTAGCCTTCAATTCTACCTCGCATATGACCTTGGGTAAGTCATTAAAATTTTTTGAGTCACAGTGGTAAAATGGGGCTGAAATTATCTGCCCTCCCCATTTCATCTGGTTCTTAAAAGAGAATCAGAAGAGACAAAAGATGTAAATCCCTTCAAGTTCTAAATGTATGATCCTTGGATGGCATTATTACTGGACATCATGCAGAAGTTCTGAGAAGTAGCTCATAGAAACCCAGATTTTAGAGCTGGGAGGTGCTCATGAGGCCGTCTGGTTCATCCCTCTCATTTTACAGTTGAGGAAACTGAGGCAGATAGAAATTAATAACAATTTTGTTATTGTTGTATTCAGTCCTACCTGAGTCTCTGTTGACCCCATTTGGGGGTTTTCTTGGCAAAAATACTAGCGTGGCTTGCCATTTCCTTCTCCATCTCAAGGCTAACAGGATTAAGTGACTTGCCTGGAGTCGCACATCTAGTAAGTGTCTAAGGCTAGATTTGAACTCAGGAAGATGAGTCTTCCTGATTCCAAGCCCAGAACTTTTTCCGCTGTGCCACCAGCTGCCCCTTGTACTTAATTACAATATTAATGACAATAGTTATTGTTATAACTAATAGCAGTAGCATTTACAAGGTTTTAATGTTTGCAAAGCAAACATTATATTTCTTTACATAGGCTATCTTATTCTATACTCATGGCAACCCAGTGAAGTAGGTGCTATTATAATCCCCAGTTTACACCTGAGGAAAGCAGAGAGAGATTAAATTATTTGCTAAGGTTACATAGCTAGTAAATTTCAGAGGCAAGATTCAAATTCAGGCCTTCTTGACTCCGAATCTAATAATCTCTCCACTACACCAGGCCTTGATATCCCACTGAACCATATTAAAATGTAATTGAGAAATATTTAACAAAATAAATGAAAATACAATACAACATAGATAATGTTCATTTATGGTTTTCTAAGTCATAGGGATCCATTTCTATTTGAGTTTGGCATCACCTAGCTTCCCTGGATTAAATAACATCTCAGGTCACTCAGAGAACTGGTGGTAGAGTTTTTATTTAATTACATTGTTAAAGGTCAATTTTTCCAAAGTCCTGCTTCTAAGGCTTCATCGTACTGCAAAAGTAGCCCTGGGTTATCAAAGACTGAAGTTCTGGAAGGGTCTAGCAAGCTTCAGCTACATGTGCAGGGACAGATTATGTGTCTGAGCCTGAGGCCTATGACTGCTAAATATGAAGAAGTCAGCAAACACCAGGTTTGCTCCTTATATCATCTCTGTGATGAGGTTTCATCTGAGTTGGTAGGAGTAGGACACACATCAGTGAAATCCTCAGTCCCCAGAGTATTTAGGTAGCTTTGAAGGGATTTCAGGCCCTGAGGTGGAAGAGTTTTAGGTGTACTCTTGTTTTGGAAAGATTGAGGCCAGATTTTGGAAGCATAGAAGGAAATGCCTAGAGGATTTTTTTCCTGTCTAGGAAAGTCCTAGAGGAGTTGGCTATTGGTGGAGAAACGACGGGAAGAGGGAATCTGTTCTTGTTTTGATTCTACTCTGAATTTAAAGAAAGATCCTTAACCCTTTTGGGTCATTGACTTTTCTGGCAGCTTGGTAAGGACTATGGCCTCCTCAGGATTACTTTTTTTAAATGCAAAAACCAAACTGCATAGGATTCAAAAGAAGTCAACTATACATAAATAGTTATTAAAAATATAAATAAAAAAGTTCACAGGCTCCAGGTTAAGAAAGCCCTGTTTTAAAGTAACAAGGAGAGCTCAAAAGCTTTTTGGCAAACGCCAGCTCACCCTCACTGCACTGCTTAAGTAAAGCATGGAGCCTGGGTCACAGCGATCTTTTATGGGAATTGTGCTCAATGCAGGCACTTAGCCTTCCCTGTGCTTTTAAGATTCAATTGGATTATTATCTGATTGGTAATGAAAAGATTGGAAGGGGCCTTTGTCTCTGTGAGAATACATCTCTTGGCGTTAGACCAGGGAAATGACATTTTAAAAACAAAGAGGCCACTCAAGTCTTTCTCCTCGAACACTTTGATAGAGCGTTCTCTTACCTTATGAATTACCATAAAAGCAAGGGATGACTTTCTACATATTTCCTTTTTGTTTTTTGTCACTAGCACCCAGTTTCCATGACTCCTTTAGATGGCCAGACTCTTTCCAGAGTACTACCTCTTTTTAGATCAATATTTTATTTCACAATTAAGGGAACAGTAATGGATTTAGAATATACATTCAAGTCACTGAATAGAGCAGGCCATATGCAGACAGAGAAGGAATTGCCAAAGGAAGGACTGACTGACCACCTAGCTCCTATGTCTTCCTTCTGTTTCCTATTCTTTCTCCTCCAAATCATCTCTCCCACCTGCTAGCAAGGAAATGCCTTTTCCTGTAGGAAAAAAAAAAGGTTTTTTTGTAAAAAAGCAATTTACAAAGGTGGGAAAAACTTTTCCTACAGGAAGCCACTAGGTAGCACAGTAGATAGAGTGCTGGCCTTGGAATCAAGAAGACCAAGGTTCAGATATGACCTCAGCACTAGCTGCCTTACCTTGATCAAATCAATTAATATCTGTCTACCTCTGTTTCCCCATAAAATGGGAAAAAAGATAATAGCACCTACTTTCCAGAGTTGTGGACAGAATGTTTGTAAAGCACTTAGTACAGCGCCTTCCTTCATTCCACAATTAGAGATAATCTCAATCAGTAAATATTCCTAGAAGAGGTTACAGGTTAACAAATTCCCATAAAAGGAAAAATGATCAAAAATAAATTTTGATGAAAAGGAAAGGGAAAAAAGACAGTGGCACCTTAAGGGATTAAGTATTTAAAAAATGAACACAGTGGCAGGGGTGGGGGGAAGGGGAAAGAGAAAAAGAGAGAGGCAGGACTCAGTGCAGATAAACATTAGCAACTGCTCATTTCATAATTCTGTGGGTTTTTTACTGATTGCCTTTAGAAACAGCAGGAATTCCAGAGTAGAAAACATGTTTCTACTGTAGAATCATAGTGTTAGAGCTGAAAGGAACCTTAAAAATCATTTAGTTTATCCTTTCATTTTACAGATAAGGAAACTGAGGCTCGAAGAAATAGCTAACTTACATATGGTCTTAGCTTTTCTAAACATTTCTATTACATCTACTTAAAAACAACAACCAATTCCGATCATTTGCATAACATTAAACCTGAACTTGGCAGGATTCCAACCCACTGAATATTCTTCACGTGTGGTACTTTAACAGTTGAGCATCCTACATCATTTGTCATGGAACTATTCCGAGAACATCTGTCACTGCTTGGAATGTATTTTCTCACAGTACTTAACTTTTAGCTACTGTTGCTATCAGATGTGTATACTTATGGATTCCAAGATACATATTAATACTGTATTAGTGAACAAACATCAGTTTGCTCATTGAAGATGTGAATTGAAAATGTGCTTGCTTTCTTGGGATCATCACTAACAGACTTCTTAATTGAGTTGCCAATACTGTCAATAGCGTTGTTCACTGTTGTTTTATAAATGAGCATATTTTCCCCTGTTGCTTATTCTACGCATTACAGATTCAAGATGCTCTTTCCCTAGGACATTATGCTTTTTCCAAAATCAGCAGCCATTCCAGAAACATTCCATGATAGACTATTTCATTCAACAAAATTCCTTTTATTGATTTGTTCCTCAATGACTGAATTCTTTATTACCAATAACTTTAATTATGTCAGTTATTCATTCGGAAATATTCATGTTCTTTTTTGGCTTTCTTCTCAAAAACCCCTGATAGAGAAACAGGAGTTTGGCATTTGCCTCTATGAGTTCTTATTATCTGGCATTCAGTGCTGTAAAAGTAGAGGCTACTTTCTTCATGTTTGTTGGATGTGTGTATATTTATATATGCATTTATACATACAGATACAACTAAGTAACCCAGTGGATAGAACACTGGACCTGGAATTAGGAAGACCTGAGTTAAAATCCAACCTCAGTCCCTCACTAGTTGTACAAATCTGGGCAAGTCACTTAATCTCTGTTTGCCTCAGTTTCCTCAACTGTAAAATGTGGGGAGGATAGCACTTAGGAGAGAGAGAAAATATATATACATACATATATGTGTATACACACATGCATACACACATGCATGGTAATCTGATGGAATCTGTTCTTGTTTTGACTCCACTGTAATAGAGGTATAAGAGTTTAAAGCCAGGGTCCTTTTTTGGGTCATTGGCCTCTTTGGTGAGGCTTATGGACCCCTTTTCAAGATAATTTTTTTCACACAGAAATTACAATTCATAGGACTGAAAGGAAACTGATTGTATATAATATAGTTATTAAAAATGAAAAACAAATCCATAGCCCTCAGGTTAAAAAAAACCTGTTTTTAAAGTAACGAAGAAAGCAAAGAGATACAAATGCAAATTAATCATCTACATATAAACATACAGTACATATATGCATTGTGTATTGTTTGTTTATATATGTATAAACACATTCAAGTAACAAGAATCCAGATATAGGTACATATGTATACACATATATGTAGCATTTGGGACTCCTCTTACCCGTGGACCCCTAGAAAATTACCCCAAATTCTAGGTACTCTTTGGCTCAGAATCCTCTACAAACTATAAGTCATCATCTCCCACTGATGTGTTTACTCCTACCAGTCAGCCAGAGGGCACACCTAGTTCAAAGTAAAGGCATTTAATGAAATAGCATAGTCATAAAAGTAACGACAGAACATTCTCCCATAAACCTTGAGCTCCATCTCCTAAATACACACATCCTCAGAGGGAAAAGTGAACCTACAAAGAACTCACTCCTGGTGCCTACACATGTGGAAAACATGTGTAGCCAGAGCATGCCTCTGAAAGGATAACCCACACCTCTGGAACTATAGAGGCTGCCTATTTTCTGGTGCATCACACTATTTTCTGCCAAGTCTGCTTCCTCCCAATGTAACTTGTCTGGTGCTCCCTGCTAGGTGTGATATCTTGACTGTTCCTTTCTGTAAGAAGCATGTCTCCACTATCCCATGCTTGGCATGTTATCTATATTCTAAGTGGTCTTCACCTGGAAGGTAGCTAAATGGAACACTGGACCTGGCGTCAGGAATTTCTGAATTCAAATCCAGCTTTAGACACTTATTAGCTTTGTGACCCTGGACAAGTCACTTAAACTTTGTCTACCTCAGTTTCCACAAGTGTAAAATGGAGATAATAATAACTCACAGAGTTGTTGTATCTTAAATGAGATCAAGTGGGATGATATTTATAAATTGCTTAGCGCAGTGTCTGACACATCATCCCACTGGGCCTCAGCTGTATTTTTCTGTTGAGGTTCTGTCTAAAGGTTTACACGCTACTCTATCTTCCATGAACAATGAGATACAGTGGTTAGTAAGCCTCTCCCTGGCAGGGGAGGGCAATACCTCTCCTCAATCAGCTGTCTCTGCCAGTGGCAATGAAGTTTTTCTCGGTCCATTTTCTCCTTACTGCTTATCTTACCTAAACTGTGATTACCTTAGTTTACCTGAGGCATGTAAGCCAAGATCACCACTAGTCTTTGAATTCTTCTTTGAATGACTTTCTTGTCTCCTTTCCACCCTGAGGCTTCCATATCCCAAAGGTTCTTTGTTCTCAGTAGAAGAAAGTTACTGAGTGCTTGGAGGGTGAGAAAACTTCTCTTAATCTCCCTCCTTATGTACCTCTGTTTTTAAGAAATACAAGAGAAAGGCTGATTGGAAGAGGATGAAGGAAACCACAACTGGTGATTTTTTGTAGCATTTCTCCCAGTAACAAATCACAGCCTGGTCTCTATCTAATATCTCTGTGTAGGTGTGCATGTGATATACACACATATATGTATGTATTGCATATGTATACATATATACATACATAGAGTATGCGTAATGTGTATATATACAAAGATATATGTGTGTGTATACATACATCATACATATGTATTTATATGTGTACATATAAATGAATATATACAAATGAAATGTACATCCATAGAAATACAGGTTGTGCATGCATATACACACGTGTGTGAATATATTTGTGCATATATACAGATGCCATACAGGGTGTCCCAAAAGTCTTAGAGCAATTTGAAACTTAAATAGCTTAAGAATTTTAATTGATTAGCTTAAGACTGCATGAAGATTTTTTGGTACACCTTGTATGGCATGTGAATATATGTACATATTTTTATATTTGTATCACAAACCTGTATTTAAGTGTGTGCATGTGCGTATATATTGTTTGTGTGTGTGTGTGTGTGTGTGTGTGTAGCATTGTAGATAAATTGCTGAACTTAGCATCAGGAAGACCTGAGTTTGAATCTTGCTTCATTCTCAGGCTTGCGTGACCCTGGGCAAGTCACTAAACCTGTCTAAGTTTGTTCCCTCATCTATAACATGTATATAATAATAGCACTTTTTAGGTGTCATTAGTATCAAATAATATATGCAACATGTTCTGCAAACCTTTGAGCTCTACATAAATGTCAGTTGCCACTGTTCATTTATTGTCATTATTATTACACATACACCATATGTAAAGGTCAGTGAGGACCATTCCTAGGGCCACACGGTATCAGGACCAACAACCATGTGTCTCCTTTTCTTCATCCCCAGTGTGATTATATAGTGCAGTCTAGTTTATATGTAGACCATGTACAGCCTTGCAGGGGCAAAAATGTCACAAAAATAACACAGAGTGAGAGATGGTTTTGTGGAAGGTGGCGGGGGAAACAATTGCAGTCACCCTGCCCCAGCAGGTTGCCTTGGTGATGAAGGATCTAATTGTGTGTATATGTGCATCTCGGGTCCTTTCTGGCTTAAGCTGGCAGAACCACCTCCATCTCCTCCCCCACCCCCTCCATCCCAGTTCTCATTGCCACCAGGGATTGCTACATAGCTCCAACTACCTAATCACTGAACCCATGATCACCCCAGGGATGGCTCTGCCTGCAATCTCTCAAGCCTGAAATAAACTAACTGAAATCTGTCTTTATTATATGCTAACCATACATACAAAGACCTTGTTTCTCTACTGGATAAGTATGTGCATTATACTCCATCCTGATGATGGATAGTAGATTTCCCATGAAAAGCCAAATTTTTCATTTAGAATGGTTGAACAGGATATAAAACCCTTCTAATTTGAATGTAGCTAATTCGTAACTGCTGGTTATTTGAATTCTCCTCAATTTAGAAAGTGGATTCTATTTCCTGATAGAGTGAAGGAGACAGTTCATTTGCATTGCTTTCACTGCATCTGCAAAGGAGGCATGCATAGAACCTGAACCAGGTCTGCCATCTTTCTAGGGTCACATGGTATTAGGACAAATAACACTGTGTCCTCTCGTATCCTAGTTATTCATGCATCATTTTATTTTCCCTATGAGACTGACATGTTCTCAAGACCAGGAATTGTGCCTTATCATTCTCCATATGACCAACAGAGCCCTGTCCTTATGAGGTACTTGATTGATCTTTGTTTCATTGAATTGGTTCCTTTTGGAGAATTTATTTTATAATAGTTCAATATAAGAAGCATTTATTGAGTATCTATTATTTGTACAAGTCTGTTCTCATAGTACATAGATGAGCATCTCAAGTCTAGTTCAAGAGAGGCCAAGTCTTCACTTGTTCTATGGTCTAAGGGAGGCTGCAGTTAGGAGTACTATATATACATGTATGCATATATATGTGTATGTGTCTATATGAATATATTCACATATATGCATACATACACATATACAGGAGCACTATATATACATGAACACATATGCACACAGGTGGAAATACATACATATATAGTATGTATATATATATATATATATATATACACTATATTGTAGCCTCTACCAACTAATGCAGTACTCATTTCATGCTGTCTGGTATTAATCTCTTCTGTCTGGCATGCCTTAGTTATGTCTCCCCAACTAAACTATGAACTTGGCAGAGACTTTATCTATAACCTTTTTATCCTGAACATAGTAGTGCTTTTTAATTGATAGGTTTATCTCCACTTATAACTGATACCCATCACTACCACCGCCATCCCTCAAAAAAGAGAGACAAAAAGGGAAAGAGTTGTAGGTAAGGAAGGGCTACCATGCTATATACAGAACCCTAGAATGCTAAAACTGGAAAGGAACTTAGAAATTTACTTGTATAGTGCACCCCTTTAGTAGTTGGGGAAGACTGTGGACCCCTTCTCCAAATAATTTTTTTAAAATCATAAACTGAAGGATATGCTATATTTCAGTTAGAAGGTAGTAAAATAAAAGAAGTAATTCTTTCCCATCCAAATTCATAGACCTTTGAAATGTAGCTATGGTTATCAATGGGGACCCTCAGCTAAAAACTCCTGGTCTAGGCTAATCTCATCTTACAAATAAACAAACTGATCCCCAAAGGGATAAAGAGGGTTACTTAACATTCTCCATATCTTCATACTCTGCTTTTCCTGTGTGCTCTGGCCATTCTTGGGTCCTGCTTTTTCCCTCTCCCCTAAACTTCATAAAAGGAGAGAAAAGTGAAGAGCCAGGGAAATAAACCATATGCTAAGAGGGAGAGGCCGGGCTGGAGATAGCTGGAGGCCTAGTATAACCAGGATAATAACCATAATAGTAACTCAAATTTATGTAGTTCTTTAAGGTTGACAAAAGTACCTTCTCCACAATAATCCTGTGGTACATGAAGTACAGCAGAAATGAGGAGAGGAAGGAGGAGTAGGCACTGTGTATGAAGTCTTAGGCATGGGGGAGCATGACTTCCCCACCTAAAGATGCCTAAAAGGTCTGGATATATAATGATAATAGGTAGGATTTACATAATGTTTTACAAATTTAATCTCATTTAATTATCATGACAACCCTGGAAGATGGGTCCTATTTTTAGGATGCTCATTTTGCAGATGTGGAAACTGAGGCAGACAGAATTGCCCAGCATCCCACAGCTAGTAAGTTTTTAAGGCTGGATTTGAACTTGGGACTTCCTAATTCCAGGCCTGGTGCTCCATCCACTAGGCTACCTAGTTGCCTATCACCCAGTGCTCCATCCGCTAGGCCTTTGACTCCAAATCCAGTAGTATATCTTTCATGCTGCACTGAGTTTAACTTCCCCCCTTCAAACTGTGGCTCTGTTAGACACCAAAAACTTATGGAATAACCCCATAGTTGTTTTTTAGTTGTTTCAGTTGCGTACAACTTTTCATGACCCCCTTTAGGATTTTCTTGGCTACCGGAGTGGTTTGCTATCTCCTTCTTCAGCTCATTGAACAAATGAGGAAACTGAGGCAAACAGGGCCACATAGCAAGTAACTGTCTGAGGCCAGAATATGAGTGTTCCTGAATCCAAGCCTGGCACTCTATGCACTATGGCAGCACCTAGCACCCTACAGCCCTGTATAGAAGGTTGTTAAAAAGCTGTATAAAAGTGGTGTAGTTAGGGTAAAGTACCAAAATTGGCCGATGAGTATCCACTGGATGCTATGGTCTAAGGTCATGAAACCTTCTCATAATTGCCTTGGGAAGTAGCCCAATTCTGGAATCAGGCTGGAAATAGCCATCTGTCACCTAAAAAGCTTCATTTTGACATTGAAACATCCCCTCACACTTTATGCTCATTAGTAACCTTTCCCAAAGAGGGACCATAGGGAATGAATATCCCTTCAAACCTGTCATCTTATTCCTGGTCTATTAGAGTGGTCATTGAAACAGCTCTCCTTCCCATCAGTCATTTCCTCCTTCACTCTATACTACACATTGCTGCCAAATTTAAATACCTAAAATACTGCTTTTTTTCATACTACTCCCATATTCATTGGTTCCCCATTGTCAACAGGGAAAATTATAGCCTCTTTAGTCAATTGTTCGAGGACCTGAAGGATCTTTCCCTCTCCTACGTCAGTCTGTTTTTCTGCTTCTCCAGTCAAGTTGGTCTCATGAACATACCCTGTGCCTTCCCGTCTCGGAGCTTTTCTGCCTGGAATTCCTAGTCATCTCAATCCCACTCTTTTTTTTTAATTATTCTTTTTTTGTTTCAGTGTTCTATAATCACTTCCATATATCTTGGATTTTTCCCCTCCCTTCCCACTCCCTCCTTGAGATGGCATATCATCTTTTATAGGTTCTACAATACATTCCTATCAAATACATTTTCACCTTAGTCATGTTGAATAGAAGAATTAAAATGAATGGGATTAATCATTAAACAAAACAAAGCATAATACAAAAGTCAATGGTCTGCTCCACTCTGTGATTCAATTCCATAGTTCTTTCTCTGGACGTGGAAGGCGTTTTGCCTCAAAAGTCCATTGGGAATTTTTTAGGTCCTTGCTTTGCTATGAAGGACTAAGTCTACCAGAAAGATTCCTCAAATGCTGTAGTTGTTGCTGTGTACAAAGTTCTCCTGGTTCTGCTTTTTTCACTCAGCATCAGATCATATTAAGTCTTTCCATGCCTCTCTGAAGTCTACCTGTTCATCAATTCTTATGGCGCAATAGTACTCCATTACAGTCATATACCACAACTCGTTCAGCCATTCCCCAATTGATGGGCTAGTTTTGACCACCACAAAGAGAGCTGCTATAAATATTTTTGTACATGTGGGACCCTTTCCCATTTTTATGTTCTCTTTGGGACACAGTCCTAGAAGCGATATTGCTGGGTCAAAGAATATGCACATTTTTGTAGCCCTTTGGGCATAGTTCTAAATTGCTCTTGGTTGGATTAGCTCACATCTCCAACAGTGAATTAGTGTATCAACTCTCCCACATCTTCTCCAATATTTATCGTCTTCTTGTTTTGTTATGTTAGCAATCAGATAGGTGTGATATGATACCTCAGAGTTGTTTTGATTTGCATCTCTCTAATCAATGGTGATTTAGAGCATTTTTTTCTTCTGACTATAGAGAGCTTTAATTTCTTCCTCTGAAAACTGCCTGTTTATATCCTTTGACCATTTATCAATTGGGGAATGACTTGTACTCTTGTAAATTTGACTCAGTTCTCTATATATTTTAGAAATGAGGCCTTTATCACAGACACTAGTTGCAAAAATTCTTTCCCAGTTTTCTGCTTCCCTCCTAATCTTGGTTGCATCGGCTTTGTTTGTGCAAAAACTTTTCAATTTAATGTAATCAAAATTATCCATTTTTCTCTTCATAATGTTCTCCATCTCTTGTTTGGTCAAAAATTTCTCCATTCTCCATAAATCTGACAAATATACTATTCCTTGCTCCCCTAATTTGTTTATAGTATCAGTCTTTATACCTAGATCATCTAACAAACCAACTCTTCTTTCAAAAGATAGCTTCTTGCTCCTCATGTAACCATTCTAGTGCACGGTTGTGACTTCATCTTTCTCTAACAGATGTCATCATCATACCATTGATTTGACTGGCTTTCGTTCATTACTGTGCACACATTTGTTTTTTTGGTCTAAGCCTGTGATTTCATAGGTATAGATAATTCCAGGTGTAGAACTCACTCCACAGTTCAGATTGTCACCTCCTCTCTGACTTACAGTCCTAAAGGGTTGCCTGGGACACTGGAAGGTGAAAAATCTTACTCAGGGTCAAACATTTGTTTCTTTTAAATTTTTATTTCTTTTATTTTTAGTTTATGGAATAAAACAAAACATTTCCATAACATGGTATAATAACATGAAACTGCAAATCTATTATATTCAACCTGCCTTGCTTTTTAAATATATAATAAAGGTATCATATAAAATTCTTTTTTTTTTTTATGTGCATCAGGGGAAGAACTTGAATCTGAATTCTCCGATCTCTCTGGTTCCTTTGATAGTCCTCTTGAAGGGGTTGATAGATAAAACATTTATTAAGTCCTTGCTATGTGTCAGACACTGCACTAAAATCTGGGGATACAAATACAAGGAAACAAGACACCCTGTGTCCCCAACACACTTGCAATTCTTATGGAGAGGGCAACTAGGCGCAGTGGGTAGATCACCTAGGAAGACTTAACTTTCTGAGTTCAAATCTGATCCCAGATACTTACTTAGCCCTCATCTAACCTTGTTTGCCTCAGTTTCCTCACCTCTCAAATGAGCTGAAGTAGGAAATGGCAAATCATTATAATATGTTTGCTAAGCAAACCCCAAATGGGGTCGTGAACAGTTGGACAATACTGAAAAAGAATCAACGACATTACCACAAACCAGAGAGTGGGGAGAGTACGAAGAGTCCAGCAGTGAGGAAGGTAAAGCATGGTGAAGAGTCACAAACCATGGACAAAGAGTCTTAGAGTCGGGAAGATCTCTGTTCAAATCCTACTTCTCGTCATACTTGCTGTGTGACCCTAGACAAGTCACCAGACAATTCTGATATCACAAATTGCAGAGGAGGTACCAATCTGAGCTCCCTGAACTAATTAAATCACAGTTAACCAGAAATCTGGTTTGTTTGAAAAGAAAAAAAAAACAGAAATCCAGTTTAATTACATACATACATACATATATATGTGTACACACATATGAGTTTTATGTGTGTGTGTAGACACAGCGGTATAGATGTTATTTCAAAGGCTGTCTTTAAATAGATCTAGATAGATATAGACCAGGGACCGTGATTTACCTAATGATAATAACAATTCACGTTTATATAGCACTTAAGGTTTGGCAAGGTTTCTCCCACAACAGCATGTCCTATACCTTAACTATTTAGTTCAAGAAACATTTCTTAAACTCTTACTATATGCAGCACACCATGCAAGACATCCAAACTATTACAAAGTAATACAGCCCCTCTCCTTCAGAACCTTCCAGCCGGGCATTGGGAAAAGCCATATGGAAAGATATCTGTAACATGAGCTAGCCTATGTCCAATGCAAAAGGAGAGTCAAAGAGGGATACCATGATAGGAGAGAAGAGACCTCTTCTAACTGGATGGTTCAGGGCAGGTTTTGTGACCAGTCTCTGAAATTGTGCTAGAGACAAACAGCAGACCCCAGGATGAGTCATTTACTGTGCCAGGAGAGAATAGAGTACGTTTTAGTGATATTTTGTGGTTACACCAGCAGCCCTTCATCTGGGATATTGGAACCACCATTGGAATATTTGAAATAGCTTTCTGCCTTGTGCCAGTCCTAGCTCTGTGTTAAAATTGGGAAGTTGGCTTATTTGAAATATAGTCTCACAGGTGCAGCATTTGTCCTCGCCAGGTGATTATGTTTCGATTTTTATTATCACTTCTAAAACAGAATCCTTCTGTCCAAAAGTGAGGAAAGTGATTTTAGAACATAAAACATGTTCTGCCACAAATGAGATATTAGTGTAAAAATGCTTAAATGTTGCTAAATATTTACCCAATACAGGATTCCTACCTTCTGCCAACCTGAAGCATTTTCTTGGCAAGTATGCCGAGTTGGGAACTTTGGAAATCTTTGTGCACTTCTCCTCTAACTACATAAATACAACCATCTGTCTCTGCTAGGTAAACAGCTTGACCCTTGTTCTTTTTTCCTCAATCTTTTCATCCTTTGTTTTAATTCCTTGAAACTTGTCCAAGATAATCCTGACTCTGCTGCTGGTCCCTTGTTAGTAGCCAAAATAACGCACTTCTGAAAAACTCCAGAAATATCGAGTGCATTCATTCTTTTCCGTTGTTATTTGAAACCCTTCAGAGAACTGAACTCTTAAATAGCCCACACCCTCTTGACAAGGGAGAGGTAGGTGACATTTTGAGTCATCAATTCCGTTGTGTTGTGACTCTTCTTGAGCACCTCAGCCTCTTTTAAAGTATGGATGTCTTGCATGTACAACTTTATATAACTACACAACTTTCTAAAGCAAGCATAAGTCACAGAATCAAAATGTTGGAAAGTAACCTTAAACGATAACAATTATTTATGAGACACCTAACATTGGCAAATGCTATACTAGGTTTTGGGAATAACAAAGTTTGGGTCTAGATTGTGAAGAACTTTAAAATCCAAACAGAAGAATTTATATTTAATTTTCAAGGCATTAGGGAACTATTGGAATTTATGTAGTACATAACCAGATCTGTATTTTCAGAAAATCACTTTAGTGGAAGATGGATTAGAGAGGGGAGAAACTTGAGACAAGGATACTAATTAAGAAGGAGAGAAGTTATGAGGGAATGAACTAGAATGGTGGCCTTGTGAGTAGAGGAAAGGAGACAGATTTGAGAGATGTTGTGGAGGTAAAGACAAGATTTGGCAAAATTCTATGCTCGGATGGATAGAGACTGAGGAGTTACGGATAACACCAAGCTTTAACACTGAGGTGACAGGAAATATGGTAGTGTCCTTGAAAGGAAAAAAATACTTTTTAATTTAATGTCTTATTTTGACTCTAAATATCAACAAGAATTCATTTCCATACACGCAGCAGAACAAAAAGCCCTAAGCCCAGCATTTTTAAAGGTTATTGAATCTAACTCCTCTCCAAAGCACAAATCCTTTCTTTAAGAATTGTTAGATACTTCTTTAGGCTCAACGTAAAAAGTGCTGAAGAGATTTTAAAAGTATTTGTGGCCCCTCGGTGCGCGGAAGGAGCTTCCAGTTTAGTTGAGTGAGATTAAAGGGATTTTTGTTTTTATTCTTTTTCAGTCATGCTTGAGTCTTCCTGACTTGGGGTTTTCTTGACAAAAATACTGAAGTGATTTGCCATTTCCTTGTGCAGTTCACTTTACAGGTGAGAAAACTGAGGCAAACAGAGTTAACTGACTTCCCAGGGTCATATAGCTAGTAAGTGTTTGAGGCCAGATTTGAACTCAGAAAGATGTCTTCCTGACTTCAGGCCCAGCACTCTATCCACTGTACCACATAGCTGTCCCAATGCAGGGATAAAATGTGTTAATGAAATTGAGTGTTTTTCTTAGAAGAGAGAAAAGCTGGGGAAGGAACCCATTAAGATAGTGACTAAAGAAGCATCTCATGGGGGAAAAGGACTAGTTTCATCCCAACTCCTACCAAAAGGAAAAACTAGTAGAAGTTTTAGGGAAGTATATTGTGGTTCAATATGAGCAAGAAATTCTTAATAATTAGAACTACTCCCAAGCAAAATTGGGTGCCTTAATCAACCAACAGGCATTTAGTAAGCCTCTATAGTGCCAGGCACTATGCTAGGCACTGGGTATACCGAGGTAAAAATGAAACAGTTCCTACCCTCAAGAAACTTACATTCCAACAAGTAATAAATGTTCTATCAATAAAGGTGCTGAAGAAAACACCAGATAACAAAAGTCTATCACCAGTCTCATTCCCAAAGTCTTTCTGGGATAATAGGACCTGACGAGGTTAATAGGACTTACGTTACATGGGCATAGCTTTCCAAAACACAAGGTCATAGCCACACTCTGCTAAGGAGTGGATTAAAGGCAGATTTAAACAAAGGAGAGTTAGTGAGGGGTTTGTATAAATAAAGCAGGTAGAGATTATGAACTGCCTTGAATGTTAGACCAAGAAGTCTGGATTTAATTTGATTGACAACGATTGCCTATCAGATTCCAAAGATTCTTAATCAGGGAAGTGGCATGGTGGAAGAAATGTTTTTAGAAGATTAATTTGGCAGCAAACGTTATAACCTTTCTTAGAGAACTAGATGCAATCTCTCTTTCTTATACTCAGTGCCACTTAAAGATAGAGACCTCACTCACAGCTGATGATATCATTAGCCACTAATAATTACACTTTGGGTAAGCTCATTCAACCAATTGTGAATCCAACTAACTGTGTTATCATCCTAGCCCGCATTTTCAATCTTGTTCAAAAAAGATAGGGCAAGAGACTTTTTAAAAGGTTTTGCTCAGAATCAGATAAACTATATTTACAACATTTCCCTAATCTAACAGTCTAGTAACCCTGTCCAGAAAAGGAAATTATGTTAGTTTGGCAGGACTTAGTCTTAATGAAACCATGCTGGTTCTTAGTGGTCATGACTTCCTCTTCTAGGTATTTGCAAACTCTCCCTTTTAATGATATATCCTAGAGATTTGCCAGGAATCACAGATGTAAAAATGGAAGGGATCCCAGAGGTCAGATAGCCTTTATATGTAAGGATATAGAGATATAGAGGAGCCACATGTGGCAATGGGCTGCTGTGTGTGGTTCAAAGGGAAACAGAATAGACAGATGTCCCTAGCTTTTTTGACTTCTGTTGTTCTGCAAGGGAGGTTTTCATTTCTGCCAGGAGAAGAAACAAGAGGTCATGGCTAGAAGTCAAGCCCTTGACATCATCTCTCACTCTCTTTCTTTCCCTTAATCTCCGTCCAACAGGTGCCATAAGACATACCCTCTACATGTGTTCTTGATCCTATCTCCTGTCTTCTCCAGCAGATTCATCCTTGTCCCTCTTTCTGAATTCTCCACCTCTCCCTATTTACTGCTTCTTCCATTCCTTATTGCCTTCAAACATATTCAAGTGTCCCATCACCTTATATAGCCTTCACTTGAACCTAACATTTCCAGAAGCTGTCATCCTATGTCTTTTTCTCTCTTTATCACTGAAATTCCTTGGGAAAAGCTTTCTGCCCTTGCCTCCTCTACTCCTCTCTTCTCATTTACTCATTGGCCCTTTGCATTTTGGATTCCAACCTTGTGAACCAACTAAAATTACTGTCACTGAGATTACCAATGATCTCTTAATTGCATTCTTATCCTTCTTGAACAGTATGCTGCTTTTGACACCATTGACTACCCTTTCCTTGTAAATGTTCCTTTTCTCTCTGAGTTTCATGTGAGTTTATTCTTTTTCTTTGTTTTCCTACATATTTAATGTCACCTTTTGTCTTTTGCTAGATTGTCATTTCTACCATGTCCTTTAATTGTGGTTGTTCCCCAAGGTTCTATCCTAAGCCCTCCTCTATTCACCCTATTTTCTCTGCCCTCTCCTTTCCCCTTTCTCTCTAACTTATTAGCCCCCCTGGACTTGACTATCATCTCTATGAAAATGATATCCAGAGCTATATATCCAGCTCTCATTTCTCTCCTGACTTTCAGTCCCTCGTCATCAATTGCCTCTTGTAAATTTCAATCTAGATGTCCCGGAAACATCTCAAACTCTACATATGTACAACTGAACTCATCATCTCTTCCCCAAACTCTTTACTCTTCCAAATTTTCCTATTTCTTTCAAAGGCATCTTCATCCTTTTAGTCTCCCAGGTTAGTAATCTAACAATTGTCCTCAACTCCTCACTGTCCGTCGTATTCAGTCCATTGTCAAAAATTGCCATTTCTATCTTCACAACATCTCTCACCTTTCTCTCTTGTCATACAACCACCACTTCAGCGCAGGACTTTATCACTTCTCACCTAAATTACTGCATTTTTTTAAATTAGTCTCCCTGCTTCAAACCTCTCACCACTTCAACCTATCTGACACACAGCTGCCAAAATAATTTTTAAGATTAGCGTTGATTGTGGGACTCCCCTATTCAATTAACTCCAGCATCTCCCAGTTGCCTCCAGGATAAAATATAAATGCCTCTGTTTAGCTTTTAAAGCACTTCACAACTTGATCCCACCTATCTTTCAAGCTACATTAGCTACTACTTCCTCTCCCACATTCTGTGATCCAGCCAAACTGGCCTTCTCTCAGCTCCTCACATACAAAACTCAATATCCCATTTCTGTATCTTTGCACTATTCATCCCCCTTACCTGAAATGCAGTTCCTTTTCCCATCACTCTCACAGAGGGTGTATTACTTTAAGATGCCACTTAAGCATCATCTTCTACATCAATGGTGTCATAGTCAAATAGAAATGGGACCACTAAACCATACATAAGAATCCCTATAGGCTACATATTGATCTAGGAAACCACATATTATATTATCTGTGTTCCATTGTATTTTTATTTATTTTGTTAAATATTTCCCAATTGTATTTTTATCTAGTTAGGGGAAGGGGACACTCAAGAATATTGCAGACATACTATGTCTGCATGAAGCATTTCCTGATTCCTTCCCCTACCTACTACTATCCCTCCTAAACTACTTTGTATATATTTGGTTTTATTCACTTTATATTTATGTGGTGGGTGTGTGTGTGTGTGTGTATGTGTATACTTCTTTCATTCCCCATTTGGATATAAGTTCTTTACAAGAATGCGTTCTCATTCTTTGTATTTGCATCATTAGTATTACCAATGCCTACCACTGTGACTGACATGTTGTAAATATTTTTAAGATATCTGATTGATTGATCTACCGATTTGGGACCTCTAAAAACACTGACTCCAGAGTTAGAGGACCTGAGTTCAAATTCTACTTCTAATAGTTATTACCTGTTTAAATTCAGTTTCTTTATCTCTAAGGAGATTAGGCTAAGTGGCTTCTGAGATTCCTTCTGGCTCTAAAACAGTAGTTCTGTGGTCTATCCAGAAAAAGTATAATGTTTACTTTATAAGAGAGTGCTCACGCTGCTCCCTAAGTATCACTAGCTCCAGAAGTTGTAGTTAGGCTGCTTGACACTTCACAAACATGGAGGAGATTTGGGATGACTTTGGGGAAGCAGGGACTGAAAGTCTAAACATAGTCACAAATTTGATTTCATACCCTTTCTCAGCCCCTCCCCAGGGCTATGCCCAAGCTGGAGTATTGCCTCATTGCTCCAACTAGAAGTCCCCTTAGTCATCTTCCCTCTCTTTCCCCTTCCCCCTTGTTTACATTTCCATTTTGCTGTAATGCTGTCAGGGATGCTCTCCAGTAAAGTCACCTAGGAACATCTGTCTTTCACATGAAGCTGTTCATTACAATTGTAGGCATCTGCTCCAGAGAGGCTGACACAGTAGTTGGCCACCTCCCACACCTGGAATGATGCTCTCCTCACCTCTACCTCTTAGTTTTCCTGGCTTTGTTCAATTCAGCTCAAATCCCACCTTCTGCAGGTGGTCTTTCCAGGTCCTGCCAACTGTCAGTGCCTCTGAGATTTCCCTCTGAAATTACCTTCCATCTTCTCTGTACATGTCTTGTAAGTACTTAGCTATTTTCATATTTTTCTCTGCCAATAAAATGTGAGCAAGGACTATGTTTGGCTTTATGTCTCTAGTACTTAGCTGGAGTTGGCATACAGTAAGTGCTTAATAAATGCTTGCTGAGTGACTGACTGATAGACCTGCTACCAAAAATAAGAATGATGTCTGTCGAAACATTTACAATGCAAATATGGAAAGTGCTGGTTTAGCCCTGCAGTTCTCTGTCTCTTACTTCTCAACTTAACCCTGGAAGTTCTCTTCAATGCTTCCTAATTTCCTGAACATCTTTTCTTCTTTTCCTCTATTAAAGACAGATCTAGCCATTAAGTTCAGGATCTCGACCTTTTTAATCATCATTAATTTTACGTCCTCCTCATTTATCACTGGGTCTTTGTTCTCTTTAAATATATTTTCCGCAGGGACAAAATTCATCTTAAGTCTTTTACTGAAGATTCATTCATTCTCATTTTGGTTTTGCTGCCATTTCTTTCAGCTAAAAATGTATATTATCCTAATTTAATATGCTCTTCTTTCTTTCTTCTATACTAGTTCTTTCCCTGTAAATCTCTGAGCCTTGCTATCTTAAATTCATGCCTTCTTTTTCAACAGAAACATTTGGTTTATTTGAGGTGGGGGGAGGTGTTTGATTGGATTTCAATTATGTTGTTTCTAGAATGTGGCATCCTAAATATATGTGTGCCTGATTTGACTTATAAACATTTGAGTTATTTCAATAGACATTTCCTCTTCAATAAAAAGTCAGTCTGTCTTTGAAGATAGTGTTATAAGACTCACAATCTTTCTCGTTGAACCAAGACAGATAAAAAAGCCTTAAAGGAGCTAAGTGATATACAGTGCTTTCTGCCTTCTCACACACAGGAGGACAGTCTTTTAAGAGGAGGTAAAGACAACAACACAGGAATGGGCATCTTGGTCGGCCTTTCTTTTTCTCTTTTTTTCTTTCTAAGGACTTAATATGAGGCAGTTTGCAAAGGAAGTTGCTAGGAATGAAATCATAGAAATGTCACACTAACAATCTGCAATCTTTTTCAAAAAGATTACAATCTAGTCATATCACATCCATCTTATATTTGTGAAATTGATGTTGAGGGAACACAATTTTATATTTATCCTAATTACATCTCATTGTTTAATTTGGCCTAATGTTGTTACATATGGAGGTATTTTTCGAACTTTCTGTTGCCATGTTTTTCTTCTTTGCTCATATCATCCTATGCACTTAAACCTTAATCCTTCTCTCAGGTTTCTTAAGGAAAAGGAACCAAGTGTCAAAGAACCAGTTATGAGCAAGTCATCTAACTTCTCTGGATTTCATTTTCTTTCCTCATCTGCAAAATTTGAATAATATTTTAACTACCTACTATAGAAGATTGTAGTGAGGAAAGCTAAATGAAACTTGTCCTATCACTGTGTTTCTCTCTTACGTGCTTCTCGGGTTATATTTTCCATTGTAGTTCTTTGTCATGTATCTTCTTATCTAACCAAATGCCCCATGAAGTCAGCAACTAGCATTTTATTTAGCTTAGTTTTTTTCCAACACAGTGCTCTACCCATAGTGGGAAATTAATCAGTGTTTGCTGAATTGAATTGAATGTTCTAGATCATTTAGAACCTAAAACCAGGTTTTATGGAAAAAGTTAATGGTTTTAGTTTCATAGCAGTGGTCACTCCTTAGAAATTGATTCCAGATATCCAGCTAAATCAGAGGAAGTCCTTGATCTAAATGCTTACAGAGAGGTTTAGAAGCAAAGGGAGTTGGGGACCCAAATTATGGTTTAATAAGCATGCTTTTATTACAACCTCTATTTGACTGTAAATAATTAACCAGTTAAACATTAAATAATTAACTCTGTGAAATAGATTAAAGAGTAAACAAAGTAGATGTGCTCTCCCATTTTGATCCCCTCCCTTCCCAAAGCCCTAGGAAGATTCCAGTACTCATCATAGCCAAGATACTCAAGTCTTGCTCTTATCCACATTTCTACATTTGGTACGGGGAAGGGTGACCAAGGCAAACACATGCCAAGTACGCTGGAAAGAGAGCTATAGCTGTGGTGTAGTGGAAAGATCTCTATGTTGGTAGCAAGGAAATCTAACTAGTAGGCTGTCCTTGTATGTATGAGAAGGCAGAAAGCACTATAACTTCAAGCCTCAGTTTCCTCAACTGTAACATGATTTCATTTAGAAGACAATTGATGTGTAAAGTCATATTTCTCTAAATGATGGGAAAAGATACAGCAAACTATTCTAATATTCTTGCCAAGAAGTCCCCACAGACAGTATGGTCCCACGAGGTCATGGAGACTAAATATAAGCACCGATAAGGTTATCATTGATACTTACATTCTGTGAACCTTCTCCAGCAGATGAATATTTCACAAGTATGCTACCTGACCCCTTTGCTATACTTAGCACCCTAGCCAGTCTTCCCTTCCCAAACATCTATCCCAAAAAGTTCCATTCCCTTACCTAGTGAAAGAGTCTCTGGACATCATAAACTTGAGTCATTATAAAGATTGGATGTTGTCTACAAAGCTGCTCGGAAGTCACGTATCTGGCCTAACACAGTGCTAGCTTCAAAGTATTGTTTAAGCCAAGAATAAGCTGCCAAAGGAGTAATTGATTGCAGTGACCATTTCAAGCAAACAGATCTGAAATTTGGTTCTCTTATAAATGTAATCTACTTCATCTGCTTCTAATTCAGAAATGATATAAAAATGGACTAGTCCAGAATTCAGAACGTGGAAAGATCTTTTAAATTATAATTGCCTTTTTTTTTTACAAAGACAACTTTTCCAAACAATCCTTAAAGTAGACATTCTTTAAGAACACTGCTGCATTTTAGGAGTACACAATAGAATCAGTTCTATGCGTTCTTTTGTCAGCATCTCATCTGCCAATAATTGTCTGTCAGTTTCTTAATGTGAAATGAAAAAGATGGGCTTGAAATTGATAGAACAAAGTCTTTCCAGTTAGACTGTAAATTCCTAGAGGAGAACAAGGACTATTTGTTTTGGCAGAAAGATGGGATTTCTTTGTATCTCTAGCACTTAGAACAGTGCCTGGAACATAATAAGCACTTAATAAATGTTTATTGGTTAGTTATAATAATGTTATTTACATTTATAGCATACTATAAGGTTTGTAAGTTGCTTTCCTCACATCAATCATAAGAGATTATAAGTATTCTTAGCCCCATTTTATAGATGAGAAAACTGAGGTTCCAAAACATCAATGATTTTGTTGGGGTCAGCCAGCTAATGCAAAATTTTTAAGGCCCCTTCCCATTCTAAATGCCAACAATGATGAATTATGACTGGCTAATGGAGTAGGTTTCCTTACTCTCAATTCCTTTGTTAACTTCTCATCTTCTGTACTGATCTTTACTGCCTACAGCCCAGCATGGATCTATGTTATCCACAAAGAAAGGTCATTGAGATCAAGATAATAATCTTAATTTATATATATGTATATATGATAGATAACATTTATATATATACATATATATATATAAAACAGATAACATATATATAATAGATAACACTTATATAGCACTTTTTTGGTCCAGAAACTGTGCTAAACGCTTTACAAATATTATTTCATCCTCACAACTCTAGGAGGTAGGTGCTATGATTATCGCTATTTTATACTTAAGGAAACTGAGGCAAACAGAGGTTAAGTGATTTACTCAGGGTTATAGGGCTAGTAAGTGCCAGAGGCCAGATTTTAATTCAGGATTTCCTGATTTCTGACCTGGCACTCTATCCACTGAACTCACCTGTCTTCTGCTCCACAAGAATAATAGCTTAGAAATTGGGTGATAACAATGTGAGTAATGTGGAAATATATTTACATGATTGCACATGTGTAACCTGTATCAGATTGCTTGCTGTCTTGGGAAGGGGAAATGGGAGGGAGAAAAAATTTGAAACTCAAAATCTCATTAAAATGAATGCTGAAAACTATCTTTACATGTACTTGGAAAAAATATTATTTACAAAAAAAAATAAAATGGGAAACTTTTTTGTGGGAAAAAATAAGGAAATTGAGTGGTAGGAGAAGGTGTACCAAAGGATCAGGAGAATGGATTTTCTTACATCTCTTACAATGAGGAAGGAAGAATAAAGAGGAAACTGAATGACTTTCCAGTTTTTCCCCCAAGTCTTCCCTATGTGTGGCTTTATGATTTTGTTTGAATATCCAGAACACGAGATCCACTCTTTTTCAAATATAATTTTTAAAACTCATCATGGTTCTAGAATTAAATGCTTCTTAGACCATCCAAGGCTCTAGTCCTTACCATTCCTATAGGTAATTGAAAGTCATCTCTATGTACAAACAGGGACTTGAACAGCGAGTATGTTGTGGTCGCTCTGTTTTTACAAGGGCCATTAAATTCATGAAGCTATTTTGTGCAATCAACATCAAAATCTGGTTCCTCTATTATAAGCATGAACATTCTGAGAATTCAACATTCATTACTTCCATTGATGTGGATTTTACTACTTTAAAAAAATTTTTATGCAATGTTCACTTCAAAGAAAATAGCCCCAAAGTAACATAGCATTACAATTATAGCATGTTAGACAGAATAATAAAATGCAAATTGAGAGAAACCAGGTAAGACTGAAAAAATGGATGTTAGAAAATATCATCCTCATAGATTCTAAGTAAATAAGCTGAACAAGGAGCTCGTAACTTGAAACGCAAAGGGAAAAGAAAATACTTTCCCGCACCCTCCCCTTCCTTTTTTTAAGAAAAAAAAAGCACGTGACAAAATAAAGAGCATAAGGGCAGAACAGAAATGATCCTGAAAACTTGAAGTGAAAGGTTCTGACATGGCGAAAGAAAAGAATCTTTGTCTTTAATCAATGGTCTTATCCTCTCTATGTGTCGAGGTTTCATTGTCAGCTCAAGTAACAGAGGTCAGAGGACAGAAGTATCCAGTGGCATTAAGATTGATTTCTTTACAACAAAATAGCAGACCCCTTTCTCTCTGAAGGTAACAATGAAAGCCCAGATGCCACGTGGCCTGAGCCCTTTGACAAATGAAAACCTAAAGTACCAAAGGGCATGCCTCAGAAGTGTGATACAGGAGACCAAGGCCACCATCAACATTTCCATCCTAAAGGCTCAGTTGCATTTACTAATGTTACCCTGCCATAAACTAATGAGGTCACCTGATTATCTAATACAAAACTCTTTCCTTTGTTGCCTGAGACTGTTGCCTGGTATTTAAAACAGTTTCCAGGACTCCAATTGATTTTTATCCATATGGGGCACCCCACCAACTTAGGCCACTCATGATTAATCTTACTGAATATGTTTGGGGGTCAGAAAAGAGGGACAGGGATAGGGAGAGAGAAGGGGGGAGAGAGAGAGAGAGAGAGAGAGAGAGAGAGAGAGAGAGAGAGAGAGAGAGAGAGAGAGAGAGAGAGAGAGAGAGAGAGAGAGAGAGAGAGAGAGAGAGAGAGAGAGAGAGAGAGAGAGAGAGAGTATACATTAAGAAGCTTTGGCAATGCAACAAATGAAATTAGGAGATGTACCCATCTAAGCTAATGTCCCATTTGGGGGTTTCGTGTGTGACTTTGAGCAGCATTGCCAGGAAGAATCAGTGCACTCACTGTTACTTCTCCCTCTATTTTGAGGCAATGTACAATTTCTTTCCCTGGATTTCTAGTTAAAGAAACAAGATTGCATTAGGTTTCTTGGTCGCCATATTTTTTTTATTTTGTCATTGGTGTTTGCTTGTCTATTTGTATCTGTTTTCCTGGCAGCTGTAAATTGAATTTCTGACACCTTAGATGCCTAAGCTCTACTTTTGGTGCCCAGAGGGGACTGATGGAGAAAAGAAAAGGCATTTCTTTTACCTCAGCAGCAACTGATTTTACAGAAGTTTTCTCTAATAGCAGTGACTATATATCATGTTCCCCAGGAAAGGGGTTGTGGTGAGAAAGAAGAATTGGCATGAATGTTCTGGGACCGAGATCATCAGTTTGGCTGACTTCATGAGAGGCTATTTTAGTTCAAGGTCCGTTAGAGTTGAGGGATCATCCTATTCCTGAAGTTCTTGACCTTTTTTTGGTACAGTAGACTACTTTGGCAGTCTGCAGACACCCATTGACCCCTTCTTAGAAAAGTTTTTTTAAATACATAAAATAAAATACATAGGATCACAAAGGAGATAAATTATATTGAAAAATAGTTATCAGAATATTCAGTAATCAAGTTGACAAGGCCTACGTGAAAAATCCCATGTATCCGAGGGATCTCAAAGGTACAGTAATGAATCAGACCCCTAAATCAAGTCAAATCAACACACATTTATTAAGCACCTATATGTAGCACATAGTCCCACCTACTATAGGGCAGCCAGGTTGCTCAGCAGATGCAGTGCTGGGCCTAGAGCCAGGAAGACTCATCTTCATGAGTTCAAATCTGGCCTCAGACACTTACTAGCTTTGTGACTGTGGGCAAGTCATTTAACCCTGTCTGCCTCTGTTTCCCCATCTGTTAAAGGATCTGGAGAAGGAAATGGCAAACAATTCCAGTATCTTTGCTAAGAAAACCTCAAATGGGGTTGCAAATGGTTGAACACAACTGTACAACAACAGCAGCTATGTGCCGGGTGCCAACATAGGCACTGGAAATAGAAAAACAAAAAAGAAAAAGCCCTGTTCTCAAGGAGCTTACTCTTAATGCAAGTGGTGGGCAGAGGAAAAAGTATACTAAAAACTATGTAAAGTATCTACTTTGGAGTATAACTGAGCTTCTTCTGGCTGTTTGTATGTTTTCTCTCCTGTTAGAATATGAGCTCCTTGCGGGTGGACACTATGGGTTTGGGTTGGGTTTTTTTACCTCTTTTGTACCCCTAAAAATTAGCATAGTGCCTGGCATATAGTAAGCAGGTAATAAATGTGTGTTGACTGACTGACTTTGCTGAGATCTATCCAAGAGCTTCCCAGAGGTGTCTGGTGTCTCTCCTACTCAAGTGACCCATACAGCTACCTTCTGCCTATAGCACTGGATACTGACACTGGCCCTCCCTCTCCAATTCGAGGAAGAGGGAGAGGGAGCAGAACAGAGCTTGCCCATGTCTGCCAAGGCTGGTTTGTAATGATTATGTCTGTTCAACTCAATTTTCAAGGACAGGCCGACTCATTTATTGTGTTATCAGTCCGCCATGATTTTATTTCCAACCAATAAATCAAAGAATTTTCTCTAATTTTTTTCATCTTATTCATTTAAAAGTTCTCATTGGCTCAGTCTTCTAGAAAGTGCTCCATCTCACAGACAGAGGCCCTCTGAAGTGCCATTCTCCTTCACCACATTGAGCGCCACTGTAGTTCCCAGCATTTAAAACATGTGCAGTGTAATAAAAATTACTGTGTTCTGTTGGTGGTGGCACTTATCTGATAAGAGTGTCATAACATGAATAAAATGTGTGAAAGAACTGAAAAGCTACGTGATGATTCTGATGCTGAAACTGCAAACCAGATGATGCTCTGATCTGCAACACCTACCACCACACTTCAAATACATTGTGCTAGGTTACATTTTCAGTCATGAGTGACAGGATTCATTTAGGGTTGTGGGTAGGAAAGGAACAAGCTTCTGGAGTTTGCTGTGGTCATTCACCAAGCCCAAAGGTACAGCAAGTTCTTTCCCCTCAGAGAGTCTTCAATGGATAATAAGTTAGAAATCATCATGGGAGAAAGAGGTTAGAAAATAATGACAGAAAAGATTATTATACAATTATACAATAAAGTTATTATACAATTTGTGCGATGTTTTTCCATGTTCATGACATCTCTAATTTCAGGTGACCCCATGATATGGGTGGATCTAGTATCCTTAGTACTATTATATAGGCAAGACGATTGAGACAGAAGTTAGATGACTTACCAAAGAAGTTCAAGACTGGTTTTAATCACTCAGCACATATTCATAATAATATCTCACTTATATAGTGTTTAAGATTTACAAAAATTCTTTCCCTCACAAATGCCCTGTGAGGTAAGTAATATAATTATCATTTTCCCCCACTTTATAGATAAGTAAACTGAGGCTCAGAAAGTTACATGATAGCTAATAAATATTAGAGCCCACCAGTTGACCCAGGTTTCTTGATTCTAATTTCAGATCTCTTTCTATTATTCTGTGCTAGCTCTCTTTTTTGAACAAACTTTTTCTAGATACTATTGAAGACACAAAGACACCATGTATGCTCAAGCAGTTTACAAGGTAGCTGGTGTTGATAAGAAACTGAAACATAGAAAGATAACAATACAATGTAGGATATGACACCTGCCAAATGAGTAGTACAGATGAATGATGGAAGAACATTGTAAAAACAGAGTGATTATGGAAGTGATTGTAGGCTGTCATTTGTGCTGATTTTGAAAGTCAACAATGTGTGTGTGTATGTGTGTGTGTGTATGTGTCTGGAGAGAGACAGAGACAGAGACAGAGAGAAAGAGACAGAGACAGAGAGAGAGCAGATTTTGGATCAAGAACACAGTGAGGAAAGCAGAGGAGAAGAACAAAGGGAGATGGTTGGAATACTTCACAGACTAGGCTAGTTGTAGATTCTTGTACTCTTGGTCTCAAGGCTAAGATCAAGTGTAATATCGAGGGGAAGAATTGTGTATGAAAGTAATAGGTAATAAGGTTGGAAAGGTAAGCTGGGGCCAGATTGAGGAAGAACTTGAAGGTTTGAGAAATTTGATTATCGTGAATATAATAGGCAGCCTGTGAAGAGTTGAGAGTGGATATAATAAACATTTAATAAATGTTAGATTGGATCAAAATTGTGTTTTGTAGACTAGTCTAGTGGTTAGTTAAAAGGGAATTAAAGTCAAGAAGACTACAAGTGAGTAAACTTCATAGAAAAATAAACTCTTAAGATTTCGAAATTTTTATTGAATTTGTTTGAAACTATGGTTTCAAAAACATTTTGCCTGTACATCTTCAACTACAAAGTCATGGGAAATATTTACTCCCTCAATTTCAGACCAAAGTGAATTTTATATTTCCTATATCCTTTAACCAAGAACTATTTTCTGTTCTGGGAGGATGTATTCCTTCATCTTTGCAGTTGCTGATATTTTACCATATGTTTCCTGAGTCCAGCAAATTCAGACTCTATTATGGTAACTAGGTAGTCTTCTTCAATAGATTATTTAAAGCTGAATCTAGATCCATATCCCAACTTTCATGCTTCCTTCCTGTGTAACTTTGGACAAATTACTTTTTTTAAAATTTATTTTATTTTTAATTCTGGAATAAAACAAGTATTTCTCAAAATAACTTATTCATTCAAAGTCGTTCTTGAAACAATATTGCTATTGTATACAATATTCTTTCGGTTCTGCTAATTCAACTCTTTATTATTTCATGCAGTTCTTTCCATGTTTTTCAAAAGTCATTGAACTCATCATTTCTTGTAGCACAATAGTATTCCATCAAAATCACACACCAGAACTTCTTCAGTCATTCCTCAATTGCTGGGCATCCCTACAATTTCCAGTTCTTTGCTATTGCAAAGAGAGCTGCTATAAACATTTTAGAATATATAGGGTTTTTTCCCTTTTCCCCTCATCATTTTTGGAAATAGACCAAGTAGTGGTATTGCTAGGTAATGGCATAGGTAGTTGAGCATGGTTCCAGATTGCTTTCCAAAATAGTTGGATCAGTTCACAATTCCACCTACAATTCTCAATTTTTCCACATCCCCTCCAACATTTGTCACTTTCCCCTTCAGTCATTTAAGCCAATCTGATAAGTATAAAACGATATCTCAAAATTGTTTTTATTTGCATTTCTCTAATCAATAATGATTTAGAGCATTTTTTATATGACCATAAATTGTTTGGACTTCTTCAATGGAAAACTGCCTATTCATGTCTTTTGACCACTTATCAATTGACGAATGACTCATTCTTACAGATTTAACAAAGTTCTATATATATGGACAAGTAACTTTTATATACTTAAGATATAAAATAAGGGGTTTGGGGTAGATGGCCTCTGAGGTTTCTTAAAGTTTCTTCTCTAATCATTCAAAAAGTATTCCCCAACAAGATATATTGTTTGTAATCAGTTGACTTAATCCTCTCAACCAGCCATGAAAAATTAACACTAGACCACACATCTAGAACTCAAAATAAACTCTGGTGTGGTAGATTAACTTTAGTTTCAACCTGGAATGAAACATGAACAGAGGTTTTCCTTTTCCTTGAGTTTTATAGGAATCTGTGTTGATGGAAAAACATTATTACAGTAAGAATTAACATTCTCTTATTCCATTCTCATGAATAAAAGAAGACACCCATTCTCTGAAAACTACTAAAAATATTCCCAGGACTGCTAGGTAACAGGCTGGGTGAACATGTTCCATAGGAGTGTTGTCAGGTAGCCATGGCTACTTCAAAGAGTTCATAACAATGAACTAGAACGCTGACTAGCCCTATAGCAGGGGCATTTAAAATGTGAAGAGCTACATAAGTCACTTAGACTATATTAAAAGTTTATTTACATTCCAAGTTTAAATGCTCATGGTCTATAGGACAGGCTCTTCTAAACAGCCATTCCTTTCTGCAAGGGGCTATATGGCAACCTAGCCCTATGGTTAAGAAATTTAAATCTCTCAAGAACCCAAACTCAAAGTTGAAGATCCTTGAAGCCTTTGAGTTCTGGAATGAGATCCTGATCCTCTCTAAAGTGAGAAGGAAGGTCAAGGGGGAGGGAAGCCATGCAGGTAGGAAAAGGGGCAGGAGAATTTGTAGAATGGGATGGGAGGTGACTTGGTTTTAGAGTCACTGCTTTGAAAATTCTACATCTATGCAAATCTTTGCCCGTTGGTAGAGGAAATAATCAATGGCCATGGGGATAGAGGAGGAGTAACAAAGAAGTGAAATTTTGTGAGCCAAGAAAACTTTTGCTGGTCTGATAGATTCTGAAAGCAATAACTTAGCTTTCTTTTAGACTGAAAACAAGATGAAAAAGTTACACATAAATCAATCAAGTACTCATGTCAAGCTCCATTAAAGTCCTGCTCTTAATTCTTCATTCAAGCATGGAGGTGGTCTTGAGTTCTTAAATTCTATGACAAGAGAATACCAGATCTGGCAGGTCCTAATAAGCTGGAAAATGTTCTGACTTTAAATTCGAAAATGGCAGATATTCTCGTCCAGGGCTTCTTAAATATTTTCCACTTGCAACCCTTTCAATGATTCTCAAACTATGGGTCACGACCCCATATCAGGGAAGTTCATAACCAGAGGATTGACTTCCAGATGATAAGACTTTGGGGGCACAGCATTTAAGGTTCCAGTAATAGATGAACAAAATTTGTATTTGTGGAAGAAAGTACAACCTTGTCAATGAAATCAAAAGTCCTTGAGGTAGTAAAATGCTTGGCTGAATCCTCAAGGTACAGTCCTCACACAGCAAACCACATTTTCCAAATGATTTTCTTTATAACCACTCTGCATTCTCAACTTCCTTATCTGTAAATTAAGGCATAAGGACTAGATGATCTCTAAGGTTCCTTCTAGCTACAAAGTCTATGATGCTCCAATTATAATTTCATATGTTTTCTAATAAAAAAGCATTGATACACTCTCACCCCAAACAATCAAAATCACAGTAAAGAACCCCAACAATCTCTTTAAGGACTATTCTGTTTGGTGTGCAGCCTACATGTACTTAATTCTCCTGTACAACCCCTGCAGGAAAAGTTAATCTTATGGACAATCAATCCACATGGCTATTGTATCTTCATTACAAGCAGACATATATTAAAATACACCACAATGTTAATTCTTATTTTCTTGGGTGTTCTCTTTGACTTGAATGTTTAAGCAGCCACATAAGCAAAGCTATTCCTCCAGGTACTCCCTCATTAATTGAAAGAGCCACACAGAAGTACTTAATCTTATGAAATGGAACCAGAGCTAGTGAGCTATATTGCATTGACATTTCGGTGTTATTTTCTCCTTAAAAATTCCCTAACCCTTGCTTTGTCTACTGTTTTACTCTTTAATCACTGCCATAATAAACTGCTGATCTGTTAAATATATTTTTATTTGATATTATCTGTTGCCAGTAGATATTAATCAAAGCAAACTTCTGAACATGTTTGGGAATTTTTCCCCATTTAAGGTTACCCAGGACTAAATTTAACCTTCTTTGCCTCCAGTCAAGAGAAACAGAATGTACCCATGCAAGGCATTCAGATACAGAGAAGAAATCATTACTAATCATTTATGCTACATTCTAACAATCACAAAAGGGAAAGAGTGACATAGAAGGGTGGATTGGTAATGATGATGAGGATGGTGATGATACCTTACATTTCTACACTATAGTGCTTTCAGTTTTGCAAAGCACTTTACATATATTTTCTCATTTGATCCTCACAGCCATCCCATGAAGTAGGTGCTTCTAATTATTACCATTTCATAGATGACAAAACTGAGGCTGAAGGAGGTTAAGTGACTTAACCTGTGTCATGTAGCTCACACTAGATCAGGATTCTACTCAAGTCTCCCTGATTCCATGTCTAATCCTCTTTCCACTGTACCAGTTTTTCATATCCTCCTTTCGACACCTACAGATAGGTATAAATCTTTCTATACTACATGTGTTTGTACTGATTACTTGATATCTAAACACGCCATATAAATTAGGTTGCGCCTATGAGTTTGGGTCCACTAGGTGCACAATCTTAAAGTATGAGGCCAAACTTTGATAGTAGAATAGATAGCTGAATGGTTGATTTTCAGGTGAGGAAGAATTGACAAGTTGAGGACGGGAGAGAGTGTATAGAGGAATGAAAACAATGAAGGAAGTGAAAGGAGTAAACCAGAAGGCAGAATAAAAGGAAACTTTGAAGGATAGGATACAGAGGGGGGTCATGTTTTTAGACCCATATATCCACACTGAAGTTTCGCTTTGATGTCTCATGCTGTCACAGAGATAATCAAGGATTCTCAAAAGTTCTGCCTAGTCTTACCAAACTGAAAAGGCTTTGAGTCTGAGCCTGGGGTCAAACTCTGGATGTCTTTGGGCTTACAATCAGCCAAGGTAAATAAAGAGAGAGACTCATCACCAGGTTAGCTACAGGTTGCTAAAGTGTTTGACCCTAGCACTTCTCACAAGCAATCTAGGAAGTCATAGCAGAAAAAGAAATTAAAGAAAGCATAAATGAAAAAAAAAATAATGGGCATGGGAGTGGGAGGAATCCTGATCCAGGTGGATTTACAAGTAAATTCTATCAAACATTAGAAGAGCAAATGACTTCTGTCTTAGGAACTATTTGCAAAATTAGTAAAAGGGGTACATTGTCAGATTCCTTCTATGAGACAGATTTGGTCCTAATACACAAATCAGGGAGAGATGCAATAGACAGTGAAAACTAGAGATAAATATCATGAATGAGAATTGATGGGAAATATTAAATAAAAAATTTATGGAATATCTACTATATGTGAAGAATTATACACATCCAGATGCTTGAGGAAAGGGATAGCAAAGGAAGAGAAAACACTTCTGTCTTTGAGAAATAGTTGGTACTACTGGGATGGGAGTCAGGTGATTTCATGTTGAATCCGAGTTCTACTGCTAACAGTTGAACTATATACTTGCCTTTTCTGGGACCTCAGTTTCTTGATCTATAAAATGACAGGATTGGATCATATCATTTCCAATATTTCTTCCAGCTCTAAAAGACTATGAACTATCTAGATCATGGTCCTTTTTTCAATAGAAATATTCAGTAATAAATATCATTCATTTACATTACTTAATAGAAATATTTAATAATAAATATTGTTCATTTATATTGTTTAATAGAAACATTCAGTAATAAACATTGTTCATTTATATTGTTTGGTAGAAGTATTCAATAATATACATTATTAATTTATACTCATTTAATTACTATGATGTTGAAAATTATAAATAATCGTATGGTACTTAAAAAGTCATAAACCTACATTTCTTCTGTGGTATTTAATATATTTGATATTTTCTTTGCTGAAATGCCAGCTATTGTGCTTATTATGAGAGAAAAAGAAATAGTCTTCTGTTACTCAATTCTGGTTGCTCGACATTCACCTTTTTAAGCCCCCTTCTCATTTTCCCACAGAGATCTCACTTACTTCTGTAGTTTTAATTATCACCTCTATGTGAATGATTTCTAACTTTCTGTCTCTAAATTCAAACTCAGCCCTGAAGTTTATATCTCCAGTTACCCAATCTTGGAAACTTTTTTTGCCTATTTGCCTCTTTCACTTCCTCTCATCCAGTCAATTGCTGAATTTCTGTGTGTATCTACATTGTATGTGGCATAATATCTCTGCTAACTCAGATCTAGCTTCCCCTATTCCCCTTTTTTCCAGTCTCATGCTGAACTCCCTAGTTTAGGTCCTAAATTGTCTTCGTTATTTTCATGGCCTCCTAACTGATCTTCATGGCTCCAATACATTCTCCTCGTTGCCACCAGAGCAATCTTACTAGTGAATTATTCTTTTCTAAAACCTTCAGTAATTCTTCATTGCCTACTGAAAAATAACCAGTCTTCCTAACCTGGCATTAAAGGTTGTCCAGCATCTGCTTCAAATCTACTTTTCTAACCTCATTTCGCATTTCTCCCCATCATCTTATTCTGAACTATTTAACATTTCGATTGAATTTTGTCTTCCCACCTTTTATCATACTGTTTGCTAATGATAGCAATGAGATCTGCTGATATCTCTTTCTGTAGAAATCCCTATCTTTCTGCTAGACCCAATACAAACAAAACCTCTCATCCATGAGAACTTCCTTACCCAAGAAGTGACTTCTCTACCCCACCTTGAATCTCTAACACTATTCTGTGCTGTACAGGAAGGTCCCCGATAGTACAAATAATGAGTCCCCTGAAGTGTTTACATCATTCAGATTCACACTACATATTTTCATTGGGTTGGACCAAATGACTGTATTTTATGTAATTATAACTTTAAATAGTATGAATTTGAATACATACAACCACTTCAAAGGATTCATTATTCACACTCCTCAGGACCTAGATGTCTACTTATCCATACTTTAACTTGTTTTATGGTTACTTGCACATGCTTCGGTACCTCCCATTAGTTGTAAGCTCCTTGAGGGTAAAATATTTGTCTTCTACCTTTGCATCAGCTAGCACACGGTCTTGCAGAAAGCATGTGCTTAACAAAACTGTTGAATTGAAAGCACACTTCTCATCTCCCCTTAGCAGGGAGGTAAGGACATCTCTTTCGTTAAGTAAAGAGGATGTCTCTATCTTAAAAGGGATCAGCTGTTGCTTTTGTATATGGTCAGATCTTGACATGAAAGGCACGAAGGAGGATTCACAATCTTATTAGTAAACTCTCTTGCTTACATCTAAACCAGAATTATTCTGAATTATTGTGGGTTGTATTAAAACTCTGATACTATGACATAAAAATGAAATTATCTTTGGCCTCCTCGTATCTCACAAGTGAGATTGCCCTGCTTCTGTACCTACAGCATTTATGTGGATAAACTGAGAGGTTTAATGTAAGTGTCCCATCATAAAGCCAAGCATCTCCTCTATCACTCCAGCATATTTACAAAACAAAAGTAATTAAATCAAATGAAACTGTCCCTTGGATTCTTTGACATAACATATATGCGTTATTGGAATGCAGTCCTCAGTAATGCAGTCTGTAAAGCTTTCCTACTATGTTGTTTCTCCTCCCACAGGCCTCATTCAGGTGAGACTAGGAGAGGATTTCAGTTCTAATAAAGATAGGAATGTCCTTCACGCATGGGCTTTAAGCCGGAGCTTGGGCGTTATTATTGTTTATTAGGAGAAATGAAGCATGAATTAGAAACTTCAAGGGGTTGATAATGACAGAAAAGAGATTTGGAAGGTTACTCTGTTTTTAAAAGGAAGCAAAGGAAATCGTGTCCTTTTTGCCCCAAGTCAACATGAAAATTTTATATTAATCTTTTATAAGTCCACTGTTAAATGTTTCCCACATCACAATATTGTGCTTTGTTTTATCTCCTCAGGAGATGACCCATTCCTGGCCTCCACCCCTTTCTGCTATTCATACGCCTGGTAAATTGGAGCCCAGCAAGTTTTCATTTCCAAATAAGGTGAGACTTTCCATAATTCAGAAGTCATATGCTTTGATATCACAGGCTGTTACATTTTTATGTTGTAATCTTTGTTATTTCTGTATAGGTAGAAGTATTATCTGCCCTTAAAGAATATCACAGACACACATTTATCCATACCAAAATTGTAAAAGTTGAACTTGAAGCTTTGATTATCATGTGGAACTTGCTGGTACTGTGCAAAATATAATGCGTACTATAATTGTTAGCAAATCTAACAGCATAATTAACAGTTATTCAAATAATTACTAATTACTTATTTCAAATAATGGTTAATAATAGCTACTATTTATATAGTGCTTTAAGGTTTGCAAAGTGCTTTACTTTGCAATATCTTATTATAAATATCTTATTTGAGCCTCACAAACAACCCTGAAATGTAGGGGTTGTTATTGTCCCCAGTTTTACAGATGAGGAAACTGAGGCTGAGTTTAACTCACTTGCCTAGGGTCACACAGCTAGTAAAGGCCACATTTGAACTCAGGTCTTTCCAACTTCCTAACTGCCACTTGTCTAGTCTACTACTAGCTGCCTACTGTATGTTTATATGAATATTTCTGGCAAAGTCACATTCCTAGGAAAATGGTAACACATTTTTATTTTCTGATTTCTTTGTTTCTATTTTCTACATGAACTTTGAACTAATTTTAGAGTTTTCATTTGTACGTGTGCATGCGTGTGTGTGTATGAATACACACACATAACTGAAAAAGGCAGTGTTGTACAGTAGATAGAAGCCCAGTCTTAGAGTTAGGGAAACGTGGTTTCATGTAACTGGGAGGGGTGCAGGGAGAGATAACAGGTAATAAAACAAAATTTTAAAAGCTAAAAAAATCATTTCTATAAGTATCTCCTTTAAAATAGGAGCATTTGACATAATCCAAACCAAAACTAAAGAAGTCCTGATATCATTGTTGATATAGCTATAGATATGAGGTAGCTGATAAATAATAAACAGAGAGATAGGCTTGAGGTTAGGAATATCTGGTCTGAAGGAGAGGGAAAGAGAGAGGGGGAGGGAGACAGACACAGAGACCGAGAGAGACAAGGACAAAGAAACAGAGAGAGACAAGGGGGAGAAGGAGAGAGGGAGGGAGGAAAGGAGAGAGGGAGAGGGAGAGAGAGGGACAGAGTGAGGGAGGGGAGAGAGAGACAGAGACTAGTACATATCAGTTATTTGTCATATAATAGTCTTAAAGATTTGTCCAGGAGTACTAAGAAGTTAAATGACTTAACCAAGGTCACACAACTAGTCACTTGTCAGATTCAAGACTTGAAATCCAGTCTCTCTGATTCCAATGCCAACTCACATCTTTGGGTTATTATAAGACAAGATATACAGAATTAATTTTTTTCTTGCTTTTAACATCTTGCTTGAATTTTTCAGCCTGTCTGAATGCTCTGTCTGACTTAAGACTTTGATAAGGGCTTTTGTTTGATGGTTTCATTTCTGCCCAAGGATGAAGGAATTGGTTTTTTGGGTTTCCACCATCCCATTAGCCTCCCCTCACTAGTACCTTTAAAAACAGTGTAGGGAGTGACTCAGTGGATAGAGTATAGAGTCTGGAATCAGGAGGACCTGAGTTCATATCCAGCCTCAAACACGTAATAATTGTATGACCCTGAGCAAGTCACTTAACCCCAATTGCCTCCAAAAAGAGAGAGAGAGGAAAAAAAAAAAAACTGAGGTATTTTTGTGGCTTTCAAAAAGATTTACATTTTATTGAAGAAAAAAATTCACAAAATGTAATTTTAAAGTTTTTTGTGAATGAACTAGAACTGTTAGCAATTTGATATACATCTTATATCATTATTTCTTATTATTATAACCATGAACACAGATACTCTGATCAGTGATTAAAACCTAATATAACCCAGAAAAATTAAAGAGAGAAAGGTAAAGAATTTATCATTGTTATAATAGTACCCTTTTATGCAACAGAACTAGCTATGTCCATATTATGGCTAATGGAGTTTTCAGAGCCAAATAAAATGAATCATGCAATTTGAATATTAATTGAATTGTATCAAAGGAATATTTGATCCAACTGTATTGTTGACACTACTCTTTCTTAATGAGGTTTTTTTTCAAGTTAGATTGATTGATTGGTATTCACTTAGAGAATCTAAAACTGTCTTCCTGCCTTGGCCTTTCACCCCTGCTTTCCCAAAGAATTGGCTAGAATGTTGGCAGATGTTCAACGTGTCCAGTCAACAGAGCAATTCCTAGAGTGTATTGAATCAGGGTGAACATTTGGATCCCTGAACTCTTAAGGAGCAAGGGTTGATACAGGAAATGAGCTTAATAGTTGTGGGAGGCTAGAGGGGGGTGTTACGGGATGGAATCTAGGACTGGGGCTAGCTGGCTAGCAACAGCTTTACACACACGCACACATATACATACACAAATGCATGTGTGCTATATAGTGAATTTTTCTGATACCACCACATCACTGCCTAAGCAATGTAATAATAAAAGTTAGCATTTATGTGCCATTTTGGACTTTGCAAAGCATTTTACTTGTGTTATCTCATTCTATCTTTAACCCTAATCAACAGTCCTGTGAGCTAGATGCTATTATCCCTGTTAAAAAGGTAAGGAAAATGAAGTTAACTGACTTGGCCAGGGTTACACAGCTGGTATGAGTCTGAAGTAGGATGTGAACTCATGTTCCTGAATCTAAGTTCAATACTCTATATACTGTCCCTGTCTCATGTAAGGCATATATACGATATGCATATATGCTACGTATACTATACACTGTTCCCATCTCATGTAAGGCCTAAAATTCTGGAGCTATCTCATACCAAAAGGCAAATCAAAACCAGCTGGCCTATTTGACCTTTTCCACTAGGGACCCTAAGGCAGGGGAACAACTGAGAGTCTTCTGCAGCATAGGCTGAGATCTTTCAGGATCAAATAACATGGGCCCAGGACCATAGAAAAAAATCAAAACAGAATCAATAAAAGACAATAGTTAAAAGGTAGATAGGTAGCTAGATAGATAGATGGATGGGTGGATGGATAGATAGACACATACATACGTAGATAGATAGACAGACAGACAGACAGACAGACAGACAGACAGACAGACAGACAGACAGACAGATAGATAGATAGATAGATAGATAGATAGATAGATAGATAGATAGATAGATAGATAGATAGATAGAATTAGTGAAGTCATTCTTTACCGGTCAGTGGAAGCATTGCAGTGGGATACCAGAACTGGGATGGAAAGAGCTCTCTGAAGCTAAAGCAAGGGTCAGAAATATTGAAAATAATCAGGTAGAAGGAAAGACCCAAAGTTGTTAAGAGATCTCCAGAATTCAGTGAGCTGAGATTCCCTGTGAGCTTTTAAAACTGCACTCTGTGAAATTAACCCCATCCCCTGTGGTAAACACCAGTTCAACTTGCACAGCCTCTGGAATGAGAGGTTAGGGAGCTGTGTTAGGGACAAAAGCAGGAATAGCTACTCATTGGTATAATAAGTTGTTTCATGACAAGATTTTTTAAAAATCTTATTTGGGTCTCAAGAAATATTAGTTGGATATGGTTGAATACCAGGCTGTAACTGGGACATGTGAAGGGCATCGCCTATTATCTATCAGTCCCTAAATATTTATTAAGTTCCTGCTATATGCCAGGAACTGTACTAAGTGCTGGGGATACAGAAAAAATGAAAAGACCATCGCTGCCCTCATAGAAGCTCATAGTCTAATAAGATAATATGCAAAATATGCAATAATATGCAAAAATCTATGTGCAAACAACCCAGATGGAGAATGAGCTACAGGTGTCAGAGGACGAGGGCCTGACCCAGAGGGGTTGCGATGTCAGAGACAAGAAGGGAGTGTATATGAGAGATGTTACAAAGGTATATCGATAGGACTTGGTAACAGATTGGATCTGACTGATGAGAGAGTGTGGAGAGTAAAGTATGACAGTCAGGGTATTGAGTCTTGGTGACTGGGAGATTAGTGTTGCCCTCAATAATAACAGGGAAATTTGGAAGGAAGGAGGTTTTGGGGGAAAAGATAATAAGTTCAGTTTAAGATGACCAATAGGCAGTTTGAGATGTGAGAATGACAATCTGTAGAGAGTTTAGGGCTGAATAAGGAAATATGAGAATTTTCAGCATAGGGGTAGATGATGATTGAATGCACAGGAGCTAATTTGAGATCACGAAGTGAAATAGTGTAGAAAGAAAAGAGAAGGGGCCCCAGCCAGAGCCCTATGGAAACCTACATTTAGAGAATATGGCACAGGTAAAAAGCAAAGGAGATTGAGAATGGGCAGTCAGATAATTTGGAAGTAAGACAACAAATGTAATGAAAACCTAGAGAAAAGATATTATCAATATGAATAAGAAAAGAGTGATTCACAATAGAGTTCAAGAAGGATGAGTGTTGAGAAAAGGCCATTAGATTTGGCCATTAAGAGAGTCCTGGTAACTTTGGAGAGAGCAGTTTCCATTGAAAGATGAAATTGGAAGCCAGATTATAGAGACTTAAGAAGAGTGAGAGAAAAGAAAAGTGGGGACGCCTACTATAAAAAGTCTTCTCAAGGTATTTAATCACAAAAGGAATGAGAGATATGGGGCAATACCTCCTGGGGATAGATAGATTTACTGAGGCTGTTTGGAGTGGGAAGACATGTTTGTGTGCAGTGAGAAAGCAGCCAATAGACAAGAAGAAATTGGAGATAAGTGAGAGATTCGCTGGAGAAGACACAATAGAATGGGATCACTTGTGTATTTAGTGGAATTTGCCTTGGCAAGGGAAAGGGCAACCTCATCATGTGACATAGGAGTGAAGGCAGAGATAGTGACAGAGAGCATCTCTCAGTGTCCCCCAGACCTCCACCTCATTACTTAGCTTTTTAATGTTCTCTGTACTATATCTGGCATCCTACTGCACAAAATTCCTGCACGTAGTACGGGTATAGAACAAGAGGGCTTTCATTTTAAATGAGGAAATCAGATTTCAATGAGGCATCTTCCAGACTGCTGAGGGGATTTCGATTGTTTCTCCCTGCCCCTCTCTCCTCTTGCTCAGAGAGAAAAGTAAATTTAAAAAACTAAAACTAAATGTGTTTTTTATCGAAGTGTAGTAACACTTCACATAAGGCTCCTCCCATCCAAAAAGCTCGTAGCTTTTGCTGCTAATTCATCCCTTACAAATAGAGTATGACCATCATTAATTTTCACACATAATGCACTTCTTTTAACCTGTATCTCAACTAATTAGTATCCTGACAGCTTGAGACTTGCAATTTATTAATTAGGCCATTAAAGTTTCAAAGGCTATCACTATTGTAACTATATGGGAGCTGGAATCAGTGAAGAAACTGGAGGGGCATCATGTGCACGAAGGCAGATAAACAATGAAATAAAACATACATTAAGATTAAGGGGGCTATTTGAAGTCTCAGGGAAAGTCAATTTAATGGTGCATTTTCTGCAGGCCAGGTGCTGCTAAATACATCAGGTAAGTAGTTCCAAGTATTTCCCCATTATGTCTGGGTGTTGAGGGACATAACATACGGTACAGTCAGTGGCTACTGAACTTGGATTTTCTGTTCCCTGTGGGGCTAATTTGGATTCTCAGATTCATTGGAAGGATACCGCCAGACTTTTCTGCCTCATTCTTCAGACCTCGAAAGTAATTGGATTTGGTAAAGAAAAGATAGGACACTTTTGAATGGGCTGCCATTATCAGGTGTTCGAACCATGAGAGGAGAAAATGTTCTTTTCTTTTTTCCTTCATTTCTGTGGCAGCCTCGTAAGGTTTGAAATGCAAATAAAGGACTCAAATTGTAGAACTCATTTCTCTCCTCAGAAAAATTGGTGTCCAAACCTAATGTCATTTTCACAAGCATCTCACATAGTTCTCGCATAGCAACAGGGGCTGAGTCTGGTGGAATCACACCTGGTCTGAAATTATTTTTGCCAATTGATTTTTTAAAAAGCATTACACAGAGGAATTCAAGCATCATTACTGAAATGAAAGTCCTCTTGCCTTTCTTTCTCTTTCTGCTTTAGAGAGAATCAAGGTTGGAAAGCATATTATTAAACAAACCCTTTAGGGTGTCTGACATACTTCCAAAAAATATGTATTTGGTTGAAAATCCTATTTGCCTATTTGCCTATTCAGGCATTACCTGAAAGTGAACATTGTAATTGACTTTAGTTAAAAATCAATTCATTTTTATTTGCTAAAAAATGTTTTGATAAGAAAGGGGGGAAGGGGTGTGTATGTGTGAGTGTGTGTGTGTGTGTGTGTGTGTGTGTGTGTGTGTGTGTGTGTGTAGAATGCCAGGTGATTTTCTTTTTCTCCAATAATAATCATTACCACCGTCTGAAGGACTACTCAGGATTACCTTGCCTTACTGCAGAGTCCAGAGGGATCCAGTTTTCTCCATATAGGTAAACCAGTATAAACAACAAAACCGATGAGTGAATAGGTATTAAATGGTTCCAAAGAAGGCAAGTTTATATGAGAAAAAGAAATCCAATGCAACAACGATAAAAACCCTCTGCCTATGGTTCTCCATCAATGACATCTGACTCCAGAAACTAGTTTTTGTTATAAAATGCTCCAGAGTTTTCTAGAAATGTTGTTTTTTTTCTGGTTTTTATGCAAGTCCTATTTGAAAGCATGACAATTTGGCATGAGCAATACCTCTTGTTTTATGTGCCATTGGTCATCATAGTTTCAGAACACTAGTGGAGGACACTTCTAACAGGTGTTTGGGCCCCTGAGGGTTGAATAAGTAAAAGAATGAACTGCAGGTTACAGATCAGCTTCTATGCAATCACAAGTGCTGATGATCTTTATAAATTCAAATCAAATTATTAATAAAAGGACAGTCATTTGGCTCTCTCTTAGACCAAAGACTCCTCATGTCAGTGGCTTAGAGTTTATATGCCCTTTAAAGAGCAGGTGTTCCTGAGGGGTGCCAATCAAATCTGATTGGTTAATACAATGGGAGGTGGGCCATATTAATATGACGATCCACTTAGATCACCCAAATCTTAATCAACAGAGATGTCAATTTCATTTGTTAATACAGAAGAGAAAATCAGCACTTTCCCAGATCTGTCTGAGCAAACACAGTGGACAGGAATACATCCATTAACCCAAACTTGGAATTTCTTTTATTATCTATTAAGATCTTGACCTGGGTAAATCTTTCACACTAGTTGATTTCTGGATGAAGAAGTAGAAAAAGGGAAAAACCTTGATACTGATTCAATAACTAGTTATTAAATGCAACAGAAAAATATTACTTTCTCACACTGTTGATATTCTAACTCTCCCAGTATCAATTGACTGGTGATCTGACAAACACAAAAAAAGCAAATTACAGATTGTTGACATATCATTATTGATCAGAAAATCCCAAATGGCGTAATCTGCCTGTCCCAGGAATATGTTTTATGGATAACTTCATATCTAAAAACAAGTCAACCTACATAAACCATCATTGGGAATACTCTTAATTGTTGACCAATCATTGGTGAACAGATATCCTAGGAAAGGACTGGTCATACAGGCCAGGATATACTGACCACAGGCTTAGGGACCTTTCTGCATGGTCTGTCTGGATAAGTGAAATGCTCATTAGGTAGACTTAGAATCCCTTAAAAATTTTAACATATAGTATATTGCCTTGGTGTTTGCCCAGAATGTTATTGTTTTCTCTGTGTTATCTGTTTATTCTTGCTGAATAATTTGAAGCCCACAACTCTTCTTACTCTGGAAACTCTATCAGTATTTAGCTCAAAAGGGTACAGTGGAAAGAACATTGACTCTGAAGTCAGAGGACGTGGGTTTAAATCCCACCTCTCAGATTAATTGCTTGGTACTTCAAGTAAGTCATTTAAACTCCTTCCCATTTAGCCTTTTAACCTCAGTTTCCTCACCTGTAAAATGAAGTGATTAGACCAGCTAACCTCTAATGGTCTTTCACAATCTAGATCTATAATCCTATGTTCCATGATTTCATCAAATAAGATACTATATGTAAAATGATTTGTAAACCTTTTTAAAATTTTTCATCTATTTTATTTTTAATTTATAAAGTAAAACAGGTATTTCCATAGCATAGTATAATGAAAAAATACGATTGTACATGCAACTGCAAGTCCATGATATAGGACTTTTTAAATGATAAAAAATTTACCCTGTAATTTTTTTCCTTTTTTTCTTCCCTTCCCCTCAAATATGGCGACTATTAAACACAAATATGGGTGTGGAGTATATGTGTGTGTGTGTGTGTGTAAAATACATATATGTACAATTATTTTGTAATCTTAAAATGCTATTGTAAATGATGGTTATCATCTTAATCATCATTAATAATATACAAATTATTATCCTGAGTACTCCCTCCATTGACACAAATTACAAACCTTTCACAACTATGGAAGTTTTATGGTTAAAAAAAAATCACCTGTTAGCTAGAATTCTGATGATAACTCCCCATCTTTATCTAGATTTGTCTTCAGGTAACAAAGAGAATCTGTCATCAGGCCCATACTCAGAGTCTTTGACAAGATCTGCCCAAGTTATACCAGTCTTCAATAACCCAAGATCATCTCCTTATTGGAGTAAGTTGTTGAAGTAGGACTTGGGCAGAAGGTAATGGCATTATTGTCATTGTATTTCTAGTGTCTAGTACAGTACCTGCCACAATATACAAAGTTCTTTTTAATATGTTGAATGATTGAGTTATGACAGTGAAATCCAGCACAAAAGGGAATGCCCTTGTGAAGTCTTTTAAAATGTGATTGAATTTGCATTTTCTCTTTCTCTTATTCTCTATATTCCCCTTATAAAATTATTTTCCTGGTGGATGTTTCATAATTGTGTTTTTGGGTGTAACTAAAAATATAGTAAAAAATTAAAACAAATATAACAAACTAGCAAACAAAGAACCTTGGCCACATTAGCTCAATCCCTCACAAAAATGCTTTCAAAAAGGAAAAGAAAAAGACTTAATGTACTATGCCTTCCGGCCTTTTAGATGGTCCATATGATGTCCATCTGTTTTAACAATTGCTATATCTTGAATCAGAACTATGATTCTTTAAATCTAGTGTCCATAGTATCCAAGAACCAGGAAAAAAGGGTATCTTCACTGACAAATTTATGTGTTTTGCATTGTCAGAAAACTACATGTAGGTAATCTAACCCAACTACCTCTGTGTCTTAGTTGTCATTAAAGTTAGAATCAAATACTTGATCCATTTTTTTATCTCCTCAACTCCTGAGAGAGCTTTATCCTCCTCAACTTGCCTGAGATTCTCAACTCCTTCCCTCCTCCTATGAACTGTATCTTTTGTCCTTACCTGTTTTGCCTTATCCTGAACCTCAAATCCTTTCTGAAGTAGAGGGAATATTGTGATTTTCAATCTGTACTGCAAATTATGCATCAGATTAAAAAAAAGTGTTATAGGAATATGGAACAGTGAATGTTGGCCAAGCATTCTTGGTTCACTTCTCGTCTCTATTTCCTCGAACTTCCTGAGTGATTTTGGCTACAACTTACCTAACCGTTCTTTGCCTTCATTTTCTCTTCATGTAAAATAAAAATGATAATGGAATGGAAGTGCCTGGAGAGCAGAGATGTGGGGGGAGGTGGATTTTGGCTTGATAACCTCAACACTTAGCATAGTCCTTAGAATGTAAGTGGTGCTTTAAAAATTGTTGAGCGATTGACAATATTTCCCTTATTTCACAGACATTTAATGGAAATTTGGTGTTGTATACATGTCAAGTTTTTGCCATTTAGTATGTAGTTATCATGGCACATGTCATCTTTTTTTGTTTTTGCTTGGGTTTAGGTATTGAATGTTGGTTAGCAATTTAGCTTGATAACTTATGGTTATTGGTCACTATCTGTGATTCAAGATAGCTAAAGTAGGGTCATAGGATTTTTGGACTGGAAGGGAGTTTAGAGATACTGAAATCCAAACTCTTCAATTTAGATATAAAGAAATTGAGGCCTGAGGTAGTATACAAATTACATTGCAGAGCCAGAATTTTATCTCAGGTCTCTGCTGCCACTTTCTGTGTACTTTTCTTGGCGCCTCCCCACTGAGATGGAATCAAAAGTGTTAATTCCCTGTAATGCCTACTGAACAGTTTTAATAGCAATTACAATGAATTTTCATGGAAGAAAAGGACTCAACTCAAAGAATTCTCTCACATCAACATTTTTTTTGTCAGAAATATGTTCCCTATTCCTCACAGTTTTCTATTCTAGAATCTCATTAGGGCAGGGGCAGGGAAATTTTTAATTTTTGTGTTCTACCTTATAGAGTTAACCATTAGTTAGCATTTAGTTTTAGGATCAGAATGGAGTCTGGTTTTTCTTTAACTTATAGACATAATTATCATGGTATCTTAGGATTTAGAGCTGGAAAATACCTTAACCATCCAGTTCCACTCCCTCATTTTGTAAGTGAGGAAACTAATGCCCAATGTAATGTTCAATGACTGGTTCAAGGTCATACAAGTAGTAACAAAACTTCCAGTCCAGATTCTTTGACTCAAAAACAATGCTCTTTCCACTATACCACACTACCTCTCATTACCCATCATTACATGTAGTTTGTTTATTAAACATCCAGGTATGTCATGCTGTACTGATTATAAAACAAAGCAGTCTAAAAATTTTATTTTCTACAATCTGGTATCACAGACTCTTAAAAGTGTCAATTTACGTAGATTTTTGTCCCATCTCCCCACATATTTGGACCTAATGTAAGTCAAATCACATTCCCCCTAATTTAAAGTATGAGTAGTAAAATTCCAAATAACACAGCCTGTAAAGTGGATATTAATCCTGTTGTATAAAACCATTCTAAAATAGGGAATCTACCATATTTTTAATACTGGTTCTATTTTCAGTGTCTTTTTCATACCTGTCATTACTTATTCCTATTCTCATTTCCCCTGATGTGTTAGATTAAGTGTACATCTTCATGAGCAGGAGGAAAGGGAATTCTCAAGTCAAACAAGATCAGAAGTATAATTTACTTTTAATGCAAATTCAGTCTCTAGATATGAGAGAAAACAGATTCCTTTTCTATGTATCAGAAATCTTATGGAAGAGGATATTCACCATCTCAAATACGAAGGCACCAGAACTGGTAGCATTCCTACCTCATCTTCAAAAATGGGGTGAAGGCAGCGTGGTACACAGTCTCTGGAGTTAAAAACATAGGTTAAAATCCCACTTTAGGTGCCTACTGTGTGAGACCTTGGACAAGTCTTTTAATCTCCATGATGCTTTGTTTCCTTAACTATAAAATGAAGAAGTTGCACAAGATGGACTCTAAGGTCCCTTCTGGTTCTGTATAATATCATGAACCATTTATCTGCATTCTGAAGGAAGGCAAGGTGCAAATTAAGGAAGATGGAAGGGAGAAAGTAACCATCCATGGTAGAAAGAAGTGGCACAAAATGTTTTTCTAGAGTACCTACATTCTAGACACTTTCATATAAAACTTTACTATAATAGACTGCAAGAAATAATTAGCTTTCCAATGATATGCCACATATCTCTTGTTCAACCTGCTTTTGCTTTTTAAGAAATTATAACAAATTAAATTTTTCCTTTTTGTCATTTTAGGACTCTCAGCATGTATCCACTGGACACAACAATCCAAGTAAGGACAGTCTTTTATTTCTGATGAATTGGGGAAAGTGGAAGAAATGGGGAGGTTTGGTAGTCATGGAGGGATGTTGGAATGTGACCTGTTGGAGGATAAGGAGAGTTCAATTGTACAAACAATAAAGAAGAGATTGTACAAACAATAAAGAAGAAATCCATAAAATAGATGAGAAAACAAAATTAAGAGAGAGAAAGAGAAGAACTTGAACTAAACAATATTGACTGCCAAGCCTTGGTTCTTGAACCCAAGACTTAGTGGCCAGGGTTGTTTTACTCAAGTAGAGAATCAGATTTAGGAATGACTTTGAAACTCTCTTTTATCTTTGTCCAGAAGGAAAGCTAGGGTATAGCAAACGCTATTTTTCATATTGCTGTTTCTCTGAAGTTGCAAAGAACAGCTTGCTTCATTAAAGTTGATCCCTAATAGATGTGAGAAGGCAGCACATTTTAAAGGGTAAATAATTGGTTTCCTAAATTAAAAGAAAGTGGGTGGGGAAAAGAAAGCCAATCAAGGCACCCCAAGCTAAATTGCCGTAAGAGACTACTTTAAAGAAAAGCAGCACCTTGCTGGGCATATACCATACAGTCTTCCAAAAATAGACTGACATCAGTTGGGTGGAGGAGGAGCCATATTGCAGTTAGTGACTAGTAAAACATTTAGGCTTTGTCGTCAAAGAAAGGATGGAATCGTTCTGTGAAGCTCTGTTTTAATTCTCTCTCCTGGCACCCCTGATTGGTATTAATGTTGTCCTGTGTATTAAAAATGCATGACCTACCCAGTTCATGTCATTAAAGCACACCAACAAAGGCTGTATTTTGTTAGTTTCATGACCAGTCAGCCAGCTGAGAGCACCACTTGCCAATTACAAAGCTGTGTTTGAAGATGAAAAACACTCTAAGCCAGAAGATGTGGCTTTGAAATTGAGTGCTCACCCACTGGGTGTGGGGGGAAGACATCCAGGGGGAGAGTGTTAGGATGCTGCAGGCTGTTACTGCACAGTGCAGAATTTTGCTAGAGAAAGGTCAGTATGGGAAGATAATGCTGTGAGAATGCATACAGCAATGTCACTTAATTATCCTGCCATCAGCTGGGATTTACTGTGAGCCAGGGTACTAAGGAAGAAGTAAAAGGCCAAAAGCACTAGAATTCTGAAGAAAAATAATAAATTCAGTAATGAATAGAGGAAACTAGAAGGAAAGACATTTATTTTTATAAGATCCTTCAACACTTACAAAAGCTAAGCATAGAACACCAATGACCAGAAATTACTAAGGAGTTCCTATTGTTTTGTTCATGGCGCCCCTCCATTTGATTCTAAACATTTCATGCTATGAGAGGGGTCTAACGGAATAATGAGTGCACAAAACCTCTAATTGCCTTCATCTTGAAGTTGTCAAGGAGAAGAGAGAGGAAGAAGGATATTTAAAAATATATACTGTGGGTTAGGAACTGGACCGGTGATTTCATTGTATAAGAAACTCTAAGATGAGGAAACATTCCCTCTACCAATTCAAGTCAGCAGTTCCTTAGCAACATACAGTCTTGAAAGAGTTGGCTAGAGTTGTGGCGTCAAGCTAGAGTAGAAACAATTTCCATTGGCTTCATATTGACTTGTTATTGTTGTCGGATCAGTCATGTTTCATTCTTCATGACCCCTTTTGGGGGGTTTTGTTGGCAAAGATAGTGGAGTGGTTTGCCATTTCCTTCTCCAGTACATTAAGGCAAACAGAAGTTAAGTGACTTGCCCAGGGTCATACAGCTAGTGAGTTTCTAAGGCTGGATTTGAATCAGGTCTTTAAGCCATCTAGCTGCCTCTCACATATTGACTTCAAAACCCACAAATTAACATTATCTATGTTGTATTATATGTAGTTATATATTACATATTTTATTATCTAATATTTCCCAATTTTAATCTGGTTCCTTTCCCAGTCACTGGCAGCTTGTATCTGAATTTGATATCTCTGGGTCAAGAGTACTTAGAAATTAAGTGACTTTCTCAGGGTTACACAGTAAGTATGTGTCAGGAGCAAGAATTCAGCTAAGGTCTTTCTGGCTAACTATCCAGTGCTCCACTCTGCCTTTCAAATATACTATAACATGATTAAATCATTATGCCAAAATGCTACATTGAAAACCTTTATTTTTCAGGCATGCCATTTTTTTTTTCTGGTGACATTTCCTGCTACTAATGCTCTTGGCTACAAATATAAGATATGCAAAGAAAGACCACATTCCTTATATGATACTAAAGTTTCTATGACATTTTAGGCAGAGACTAAAAATTCCTGGAATTCACAATGGCATGTCCTCAGTCAAGCCAAGCCAACAGATCACAAAATACTTAAAGATTGTCCAGTATTCTTGTCACCATTTTTTACATAGATACACATAGCTCTAGCAACTTAATTGCACAATTTTCTAAAAGTCTGATTTTCTTAATAGATCATATTACATTGAAACTACATGACAAGGTACCTACATAAAATTTTTAGGATTCTCAAAAAAAGGTTTGTAAATGTAACATGTTCAAAAATTAATAAGAAAAAATGTACAAAATAAATATGAAATTATTTTGAGTACATTAATAACAACTGGGGACTCAGGGCTCCTCTTGTAAGAGGAGGTGGCAGAAGGGAGAGTTGAGATGAGTCCAGGCATGGGGTACAGCTTGTGCAGAGACGCAGAAGCAACAGATAATGATGTTGTGTATGAGAAGTAGCAAATAGGCAAGTTTGATAACAACAAAGTATGTGAGGGGGAGTAATGTGGATCAGCCTGGAAAAAATAGATTGGAACCAGACTGGGAGGGGCTTTAAATGCTAAACAGGGGAGTTTATACTTTACCCTACAGGCAATTGAGAAACACTAAAGCTTCTTGGGCAGAAGAGTAACATGTTTGGCCCTGGCCTTTGGGAATATCGGTTTTGCAGCTGTGTGGTCGATGGGTTGGAGATGGAGGAGAACAGAGGCATTAATTAAGAGGCTATTGCAGTAATCCAGTTGAGAGATGATGAAGGCATGAACTGTGTGAGTGGAGAGAATGGGATAGATGGAAGAGATGTTAGAGAAGAACTGACATTTGTCGGTGTGATAAATTATTTATCATAAGACTAAAAGTGATTTAATAAGTCAAGGTGAAAATTTAAGAAAAAGTAAGGCCTGTCTGGTAAAGCATCAAAGAATTTAAATATTAAAGTATATAGCATGAATCTCTATATAAAGAAATCATTATATAAAATACTAAAACTTTGTTTCCTATGTTGTTTGCTAATAGAGCAGAATTCAGTAAACAGTAAGCCTATCTTGAAGCCCTTTCATCAACTCCAGTTATTATGTGTAATAATGATAACGAATGCTGGGTGCTATAGCAGGGTCAGCAAAATAAAATTTAGTAAATTATTTGAGCTACATTAACATTAGTGTGTCAGAGTCACAGAGGAAAGAACTAAAACTCCACTTCAAGTTAACTACATGGTCAGCCCTTGTTGTTGTCCGTCCTTCAGTCTCAAGGAGGTCCAGTGAAATCACAAGGGTGATTGATGACTTGTGGGTGGATTGAATTTGAGTAAGGTAGAGCTGCGTCCTTCCTCCAGTCATCAGAGTTCAGTGGCAAGACTGAGGTCAAGACAACTGGCACTGGCCCCAGTCAGCTGTAGGCTATTCTATATTGCCATTTCCTTCTCCATCTCACATAATTGACTGCTTTACTTCCAATGGAGAATCTCCTTTACTTGTCCCATCCACAATGTCATAACTCTATAACACTGGGTTGAGTAGCTATAAGGCATAGACATCAGAAATGGCAAATATATACTGAGTACCTATTGTAGATAAAGTCAGTACTGGAGATACAAAGATGGAGGTACGATTCTGGAAAACATTCAATCCTAACTTTGTCTAATTTGTTTTTAACCATTTCTCTTTGTAGTGGAATGTAAATATATAAAACTGAACAAGCTACCCCAAAGCCATATTATAATTTCAGACTTTTAATGATGGGCACACAGGTTACCACCAAATAGATTCAGTGACAGTGTTTGTTGCCAATCTTATGACCATACTGTGTACAGTAACTTGGTTAAGTCTGCTTTGAGATAGTCCAGCTTCATGGCTTTTGATAGAGCCAGCCCACTTACCAGATTGAAAGTTCCCAACTCAGAAAGCTCTAGCACCTATCACTTTCCACCACTCCACTCTATCCCACTTCCCCAACCCCACCAAGTTGAAGACTGATAAAGCAGAACTGATCCTTAGAAGTTCACATTTTTTAAACATGTGAAATTCACTCCAAAAATTGCCTCATTTATAGTTTTAAGATGTCCAGAGTATTTTTCAGTCTATATTTCCTTAAAGACTGTGAACAGCCATCATCTCTGTCCATCATCCTGCAGTTAATTTCCCTAGAAAGGTTCCTTCATTTTCAATACTGAAGCTGCTGAAGGCCTTTACTCTCCAGTTTAATGTCTCCTCTGTCTTGGTTGTATCCCTCCCCTATGCCAAAGCCTTTTCTGTTGTTTCTGTTGCTACAACAGTGAGCGCTGCTAAGAGAATTGATAATCAGTAGCAGCTTGTCCCTGATTTGACTGAAGCCAACCAGTCACTCAGACCTCAGAGCCCACATGTAATCAGATCAGGGATCCCTCCACCTGTGGGTTCCTTAGCAGCATTATTGCTCGAGGTAAAATATATTTATTAGAGCGACAAAAACATTGTATTAGCTTTTGTTATTGAGTTCCTGTTTTCTGACACAAGGTGTTTTGAAATGTATGATACTACCTTCCATTCCCAGGTCTCTTTGTTGTGGGTTGCATTTAATTGCCTGTGTGAGTTGTACTTTGTGACAAGCCATAAAGAGGGGGAGAAATTAACCAGCTTCCTGTGAAATTGAAGGGAAAAGGATTGGGGGGGGCAGATTCTGCTTTGAAAGAAAATTATACTTCAGATCAGTTATGCTTTACTTACAGCAATTATAGCTATCTGTACAAGGAGCATGTGCAGGGGTTGTGGTTGCTGGTGGTGACAACCATACCAGCATGCCTGGGATTGGTTTGTTTTTCCTGACCTGGAGTTAATTAACTGGACCTCTGCAAGTCCTCCCTAAACTAAATAGCTACATCACAAACCTAAACCAGGGAACAAAACTTCCAATCAAAGTGTGAACTTAAAAACAAATTTCCTAATTTGTTACTGCTGCTACTGCTTCTGCCTGGGTAAGGACTCTAGGACTATTCACATGTGGTCACCAGGGAAATTCAAACGACTGGCTTTGCCTGAATTTTTTCCTTTCATGACTGAGCTTGGCAAAAACAAAAGAAACTAAAAAAAAAAAACCCACTAGACCTGAAGTCTGAGTTCATTGTTGTTACTAATTTTGTGTCTTTGGGCAAGTCAGCTAACCTCTCCGGACTCATCTGTCTCTATGTATAAAATGAGAAGGCTGGATTCAGTGACCTCCAAGGAAATTGCCAGCCCTAAATCTATGGTCCTGTAATTCATAATCCTATGATGGAATTTCCTGGTGGTTTTGGGGGGGGGGGGAGTCATAGAGAATTAAAAGAGGTAGGGGCATTTTGTGGACACAGATCAAGTACCAGAAGCTGGTTTCTGAAATAGATTTAGAAATTATACTTGTTATAAGGCTGTTGGTTTGGTTTTTTTTTTGTTACCAGATACAGAAAGGGAAGGGCAAAAATTTGTGGGACCCAAGTTCTGCACTAACCAGGTAGCTCCGTAAATTAGCCCTCCATCCCTGAATTTTAACTTCATAACTGGTTGGGATAGTACGAAAAACGTTAGAATATTTATCCCATGATTTAATTGTTGAATCCTATAATCAGAATTAAGCTTTAGAATTCAGGCCACTGGCTACCAATGTTGACATGGTGTAAAAGGGTGTGAGCCCAGGGAAGAAGACAGCACACCTAAATCAAGGACCTAGAAAAGAAGTATATATATTTACTGAAATTGAGCCTGTATCAAAGCGGTAGATAGCCAGCATGTTTAAATGATGGGGAACAATGAACATCCCTACTGTTGATCTTTAAATTGGCTATTATAATACTGTGGATGAAGAGTGAGAAAGAGGGAAAAAACAAGAGGGATCACTGTGACCAGGAAACAGTATGGCTGCAGCAGTCAGGGAGAGAGGAATGGGGGAAATCTTTTGCTTTGCTGAGAATCCTTTCTCCTAGAAAGGAAACCAGCAGTATGTATCCGGCTCTGATCCCTTTGTATAGTTATGCTTCTGCATTGCTTAGGGCACTGCCAGCACCACACACATTCAATGGAAACTGCTTACCTAATCAGTCCCCCCTGAGGTTGCTTTCATTCTTGGAAGGGAGCTGATAAAGGCTAGTAAATGACAATTTATTTGGAATGGTACAGAACGGGATTTTTCCCCTTCCCCTTCAAATAATAGATTAAGACCTACCAGTAAATCTTAAACCTTAAGGGATAGATTTTCAAGACATTTGCCACCATTATACTCTCTCGCTTCTACACATTTTTTCCTATGATTTTTCAGGCTTGCTAGAGAGAAGTAGAATGCAGTTAGCAGAATGGCCTCCCTTGTCCACCACACCCCACCTCCTCTTGTGTGTCGACATTTCTCTCTGCAGTGTACCCCACAACTTAACCCCAAGGCTTCAGAAAATAAGTAGCTACACACACACACACGCACACACACACACACACACACAAACACAAACACACACACACACGGGGACTCATAGCCCTTGAAATATAACAAAGCACTTGGTATCAGAAGAATGTCCACAGTCAGCTCCTCTGCTATTTCATTATAAAGCTTTAAACTAAAATTGAACAGAATTACCTGTGTTCCATAGTTTTCCCATCCATAAAGTGAAGATAATAATGCAAAAAAAAATTTTTTAAGCTGACCAAAATACTCATGGAATATAAGGTAATCTGTTTAATTGAGAATTCTGATTTATCTACAATTAACCAGAAACCCTTTTTGCTTCAGCCCTTCTAATTATATTAGTTCACTTTATTGCCTCTCGGTCATCACTATAAAGATCAATTTTCACTGTATAGTTCTATAAATGCAACCATAGAAGGTGACAGAGATCAAGCTGCGTGTGTGCTGAGCTCAGCATATACCCTGAAATTTGGGTTGAATATTTTGGTTCCATTTGGTTTTTACTAAATTCTGATAATAGCTTGTTTAATTTGCCTCTTTCTTAGAAAAGTTCAGTGTTACCAAAAAAAAAATCTCCATTTAGTGGACAGTTCTGTTGGGTTGGTATCCAGTTAAATAATGGTTTTGATGTAGGTGTAACCTTCATTATGTGTCTGGTGCAAATTATGGCAGAACTTTGGAAATGTTCTTTTAATTCCTTGGAATTAAGTTATATACAACAAACTTTTCTCAAATTGTAACATTAGGTGTCCTTATTTTACCCTAAATATATAGAAATAGCCTAACCGAAAGCCCAATTTATTCATTTATGACAATGGGGTATGTAGAGATTTTTATTTTTCAAAGCAATTGGCAACCTTAAACAAATGTGCCTAGGAGACAGGGATAAGGAGGTACATGATCACTATGTCCACCTCTCAAGTGATCTATTAAGGAGAAACCGTATAACAATTTTCAGGAGCATACGGTAAACATTTGGTGTTAAGTAGCTAAAAATTATATTATGCCTATCACAAGAGGAATTTGCCTTTAAACTGCCCAAAATGAAATAGATATAGGCCCCACAGTTAAAGCCCTCTGCTTCCATAAACCAAACCAAGTCAAATCTTTAATGATTGCAGACCACAGAAACATTTCTTTAATGAGCCTCTCAGATGGTCAGGAAGGCTTTCTGGTTTCCATCTCATTCTCCATTTACATAGGACTCCTAAAAACATTTTGACAGGGCTCTGGATGGGAAATTGCTACATGGGGGAGGTATGACATGTGGCAAGACCTCAATGTTCTTCACTTCTCCAGACTAGGTATTGATCCAACCTGACTCAGTTTAGGTTGTGCTTATAAATGGAATCAAAGCAAAAGGTGCTTAATGGTTGAATACTAATAGAATTTAGTCCTTTCAATTTACAGTAAAATGAAGTAGAAGATTCCCTCTCTAAGATAAACATACTTTGATACTGTCTCCTGCATTGAACCCCCTAGTTGTTTGTAAATAGCACTTTAGTACCTACTTATAAATCATTGCTTGGGCAATTGGATAGCAGAGAAGAAATTATTTTGCAAATCCGACTCTCAGACTGTAAAGGATGTTTAAAAGCCTCCTGCTGCACATTTTGCAATATTGTTAATATGAACATGAGAATGTATTTTATCTCTCTCAAATCTTGAAGACTGTTGTACTCACATATTCTTTGTATTTTTTCCTTTGCTTCTTTTCTTAAGAGAAAGGTGATGCTGAGCCAAAGAGTCCGGACAATGGTACATCAAATACTTCGTAAGTTGAATATATGTTTTAATCCAAGATAACTTTTTTTAAATTGGCTTTGTGATACAAAATAGTGGGAGTACTTTTTTTAAAACAAAAGGAAGCTTGTGATTCTCTCTTGTGATAATGTCCTTCTTTAAAACGTTTTTTTAAGTGCAGATGCATATTCAGTTCATTAATATCATTAGCATGAGTGATCTTGAGATAGAAGAATGGTCCTCTGCTGATGCAAATATAATGGGATTTTTTTGAGGGGGGAAGGTGTGGATGTGAGTGTGTGTGTGAGAGAGAGAGAAAGAAAAAGAGAGAGAGAATGTGTGCGTGTGTGTGTGTGTGTGTGTGTGTGTTTTGTAGGCTGGACAAGGCATTTGAAATGTTAACTCTGTAGAATTAGCCTATCCTAACATAAAAACTGTCTTCATAATGGTGCAATAAATTTGTCACATTCGCTGAAAGATACCATATTATACATGTCTGTGATGTAATTTTAGAAGACTGCCGTGTGTAACTTCACTCACCTCTGAAATGCTTGAAATCCAATTATAGTTAGATCTGCTCTCTCAAGATTTTGTTAGTGTTTTTGAGTTAATAAAAGCCATCATGAAATAAACTAGGGAAAGACCCACTTGTAAAAGTCTTCTGTTTGACACTCCATCTTTTATCACTTTTTCTTTCATCCTACCAAGGTTCTAAGGATATCTCTTTTACTGGTAGTTTTTTATAATTAGCTAATGGACTTGGAATTTTTTTAAAAAATAATCTCAGAGTTAAAAAATGAACTCACCTTAAACTTGCATGAATCAGTAACAGAGTTGTCTCAGAAAAGTCATTTTTTAAAATCCCACTGGAGGAATGAGGAATGTTTCCTCCTGATAGGGAAGATTTGTAGGTTTGAAAATGTAATGTCCATAATAAATGACCCATGCCTCATATTGTTTTAAATTTAAAGAGCTGTTTTATGTGAGCATGACAAGAAATCAGTTTGTTTCATGTCCATGGTTAAGTCATCACACACAAAAAGAAATCCAGTCAAGAAAAAGCATTACTGAGAAGTTTTCTTTGTAGAAAATCTGGATTTCAGAAATTCCAGAAAAATCTCCATTAGCATAAACTAAGAAATGGCTTTTCTATATTTGTATAGATTTCATGAAAGACAGTTTAATTTATTAGATTGTTTTGCATATATATAGTATATACATTCACATATCTTCATCATTTATATCTATAAATATACATATGCATATTTTAAACCCAAATATTAATGTTGCCCTGGTTTCTGATCCTATGATGTCTGTAAGTGGTTAATAGTGTCCTTTGGTTTAAAATGGTTCAAATAATGGCCATCTTTTTCAAATGGCATTGCAACAGAAGCTAAAAGGAGAAGCCTTTTAATGCCATCTGGAGGGATTTTGGAGAATTGAAAAAGCTGGAACTTTTTTAAAAATTCTCAACTAAAGCTCAGTAATATGTGAGCCTTAAATAAACACTTGTGATAGAGTGTAAGCTATTTGGAATTCAGTTTCTACCCATACCAATTATGAAAATCAATAATTTTTAAAATATGCACCTTTGCAAATTATGAATCTGTAGTCTTGGGAACAAGGAAAGTGACAGCAACACTGGCCTTTATGAAATACATTGGGGAAAACCCTAGGATTTTACATTTAAAAACTATTCTGAAAACCACATTCAGCATATGATGGGTTTTGCTAATCGTGGTTTGGGTTATGACTAAAGTAATCCTTATGAATTTCTAAGAAGTCCATTCCCCTAAAAAAAAAATTGGTTTCCATAACTCAATACCCTTACCTGCTACAATTTATGTAAAAAAAAATTATCTGAGGAATTACTTTTAAGCCCTCTGGAGGAGTTTAAGAATATTGTGAGAATTAACTTGAAGCTTGGCTCCGCTCTCAAGTATTTGAGCAAAATCACCCTACACTCAGTTGCTTTACCCAACTTTGCCTAGATACTAAAAGATGGCTAGACCAGCTGTAGACTGAAGCTTCTTAAAACCCTTTAGTGATGGCGTTTCACTGATGTGATTGCAGCAAATGCAAGGCTTGAAGAATCTGGTGGGTCTCAAGAGACAAAACTAAGTAGATCAGTAGAGAGAAGGGTAAGCAGTGGGATGGAACCTTAGGAGACAGACTGGAACCAGTGTGATATATGTATCTAAGGGCGAGGTCAAGTAGGAGATCCAAAGTCCAGGTGGTCATAAAAGGACATCTACAGAAACTGAAGTGGCCTCGAAAGGAGAGCAAAGCGGTGCCCAAGGACAAATGCAAGTCACCAGGGACAAGACTCCCTAAGGTAGTTTTTCTTGCCTCAGGCTTCAGATTTTGATAAAAATGGTTTCCTGTGTGGCCAGTCTATGGTAAACCAAAGAATTATGACTACTTGGGTGAAGCAGAAGGTATCTGAACAGATGAAAGCGTCAGTTTCTGGCAGACAGAATCTAATAGACTGTCATCATACTAGCAGAATTCTAGGAAAAGAGGCCTTCCCTTGGCATTTGGAAGATTTCCATTATTTTATGAAGGGCAGGATTTGGCAGAGTGGTTGTCTTTTGTGATGCTAATCTACCCATTGCCTCCCACTCCACTTCCCATAAGTATTATGCAGTATGATAACTGCTGCATTTCATAGAACTCCCAAATGACTACTATATTAAGTTTACAGATAATACTAAATTAGGATGGCACTAAAATCTTTTCAAATAGAGGAACCATAAAGTAGAGAAACCATAAAGACAAACAATTACCTCTCATCATCACAATGACCAACCATGATTTCAGGGGGCTCATGAGGAAACATGCTACTTAATAGAGGGGTGATGGACTCACAGAACAAATTAAGGCTTTTTAAAAACATGGTTAATAAAGGAGTTTGTTTTTTCTGACCTCAAGCCTTCCATACCATAGATCCCTCCACCTTCTCAGCTTACTACCTCATACTTTACTAAAAATTCATCTAGACTTTTCCCTCTTCTTTATCCAACATCACTCTAGTCTTGGATGAATAGGCAGCCCTTTTGCCAGCCAAGGCCATCCTCTCTACATGGACCCTTGATTCCATCATCTCTCATCTCCAGCAGACCATCCCCTCTACAATGCTCACTCAGTAGTTAATCATCATTTTCTCCTTGTCTACTGGCTCCTTCTCTGCTGTATGCAAACATGTCCAACTTGCTTTCATCCTTAAAAAAAGAAACAGTAACAACAACAGAAACTGTCTGGATCCTACCATGCCAGCTAGGTATCATCTTGTATTTCTATCCCCACTCATGAGCAAAACAACAAAGAAAAAAATCATCTCAGTTCACTTTTTGTCCTCTAACTCTCTTTTACACCCTTTGTAATCTGCCTTCAGAATTCATTGAAATAAAATTGTACTTTCCAAAGTTTCCACTTTCATTGAATTTCCAAATCTGATGGCCATTCTTATTGACCTCCCTGTAGCATTAATACTGACGACCTTCTTTTTCTCCTCGATAACTCTCCTTTCTGGGTTTTCATGACTCTGCTGTCTTTTGGTTCTCCTATCTTTCTGACTATTTCTTCTAGATCTTCATCACTATCTTGCCCACTAACTTCAGGTGCTCCCCAAGACTCCATCCTATGCATTATTCTCTTTTCTCTCTATACTGTCTTTGTGACTTTATTACCTCCCATGGATCACTGGTCCATAGATTTCAAACCAAAAGCAAACTTAGGAGTCATCAGGTTCAATTTCTTCATTTCACAGATAAAGAAACAGAGATACAGAAAGGTTAAGTGACTTACATTAGGTCACACCACTATTAAGTGTCTGAAATGGGATTTGAACTCGGGCTTTCCTGACACCATACTCAGCATCCAAGTCATATAAGTTCCTTTACTATCTCTATACTGATGATTCCCTGTTGTCTGTCTCTGTCTCTCTCTTTAGCATCTATCTATCTGTCTATCTATCTATTTATCTATCTATCTAATTATGACTCTAATTTCTCTCTAGTCTAATTCCACGTTACCATTGGCAACTCAAACTTAACATGTCCAAAATAGAACTCATTATCTTTATGTCAAAAATCACCACTCTTTCAAACTTTCCTATTAATATTGAAGACATGACCATCCTTCTAATTATCCAGGTTTACAACTTAAGTGTTATCCTTGACTCCCAATTCTTACTCATGCCATACATCCAGACAGTCGCTAAAGTGTGTCATTTCTTTCTCTATATCTCTTGCATATGTTCTCCTCTTCAGTCACAAAACCATCACACTGTATGTCTACTATTGAACTTTTTGTGTCCAAGTTCCTTTCAACTCCATTCTCCAACTATGTGCCAAAATTATTTACTTAAAATATAGGTCTGACCATATCATCCTTTTGCTTAATAACTCACATAGTTCCCTGTTACTTCTACAAATTATTTTATTTGTCATTTAAAGCTCTTATCAACCTTTCTTTCTAATTTTATAACACATTAGTCTTCTTATTGCACACTCATTGGTTCAGCCAAACTGTTCTTGTTGCTGTTTTTCACACAAAACACTTCTGCTAGTGCCTTCCTCTGTAAGGCTAACCTTCCATCCACTCTGTGTGTAGTTGTAGTAGTAGTAGTAGTAGTAGTAGTAGTAGTAGTAGTAGTAGTAGTAGTAGTAGTAGTAGTAGTAGTGGTAGTGGTGGTGGTAGTAGTAGTAGTAGTCGTAGTAGTAGTAGTAGTGGCGGTGGTGGTGGTGGTGGTGGTGGTGGAAGAAGATACCAATTTATGTACATGATGCTTCTCCTATTAGAATGAGAACTCTTTAAGGGCAGGAGCTGGTTTTGCTTTTTCTTAATATCCTCAACACTTAGCACGTAACACTTCATAAATATTTATTCAGTAATTGTCAGAAAATGATTAATTTTATTTTTATGAGATGATTTGTTTCCTTCCATGTCCAGTGTTCCCTGTCTTTCTGAAGCAAGTTTACATAATAAGCAGGGATGGGGCTTCTGTATAGTCTACAAGCCTTTGGAACTTCTCATTTTTTATTCCAGAGACATATTTCCAATGTAATTTTTGCCATTGTTCATATAGAGGCCCCTGAGTATTAAACGATATATTGATTTAATTTAGAGGATCATATTGTAGTTCTTTGTATTTACCTTCTCATTCGCACAACAGATGTTGTCCCATAGGATGCTTCATGGAAGTCTTTTTGCAAATACTTAAAATGAGCATTGCAAAATGAGATGACCAAGTGTTATTTCCTAAAACCTTTGAATGCACAGGAAAACCAATGCTGTCAACTCCTTTATTTGGTTCTCCGGGGAGAAACTCTGAGACATCTTTGTTTTTAGTTACAACTACCTTTCTCTTTTGGTTTCAGCTCAACAATTCATTTCAGATGCTCATTCAATTGGTTCCATTTATACTGAAAATGTTAAAATTGATATAGTTGAATTCCTCCAGTGATGTCAACTTGTTGGTCATTGAGTAAATATCTCATACTTAAGGCAACTATATTTTTGTTCATAATAAAGATGGTTTAAAGTTAAAATAAAAGTCTACTTTGGAAGTTACTTGTCTTTAGAATCATACAATCTGATAGCTGGAAAAAAACTAAAGGATCTTATAATCTTCCCTTTCTAAATCTAACGAGATCTAATATTCTTCTAATCTAACACCCAGCAGAGCAGGAATTCCTTCTATAATAAAGTGGTCGTTAAGTGCTTGCTTGAATACATCCACTGACAAGAAAAGCTTACAGCTTCATGAGGAAACCAACTCCATTTCATAGCTATTAAAACTGCTTTCCTTCTATTGAGAACAAGTTTTACTTATACAGACTTCCTTTTAGTTATGAACTTCTTTGCATGTGCTTTGCATATGATAGGCACTCAATAAATGTTGACAGAAGTGCAGAATCCCAGAGGCCCGTTGGTCCACACCACAATTGATCCAAGTCTCTTCTACAGTCCCAATAATAAGTCTTTATTTGAAGACCTCCAACAAGAAGTTGCCCACTGTGTCTTGCAGCAACCTGTTCCACTCTTGGGTGGCTCAGATTATAAGACTTTTTTCCTACATTAAACATTTAATCATACATTAAATCTGTTCCCTACTTTTACTCTTAATTCTGCCCTTTGGGAAAAACTAATCCAATTCCTCTTCCTGCAAATGCTTGGACAGCTATCATATGCCACCTAAGCCTTCTTTTCTCCAGATTACACATGCTCAGTTGTTTCAACTGACCCTTATGTTAAGTTCAACATTTGGGTTCAAGGAATCAATTTCACAAGATCCTAGAAAGAGAAGAAATAGTTATGATACACTTGCATAGGTTCAGGTGACATCTAAAGTACAGTGTTTGGTTCTGAGCACTACACTTGAGCTAACAGCTAAAGCTTTAAGACCCGCAAAGAAGTTTACAAAGATTATCTCCTGTGATCCTCCCAATGATCCTGTGAGGTAAGTGCAATTATTCCTTGAACCTAAATGTTGAACTTAACATTTCTGCTTATTAAATCTTACTCCATTTGTTTCAGCTTATTGTTCCAGTTTTTCAATATCTTTATAGATCCTGTCATCCAGTATATCGCCTAGCCCTTCAAGTGTCTTGTCATCAATAGCTTCATCCAAATAATTGATAAAGATGTCCGATAGTGTAAGACCAAAGTTATGACTGCTGGGGCATTCTCCTCCAAATAGACATTTCCTCATTAATGGCTAAATTTTGGACATGGTCATTCAACCAATTACATATCCATCTAATGATGCTGTCACCCTCTCCTTGTTCCGCTGCTCCGTTTATAAATGTAGCAGGAGACATGTTGTCAAATGCTTTGCTGAATTATGAGGATACTATGTAATATTTTTTTCAAATATTATCTATCATGATGATATCACTGTTGATGTTTAGTGATTCCTACTTCCCTTTCTAAATGTCCACAGAAATTATCCATTATATTATTAATAATATTATATTAATGTAACTGTTATTATAACAAATTTCTCAATAATATATTCTAGAATTTTGCATGAGTAGAAGTAAAATTTGTGGTTTATGCTTTGTAGTCTCTACCCTATCCCTTTTTTTTCAGATTAGGAAAGTATGTTTTACTCTCCAGTTTTTCAATACTGCTCCTATTCTCTATAATCTTTCTAAAGTATAAACCTGACTATATCACCCCCTCCCAAAAATCCCCATTAATAAACTCCATTGGCTCCATATAATCTCCAGAATCAAATATAAAATCCTATTTGGTATTCAAAGTCATTTATAATCTGGTTCCTTCCCATCTTTTCAGTCTTCTTATACCTTATTCCCTACTGTATAGTCTGTGATCCAGTTACAATGGCCTCATCACTGTTCCTCACACACCACACTCCATCTCTCGCTGTGTTTTTATTGACTGTTCCCCATGCCTGTAATTCCCTCCCTTCTCCTCTCCATCATTTGATTTCCCTGGCTTTCTTCAAATTCAAACTAAAATCCCAACTTCTACAAGAGGCCTTTCCTTATGCTTTGTATTATCACTGCCTTCCCTCTAGTGATTAAATACAACTTATCCTCTTATCTTATTTCACATAGTTGTTTACATGACATCTTCCCCATCAGATTGAGCTCCTTAAGAACATAGCTGGGTTTTTTGCCTTTCTTTGTATCCCCAACACTTAGCACAGTTCCTGGCACATAGTAGAGACTTTTGATAAATGCTGTTAACTGACTAACAAGATCACTGACAGCAACGCAGTCATCCCATCCACCAGCACTTTCTATTCTCTTGGGTGCAATTAATGTGCACCTGGTGACTTGAATTCATTCATGGTGGCCAGATGTTGCCTGACCATCTCCTCTCTTATCTTACTGCAATTTTGTTCTCCCTCTTTCCCAGTTCAAAGATCATTCCTCCTTGAAGAGAAAACAGAAGAAAAATAAGCTTTGAGGAGTTTGGTCTCCTCACTAACATCCATTTTTATCATCTCATCTACTCCAAGCAGTGTCCTCATCCCTTCTTTGGCCATCCAACATAGCAACAACAAAAAGCAAACAAAAAAACACATTTTCTATTATTCTTATCATTCCTAGCCAGAGAGCACAATAGGTTATTGACTAAAGGACATACCATACTTTCTTCATATATTTTTTATAACATTCTCTTCAAACTGTTGTGATGAAACCATATAAAGACATATAAAGATAAAGGATGGAATATGTTAAGCACACATTTTTCACATTTTCATTCATAAATACTAAAGCTTGGCATCAGCTGGACTTAGGCTTTCTGTTCTACTAAATATGGTTTCAAGCCCTCGGAGGATGGATAGTGGGTGCCTGTCAGCCAAATTCTTTCCTCTGAGTCACCGACTCCCTTTCCTCTCCCACTTTACACAGCTGATGCTTTCCACAGTTGGGGAACAAGGTGTCTCCCAAAACTGCTTGTACTGCAATCCATGGATACAGAATGGGATAGAGAGACAATTAAAGAAGAATTCTTCCTCTATCCAATGTGTGCCTGACTAGCTTATCTGTAACTGCTTTTGATATATCCCTATGATGTTTTCCGAAAAACTATGTCTCAGAGAGCCTGCAAGGGAAAAAAAAGAAAAGCATGATTTTGGATAATGAATGAGGTTTTTGTTTCTGCGGAGTGATGGAGGTCTTGAAAATAGCAGAGATTGAAATCTGGTATTTATCCACAAACCAAGGAGCTGGCAGAAGTGAAATGTTGGCTTCACTGCCCTGTTCCACCTGTTTACCTCAACCCTGACTTGGAAAGTGAACCTTCTGATGGTGTCAGAGTTTATTTCAGTAAATCAGCTCATGCAGTCTCCACAAAAGCATGTAGAATATTTTAACCACTATTTCCAAAGTTCAACTAATAGAGAATTCCATCCTAGTCTTTGCCTCCTAAATAATCCCTACATATATAAACACAGAGGTAATATTGTAGGGAAATAGAGGGAAGGGTAGATGATAGATAAACATAATACACACACATATTCCTTTTAACTCAGAATTAATGCCTTAATTCAAGTGTTTTAAGAACTGGGTTATCATGAGGCTAGCTTTAAAACTTCCAAGTTGATCCTGGGATTATAAAACCAGAGCTATATCATAAATCAGACTTAGCATTACTGGTGCCTGTGGGGTATATGTGTGTACACATATGCATATATACTCACATGTGTGTACATAATGTATATGTATACATATAGATTACATATGTATATATTCACGGTGCGTAATTAGGCAGTAGTAAAATATTAAATTATCCTGAAACATTTCGCATTTGATTATCTTAGTCTTTACTGTGGTCAAGTATGGGAGATAGGAGAGCTAGAAAAACCTCAAGTAGAAGGTGTTACCTGACCTGTGATGTAAAGAAAGCTAAGAATTATTTGAGTTAGAGACAGAAAAAGAGTACATTCTAGACATAGGAAATGACTTTTGCACAGACTTGCCAGTAGGATATGAAGTATCATTCATGAAGATCAGCTAGCAGGACAGTTTGATTAGAATGTACTTTGCATAAAGGATAGTAATGTGAAATTAGACTGGTTAGGCAGATAGGAGCCAGAAGGTAGGGGGCTTTAAATTGTAGTCTGAAGAATTGGTATTTTAACTTAGAGGAAATAGGGAATCATTAAGGCTTTTTTAGAACCAGTTGTGCCTGGTTCAACAACTGTACTAAAAGAGTTCAAACTTGAGTAGGGGAGTGAAATGGTCAGATCTGAGTTTTAAGGATATTGATTTTTTTAAACAGAACAAACAAAAAGAATATTGATTTTTTTCAGCTGTGTGAAAAATTACCTGAAGACAGGAGATAATGGAAGTAAGGAGACCAATTCAGGTTCTGTTGCAACAGCCCAGTTGAGAGAGGAAGAGGACTTAGGCAGTTTGGATGCTGCATGAATGGAGAGCAGGGGCCAATGCTAACAATGTGATAGAAATACAAAGAGAGTTATTAACTTATGTTTATGATGCAATAAACAGAATGACCAATATCACATTTATGTATCACTTTTCCATTTATAAAATACTTTTTTTATAACATTTTGAGACACATGATAGGATCATCATCCCTTTTTATTAATTGTACTAATTTACTAATAACTTGCCCATGGTCACATAGTTAATAAGTCCCACAAATGGGACTCACAGTCTCCTAACTCCAACTCTGATATTCCTTCTACTATATCTCATTTCTTCATATCTAGTTGAGAACAACTAAATGACTAACAGAAAAGCATTTATTAAACTGTAGACTAAGACATAAAACATAGTTAATGAGTTTGAAATCAGGAAGACCTGGGTTCAGATCCTGACGCTAGCTATGGGACCTGGGGCAAATTAACTGAACCCTTTTATGTCCCAGGAAGCTCTCTGGGATCTGTCTACTAAGTCATAGATGTTTTACAATCTGTGGGTCTGTATCAGTCCAGGGAGTTCCCTCATCATCAGGCTCAATGCTTATGAAATCACAAATGCTTTAGGTACTCTCATAAATTAAATAAAATCTCCTAAATTAAACCGATAGAATAGAAAAATTGATTCCTGTTTTATAGAAAGAAATATTACTGGCATCACATAGCCCCAAGCAAACCTTGTGACTACTACTATCAGAACTAAGATTTTTATGAAAAATCTTTTAAAATAAAAGGAACATTTTTATTTGCGATACTGAAAAAAGCATTTAAGGGTTAAAAAAAAAAACTCCATCACCCTCATTTCAGTGTAAACTGTGAAGGCTGAAGTGTCTTTTCTTGAGTTCAGGGTTATTTCTTCTCTGTCTCTCTCTGTGCCTCTCTCTCTCTCTCTCTCTCTCTCTCTCTCTCTCTCTCTCTCTCTCTCTCTCTCTCTCTCTCTCTCTCTCTCTCTCTCTCTCTCTCTCCCCCCCCCCGTTGGGCCAGTATTAATGGATCTCTTTTCTGCTTTTACTGTTGCCATTTTAAACACCAGATAGAAACTTTCCAATTTTTTTTTAGTTTACAAAATGCTTCAAGAACTCTAAATAGCATCTCAGTTCACCTAGGTGTCCAGAAATCAACTTAAACTCATGTTAGTCAATGTAGGATCACAAAAGCATGGATTTAGAGTGTGATGGGAACTTAGAGATTAGGTTGTCCAATTCTTCCATTTTCTGGGCAAGGAAACTGAACCCCCAAAGAGGCTGAATGACTTGCTCAATACACATAGCCAGGAATAGGTGGTATTTAATCCAGATTCTTTGATTCTAAATCGAATGTACTTTATGCCTCATCAAACAAATCACAATGAATTTCACAGACTATCTTTTATTTTACCTTTTAAAATTCTAATAGCAAATCACTATATTTAATCTTACCTCTCAAGATATGACAATCTTATTATATTTCTTTTAGGCCATTTGAATTCTACTATTGTTTGCATGCTAGTATTTATCTCTTACTACTAGTGTGTTATTGATGAATTTACACTTTCTTCCCTGCCTACTAGCTCTTCAACTTCTTACAATATGGTTTCAGTCCTTATCGCTCTACTGGAAGAGATCTTTCCAAACTCATTTTTTATAACTTCCTTATCATTAAACCTAAGAACTTTTTCCCCCTGTTTTCATATTGTTGACCTCTCTGTAGCACCAACAGACGTTTCCACCTCCTCTTTGATATTCTCTCCTCCCTTGGCTGCCATGTTTCTCTAGTCTCATGATTGCCCCACATTTCTAACCACCCTTCTTATTTCCTTTGTTGGCTCCTTATCCTCCTTATCACCTTTTGATATGGATATCCTCAAAGATTTTCTACCAGTACTTTCTCCCATGGTGAGCTCATCCACTTTTATAACTTCAATTATCATTTCTGCGCAAATGATTCCCAAATCTCACCCTGAACTTCTCCCCAGAGCATCAGTTCTGTATTTCCATTTGCCTGCTGTGTATTTCCACCTAGGTATGTGAAACACAAAATGTCCAAAACAGAATTCTATCTTCTTCCCCAAATCCTTCCTTCTCCAATCTTCCCTGTTCCTGTGGATGACGTCACTATCCTTCTAGTCACCTAGGCTTATTCACTCACAGGCATTTTGGATTCTTCCATCTTCTTTGCCTTCCCACATCTAATTAGCTGCAAGTCCTGCAAGCACTAGTCTAGAAATATATATATTTTTCATCTTTCTACTTCCATTGCAAATAGCCTGATTCATGACCTCATTACCCCCTCTCCTGGATTTTTGTAATAACCTCCTGGCTAAGAATACTGCCTTTACTCACTCCCTTCTCCAGTCTTTCTTTTACTCTGATCCCTAAAGAGTTTTCCTGATGTCTTGCTATGATCCTCATTTTTTTACTCTGAACCTCTCAGTAGTTCCCCTTTGCACAGATATTCATGTATAAACTATTGATCTTGTCATTCAAGGCCTTACATGATCTCATTCCAAAGTGCCTTTCTAGCCTCATTTTGTATTGTTCTCCTTTATGTTCTCGCCACAATGATTCCTCTTTATCTCCTCTTTTTCTCTTTTACTCTCCTTACTTTGCCTTTACCAGAGAGTACCTAAAATAATTTTCATTAAATACATGCCATTAAATAAATCATTAAATAACTTTCCCAATCCCAACCCAATCCAACACAAATGCAAATATTTCTTTCAGAAAGAAGTTCTTTCCTTTCTTCAAAGTCCACCACCATCACTTTCTACCCTCAATGTAAATGGAATCTCTTCCTTTCTATATTTCTCATCTCTTTCTTCTTAGATAGGAAGTTATTTCGTATATGCTATTTCTCCCTCTACTTTGAATTCCCTCAGAACTGCATCATGTCATAGGGTCATTGAATTGGACTTAGAGAGGATCTCAGAGATCATCCAATCCAATTCCCTCCTAAGGCAACTGAGACTTGGAGAGATGAGCTATCTAAGGACAAACAGAGTAAGAAGCAGAGCCATGATTTGAACCTAGGTGATCTGACTGGAAATCCAGGACTCTTTACAATGCATCATAATCTGGCCTTGAAATATTTTTGCATGTATAATTAAGCAGATGGATTGGGACCAGTTAGGGAGAAAATTAGAAGCAAACATCAAGGAATAAGTCATGTCAAATTAAACTTGCTTTATTTGAGGGTATTTTTCATAGGAATATTAGATAGTTCCATCAGGAAAATGCGGCAGACATAGACAGTTCAGCTTTGCTGTTGGTCAGTGTTTCCAACTCATTGTGTCCCCATTTTGGGAGTTTTCTTGGCAAAGATATTGGAATTGTTTGCCATTTTCTTCTCCAATTCATTTTACAGATGAGAAAACTGAGGCAAATGGTGAAGTGTCTTGCTGGAGTCACACAACTACTGACTGTCTGAGGCCAGATTTGGACTCACAAAGATGAGTCTTCCTGACTCAAGTCAGGCACTCTATGCACTGTGGTGCCACCTAGCCTCCCCATAGTTCAGCTGGATTTCAAGAATGCAATTTCTTGTCTCTCATGGCATCCTTAAGGATCAAGTATATGGTCTGTTCATATGAACAGGATATGAAAAGTTCAATTAGGTGAATTTATAACAGGTTCAGCAGTTGTACTCAAAGAGCTCTGATTTGAACATAGTATAATGGAAGAAGCTATGGTTATGGAGTAAAAAAAATATGATTTCAAATCCTGGATTTGCCACTTCCTATATGATCTTGGACAAGTTCCTTAACCTTTCAGGGCCTCAGTTACCTCTTTTGTAAAGTGAGGGAGTTGGATTAATTGGACTCTAGGGTCCTTTTTAACTCTAAATCCATGACCTTATGATCCCATAGTGCAGTACTGTCAAACTCAAATAGCAACAGATCCTTGCTGTTGTATATTGACTTAGAAAACCACAAATAAACATTATTGATGTACTCATACTATTTTGTTAGTCATTTCTCAATTGCATTTTTAATTTGATTCTACACTGTGGTGTCATCTCTGCTGTCATGAACCAGTGGGAAACTTGGGCAGGGTGGGAAAGATATTTAGTGGCATGTTACAAAGTTTTCTCCTCAACTGTTATCTCTTCAGCCCTTTATGGACTGACCTGGATAAAGTCATGGAAGATATCCCGCAGATGACACAAACTTCAGAGGGATAGTTAATACACTCCCAATCGAAAAAGATCTTAAGATTGTAGTGTCTAGTTCTGAAAGTTATGTCCGAGGCTACTTAGTCTATCCTACCCTTCATTTTGTGTTGTCATTTTTCAGTCATGTCTGATTCTCCATGACCCCATTTGGGGTTTTCTTAGCAGAGATACTATAGTGGTTTTGTCATTTCCTTTTCTAGCTCATTTTACAGATGAGGAAACTGAGGCACAGAGGGTTATGTGACTTGCTCAGAGTCACACAGCTTTTAAATATCTGAAGCCAGATTTGAGCTCAGAGGAATCTTCCTGACTCCAGGTCAGATGCTCTGTCCACTGTGCCATGTAGCTGCTCCCTCTTCATTTTATAGGTAAGGAAACAGCCCTAGGTGGGTTAAGAAATTTGTCCAAGGTCCAGGATCACTCAAGTATTAATTATGAAAGGTAAGATTCCTACCCTGGTCCTATCACTCTAAAGGCTGACATTTCAGAGCTATGGACAAAAACCATGACATTGACAAAGAATAAAAAGAGAAATCCTTCAATTAAGTTTAAAAAATCAGCTGTACAAGTAGGTAAAGGATGGGAGAAAACTGGCTTAGTTTATTAGTGAAAAACAAGATTAGAGGTTTTAGTTCATTGAAAGTTCAGTATGACTCAGCTGTGTGATATAGATACCAAGAAAGGAAGTAGAAAACATGAGTTCAAATCCTGGTTCTCCCACTTCTGTGAAACTGAACAATTCACGGAACCTGGCTATGCTTCAGCTTCCTCGCCTCTAAAATGAAGGGATCATATTACAGGAGAAACAGCTGTGGCATTGTGCAGGGATTCCCATTTAGTGGTAAAGAGCTTGGGATGGTAGAGCAAAGTGGTTAGCAAGAAAATTTTTCTAATAGCCCCTAAGCAATAAATAATTGCATATCATTATGCATAATGTATTAAGTTACTCTGGGAGATCACAATACCTTTTGTTATTGTCTTGGTTGAAAAGGGTTCAAGGAACCAAAAAAAAAAAATCAAATTACTGATATAGTGGGGAAAGTCCTGGCCTCCCTTCTGCCTCTTAGAATTCTTATTGTCTGCTACCTCTTCCAGAGAACCTTGTTCAACTCCTCATCATTCATTGTTAGTGTATTTTCCCCTCCCCCTGAACATTGTTATATTTATTTGGTTAAATAGTCCATTTCCCCAGTAGAATGTAAGCTACCTGAGGACAATTACTGTTTTCCATTTTTTTTCCTCTCTATCCTTGCGTATAGTTGGCACTTTAAAAATGTTGAATTAAACTGAGTCAGTGTAGTATAACTTTAATAGTCTAGTAGTGTAGGGGAACAGAGAGTGAGGGAGAATTATTTAAATGCCTTTAAAAACTGTGTTCCACATTGATTCTTTTTAAAGAAAAATGATTAATCGAAAATAAGATTCTTAAGTGATTTGTTACTCGGTTAAGATTCCTTGTTGCCTGGGCGACCGGTTTTCTAAAGTCTATATTCTGGGTGAATGCTGGGTGAAATCTGAAACCCTGGACTGCCCAGGAGAGTTTTGGTGGATATATAGTTTACACACTATCAAGCTATGATATGCTATGTAAAAATAGGCATTTTGATACAACTTGTTTTGTCCCCTGAGTTTTGAGCAAAGACAAAAACTGCAGTCAAATTGAGTAGACAAATTATATGTTAAAAGAAACGACAACAACATAAAAAAATGACAGGAATCCAGAATGAGCTCTGACTTTTCAACTCTGAATGATGACTGTAAACTGATTCCTTTGCTGTCCCCTTTCCTTTCCACTGCCCACCCTCCAAACCTTAAGCACACTGTAGGTCAAGCTAGAATTCAACTTGGTTCAGTGCAGAAACAATAGTTTAAAAAAGAATAAAGGGGAGAAGAAGGAAGAGGAAGGGAGAAAAAGACAGGAAGGGAGGGAAGAAGGAAGGGGGGAGAGAGAGAGAGAGAGAGAGAGAGAGAGAGAGAGAGAGAGAGAGAGAGAGAGAGAGAGAGAAAGAGAGAGAGAGAGAGAGATACACACAGAATTTTGGCAAAACGCCAAGTAAAATAACTAACATTTTCTAAGGAAGAAATCCTAAGACTGAGGTCATAGGATGGAAAAAGTCTGTTTCACAGACTCTTTAGCCTGAATGTTAGCCAGGTTTTTTAAAAATCCAGGCATCCTATTAACATCTGAACACTAAAGCTCATCCAGGAATGGAAAGATTTCGGGATCTGAAGAACCCTTAGTTTTCAGCTTTGTTGGAATACTGATTGTTTTTAATTGCAAGGAAGTACTTTTTTGATGGGATCCTTGGTGTCTTTTAACATCAAAGAAAGCTGAAGAATTTTCATCTGTGACTACCAAGAATCTCTCAAAGCTTCATGGATAACTTTTTGGTTTGCTTTCCTTTGAAACACAGAGAGATATCAGATACCTGAAGGAGAGATGAATTTGCCACTGCGTAGCAGATCTTAAGAGTTCTGCCTGGAATAGTGAGAGTGGATTTTTTTTTTTTTTTGCTTTAAAAACATTTAACTGACAGTTTCAAGACAGATTAATTTTTTTTATCTCTAACCAGACGAATTACTATAAGCAAGCATCTTGCTTTAATCCTTCGACTTGGATTTGACACACACTGATTTTTTAACTGTGGATGGGGGAAAAACCTTTGGATTTGTTAGGATGTTATTACAAGCAAGTTTACTAGTTTTTGACTTGCTTAGCCACAGCTGGAGCCAGCCTTCTTCGGGGTAAGACCGTTTCCACGTTACTATTACATCTTCAGTATTTTGAGAGTAGGATTATTGCATATTTTGTGAATGTGGCCTTTGAGGATTTTATTGTCTGTTTAGTATGCAAACGTGCACTTCCCAAAAGTGCCGAGGAATTGACAGTTTCAGTATGTGCTGGTAAACCTAGAGACCCAGGCAGATGACACATCGAAGACTAGAGGCAGAAAAAGAATCAGGCCATCATTTTAGATGAAAGGAAATTTTTGTTTCTTTGGGAGGCATTTAAAGGATGGCATTTACAGTTTCTACGAAAGTCAAACAACTATATGCCAGGCTCTTCTTTTGTTGATACTGCTGCTGCTATTGCTTAAGAAAAAAAATCAACCTAATGGTGCATGGACTTTCACTAATAAAATTAATTATGAATCTGCCGGGTACCGTTTCTCTTTTGAAATAGTAAATTATGCCGCTGTCAGTGACTTTTCCATCAGCATCGTATTCTTTCCGCCATGCTGAACCCTGTAATTTGTTTTCAGGGATGTTGTGTGCTAATCTAAGATAAACATGAATAAAATTCAGGACCTTCTTCTTTAAAGATATATCATGGGAAAGAACTTCAAAATACACCAAAGCTTTTCAGTTAACCGAAAGACTAATTGCATTTTAAGGAGAGTGTTTATTCCCACATATGCAATTATTTGGGTGGCTGTTATTGAAAAGCATCTTAGGGTACTTTATGCAGTTTAGTCAGAATAGGAGGAGGAGCCATTTGGACCAGAGGCCATGCATGGTGCAAAGGAAATACTCAGCTATCACTTGTGAAAGTAAGTGAATAACTACGGCATGTCTAATTAGAGTCCTAAAATCACTTATTCCAAAAACTTGAGGATATGTTGTTTTATCTTTTCCTTTTTTAAATTAAAATTCTCTTTAGAACTTTACATTACACATCAGTACAAGTATACTTAGTAACAGGTTATGTTTAAATTAGTTGTAAATTATTTATTTGCAAAGAACACCCTAAGTTTTTTCTATCCTCAGCTTCATTTGACCATTAATTATCATTTAGTTTTCTTCATATGATAACAAATAGGTTAATTTTCAATGGGATAACAATAATAATTTTATATTTTCTTGTACTTAATGGTTACAAAGTACTTCACGTAAATTATCTCATTTGACCCTCAGAATAATTTTGTGAGATTGAAAAAATCAAGCTGATTTTCAAAAAGGTTAAATGACTTGCCCAAAGTCACAGAGTTATTAGGAAGGCATAGAGGCAAGATTCTCACCCAAATCTCCTGATTCCCATTTCTCTTTCTGTCATTGCAAGGCATTTTTGCAAGTTGTTTTCAAGCTTTTGGATTCCACTAGAGAAAATTTTGGAGAAAGGCTATAGCCAATTAAGTGCCATTTTTGAGCACCTGTCATCCTCTGAGTCCCTCCTTTCTACTATTTCTCTGTGTTCTCACCCATCCTTTTAATCATCCCTTACAATCTCAAAGGAAATGTCTCTTCATGTTCCCAATGCTAATCCCCCACCTGTACCCTTAATCTCATCCTCATCCTCTCCTTCCTCAGGGACCTTGACCCATCAATTATCTCCTCTCTCATACTGATCCTTGTTTTCTTCCTGTCTACGAATTCCTTCTCTCACATCCTACAAACCATTATCTCCACCCTAAGAAATTAAAAATCAAAAGCTACAGCTTCAGTTCCACCTCTGCTCACTCAAGCTACCATCTTGTGTCTTCCCTTTCTTTTGCTCCCAAGCTTTATGAAAGCATATTCTAAATTTGTTGTTTCCACTATCTCATCACATATTTATTCTCTAACTCTTTGGAATCTGATTTCTTTTCCCATTAGTCTACAGAAATTTATTTCAGAGGCTACCTACTATCTCCAAATTGCCAAATTGCATGATTTTTTATTAGTTCTCAACTCTTCTCGACTATACCATGTCATTTGACCTATCTGACTATTCCCTCCTTGAAATAGTCTTTTCCCTTGACTTTCATGACACTCTATTATCCTGGTTCTCTCCTCTCAACAAACATAGGACTCACTTCCTTCTCTAGGGTTCTTCTTCCTCCAGCCCGCTAAACATAAGCATCCTTTAATGTCCTCTCCTGTGTTCTTTCTTTTAGTGTTCTCGTCCACAACCAGTTGGAATGATCACCTCCATGCCAAGGTCTCCCTCTGTTTCCAACTGTCCCCTCTCTTCAGAGGTTTTATGTTTGTTTGTTTTGTTTTTGGAACTGCCCACTGGACATTTCCACTGGTGCTTAAATAAAAGCATGTTCAAACTTAAACTTGCCATGCATTCACACCCCCCACACCCCCAACACACACACACACACACACACACACACTCCAATTGCCATAAACTTGTTTACTCTTCCTGATTTCTCTATTTCTATGGGAATTTATTCTCACAGTCATCTAGACCACCAACATCAGTTGCTTATGAGAGCCTTCTTTCTCTACGTTGCCTAGAAACTTTTGATTTTGCCTAAATGATGATTTTCATACAATTTCCTTTTTTTTCCTACTGCAACCATCTTAGTTCATCTTTGGCTTCTCCACTGATGTAACCACTACCCTATGTCAGGCTTTCATCATTTCCCTCCTGGACTTTTGTAATAGCCTCCATATTGTTCTTATCTCATGGCTCTTTCTTTAACATTTGAAGTCCTTTCCTCAACCTGTCTTTAGCCTATTTTTTTAATTTACCCTTGTTGACCATCACCCCTTGCCACATACCCACACTGCAGTCTAGCCAAACTGACCTGGATAATTCCTCATGTACACTGCCCCATCTCTTGCCCCTATTCTTTGCCTTACCTCTTCTTTATGCCTGGAATTCATTCCATCTAAATTTCCATCTCTGAGGTTTAGTACAAATGCCAAGCTCTATGGGAGCACTTTCTTGATTCCCCAGAGCTGCTAGCACCTTCCCTCTCCTCCAAAACATCTTGTAGCTACTTTTAAATATATGTCTTACATATTCATATTTTTACACCCATTGTCTCCCCTAACCAGAATATAAATTTCCTGAGGGTAAGAACAGGTTTAACTTTTGTCTTGTACCCCCAACACCTATCACAGTGTTTGGCACCACAAAAGTCTCTCGGTGAACTCCCAATTCCAGTTTGTCTTTCTTTTAAACTGCCTGATACTGGCTAATTAATTAATCTAGCCAAAGCCCACTAATTATGTTATCAAAGGATTATACATTTAGATGTGGAAATTACCTCAAAAGTCATCTAATCCAACCTCCTCATTTTACAAATGAAGAAATGAAGACATAGAGATGTTAGTAACTTGCTCAGAGTTACAGAACTAGTTAAGGATCTGAGGTCAGATTCAAACCCGGGGCTTCTTGACTTTAAAGTCCAGCACTTATTAATTACACCATGCCACCTCCATATCATTACCCATATCAGAAGTGTTCATTGTGCACATAGTAATGCCCAACCTCTAAGCTTAGTGTTATAATACCTTGTCAGATAATTAGTTTTTTTGAAGACTAGGGAGTAATATAATGCCCCTATCTTGGCTCCAGAGAATTTATTTTTGATGAAAGGTTTTGAGTTCAGTCATAGTTGCTTTGAACCCCCAGTTAGGAAAATTCCTAAAACCTAGACAGAGATTGAGGTGTCCATCTAACTGTACATTTATATCTATCTCTAGTTAATCCCTGGTCTCTTTATGATTGAGGAAAAATTGAATTTACTGGAAACATTTTGGTAATCAAACAGCATGTTATATTATTGCCTGTGTATACACAGGATAGAAGTGGGGGAGGGGGGAGGTTAATCATATCTAGGGACTTTTTGCTGCCTGAAAAGCCAGTGACTCTCCTTGATATTTCCATTTTTTTTGGTCACTATTCAGTCCTCCCTTTCTTCAAAGATTTGGTGAAAATACTATGCTTTATTATCTCATTAATCTATCCACTCATAATCTTTTCTCCCCTTCTCTTCCCTCCCTCCTTTATCAAATAATTTCTGCCTTTCACACAATGGCTTTGATTGATTCAAGCTGGTGTTCAAATTCAGTTCTGATTGTTGATTCAGTCAAAAAGTATCCCCCAGCTAGTCGGAGCTAGAGCCAAGTGGAGTGTTTTCGAGCTCACTCTTTACCTTAGCCTCCCATGATATGGCCCCAAACTACCTTTCAAACCTCATCTTCCACTACTGTTCTGTATACACAGTATTCTTTGGCCTATTAGACTACTTGTCTTTCTTGAAAGATGCTTTGCATTTTTTCCGTGTGTCTTTGTTCACGATGACCTTTACTTCTGAAAGGTTTCTCTCCATTTCACAAAATTGTTCCCACTCACCAAGCCCTAGATCAAATATCACTTCCTCTGTGAGCATTCTCTGATACCCGTAAATAGAAGTGATCTGTCTTCACCAAATTCTAATAACATACTGTTTATATCTCAATGTAGCTGTCACATTTTACCTTATATTGGAAACAGCTAGGTGGCGCAGTGGATGGAGTTTTGTGTCTGGAGTCAGGAGGACCTGACTTCAAATAAGGCCTTAGACTCTGACAAGCTGTGTGACCCTGGGCCAGTCATTTCACCCTGTTTGCCTCAGTTTCCTCAACTGTAAAAATGGGCTGGAGAAGGAAATGGCAAACCATTCCACTATCTTTGCCAAGAGAACCCTAAATGGGATCATAAAGAGTCAGACACAACTGAACAACAACCGTATATACCACATGCTGTGTTAAGCACTGGAAATGGAAAGAAAATCATAAGATAGTCTCTGTCCTCAAGGAACTCAGAATCTAATCTATGGATTGAAAAAAGGTTGCCCCTTTGTTCCCAACAGCGTGAGTGTGGGAGAGAAAAAAACATCACAAAAATGTAGGAAATTTCCTGCTTCTACATCTGCTAATACTTCCTATTGAGGTACAGGTGGAGAGTACTACTTGTTCGCCTGTTGTAAATCTAAGTCTGACTTGTGGTGAAGGCAACACCAGGCCTGAGAGCTGCTTCAAGCCTAGTCTCCTGGAACATGAAGATGAGCTTTCACCCATTCAGGGGTTGTAGGTAGCCTGTTACCAACTACGCCACTGAACGCCTCACAAACCATGACTGTGGGAATTAGAGTTGGAATTTTTAGGGGCTTCGTTTTATTAATGGTGGTCATGGTCATACTGAATTGTTATTACCTATGGCACCTTTTGAGAAAGTAATGATTTCCAAAGGCTGATAAATGCCTAATTTTTAAAGAATAAATGTAATATCTAATGAGAAAACTAAACTTTTAATAATTGGAACAGTACAATTCTCCAGAGCCCGCAGTCATTTTGCAGTGCACTTCAGTCATTAATTATGTAAATAGAAAACCATTAGGTGCTAGAGATGTTAAGCACTTTTCCTCCTGCTTCCAATAGGCATTTACAGAGCCTGTATTTCTCAAGCTACAAGACCATGTCCCCTTTAGTGTGTCATTCTTCATTTGTATCCTAAGTTAAGGATGTACTAGAGTGCCTAATGAATGTTAAAGACTTCCCCTGCTTCTTTTGCAGTAGCTTCTCTCTCTCTCCCTATTGCCAAGCCAGCGTGCTGAGGTGGCTGCAAGTGGAGTCTTGACTGAATGTTACACAGCTGAGTTCTTTCTTGGGTGGTATTTTGGCATTGGGGAAGCTGCCAGTCAGTATTATGTTGTCTGTTTACCCTGAGCACAGGTGTGAAACGATCTAAGGAGGTTTCCGAAGTGTGAGAACACACTGCTGTACCTCAGGCTGTTGAAGACACTGTGTGTGTCTCACAGTTATTCTAAGGGGAGTACTGAACCATGCTTTCGCTGAGACCAGGGCCAACTCTAGGCGAAATGGTTGAAACAGACTGTTTGTCTTGGGCAGTTCAAATCCTCCCCCTCCCCTTGATCCCATCTTTCTGCACTGTCTTCATGCTGACCACTACAGACCTACACTTATCAACCATGTCTTAGACTCTGGATCTCAAAACACTCCAAATTATTCCATTTTCTCTCCTTTTCCCTTTATAACTTATCTGTTTTGTGCTGTATTCTCGAATGAGAGCCCCCCACTAGGTGATTTGCTAATCTGATAAATGAATTTTACCTAAAGTGTTAATGGCTCATAAAGGCTTAATATGTTACACATGTGCATTTTAACAAACCTCTTCACTGTATTAAACCTCAAGGGGTTAATAAACATAGGCATTTCAAGCACCAATATATTGCCTGTTGGGGAGAGATATTTGGAGGCAATGTATCTTTCAATACCCCTCAGATCACAGGAGATAGGGGGAAGGCAGAGCTTAGAGCCTTTTGCAGAAATCTGGCCCTGACTAAAACATTAGAAGAATTCCTTGCAAAAATCAGTGCTCCTCTATCCCTATTAGTCAACATGAAGATCTTAGGCACCTTCTAGTTGGAAATGGATAGGAATTTTCAGAGGACTGTTTTTTCTCTTTGAGAACACTTTAGCTCTCAACCAGATCATTATTGTCTTGTCTCCCCACACTGGACTTCTTAAAGTGACCAGTTACCTGGGAGTATCTCTTTGCTGCCTGGTCACAATAGCATGTTTCTTATAGGAGGAGGAAGCAGAGGTGTTGAGTGTGCAAGTTCGCCATGGAGGAGAAGCCAGAATTTCACTACTGGGAGACTCGAGGTCTCTATGTCCTAGGTGCTACCTCAGGTCATCTAGGTTTAGAAAAAGACAATCCCATGGAAAAGTGGCTTCCCCTGCCCCACTGTGAACAGTCAGGGAACAGATCGTTTTCACATCAGAAAATTTAGTGTTGATATTAGTCGAGTTTTGTTTAGGTAAGCAATATGAGCACTCTTCTTACATTTCTGCCACAACCAGGTGACTCGGTGGTCCAGTGACTTGGCTTAGAACAAAATAAACCATAGACTACTCATCAGAAGCTGGTGAAAACATGAGGTAGTAAAGGACTTCCAGCTGGAGAGGTATATTCATGAAGCTGTGCTCTTGCCTAGATTTTTAATTTTCATTTGCTCAGGCAAGCTTCATGAAATATAAATAGTTTCAGTGGAGACTATGTAAATGAATAAAAGGTAAAGAGTTGCCTCACTTAAATGTTTTATTCATTGACACACCACATGGTACTCATGCCTTTCAACAAGATCTGTCACTTTGCCTTTTGAATTGCCATTCAAAGTTAGGAAAGTCATAAGAACTTTCAGAATCGATTTGTAGGATTTGGGTGCTTCATACTTTCTGATGAGATGATCCACTTTTCATGCTTCCAAGTGTTCTCTTTATTAAGTGGTTTGTTGTTAGAAGTTTTTTTTTTTCTCTGAAGAAATGTTCATACCAAAAGGGAGAAGAAAAAAAGACAGAAAAGGAAAACAGTATATTTCAGTGGTGCCTAATATAAATGAAAACCTAGCTAGAAATGAAAAGGACTGTATACAATTATGTAGTCTAACACTTTCATTTTACAAGTGAAGACAATGTGAACCACAAAAGACAGGTGAGTTGCCCAAAAGTCAGATAAATTAGGTACAGAACCAGGAGGCAAATCCAACAGGCTGTCTAACACACAGTATGCCATATTGCATTGCCTAGTCTATGATTCTTTGCCATGTATCACTTTGATTTTCCATATGCATATTACTAGTTAATTTAAAAATATCAATTAAGTTTTAAGTCATCCATTTGAAAATCCATTGTCAAATTCCTAGGAAGAAATAGAAAATTTGAGTCATGTGCCTCCACAGACTTCATGATTAAAGTGATTCCCAGTTTAAATCTGGAAGTGCCCATCTGCCTCTTGGAGCACAGCTTCTTAACCTGGGGTCTGCTGACTTGATATTTTTTAAAGTATTTTAATAACTGTATTTCAATATAATAGTTTTCCTTTATAATCTTATGAGTATTTTTTGCATCTCAAAACATTACTCTGAGAAAGATTGCATAAGCTTCCCCAGACTGATGAAGGATTCCATGATAGAAAAGAGGTTAAGAACCCGTATCTTAGAATAATTTTTATCTTTTCAAAAAATATCTAACTCCACTTCATGATGACCCTTGTAAATTGCTAGGAAAACATTTGAAGGATCAAGTGCTGAAATGGATGGAAGTTATTGACTGTACCTAATATTGATTTAAAAGTTTTCCACTGTCTCAGTATCAAGGGCTAGTCTTTCAAGTGCCAAAATCCCGAGTGAGTCAGCATTCTTGGACTACTTTAGATAAAAAGTAGTGAGCCAAGATCAACACCCTCAGAGTTGTCACTTGGTAGAATTTCCAAATTCTGCACCTCTTATGACAATAACAGTGCATCCTAATCCTGGGCAACCCAAGGAATGAATGAGTAATGGGCTGGATCAGCTTTAGACAGCTCTCATGTTTGTAGTGAAATCTATTGTGTTCCAAGTATTGTATCATTAGTAATGTGCAAAGATGTGGAACTGTCCTAAGGAAAAGAAAAAAAGTTTCAAAAACTCCAATAAGCTGATGAAATGGTAGTCCATACATAGGGATAAGAAGTGTCTGACTGAAGATAATTGCTTTTGGAGAACATTTGTTTATTATGTTTAGGTCTAGAACAGCATGGCATTCTACCTAAGCCTGAGTTTGGAGTCAACTCAGAATTTTATTTAAATAGCTTGTCACTATCTAGGTTGATTTTAAATTTAAAAAAACCAGTTTGGCAAATCAAATTACATCATAGGAGAAACCTTACCTTTTTTTAATGGCTTTGTAATGAAGAATGCACATATATACATATATATATGTGTGTGTGTGTGTGTGTATGTGTGTGTGTATATATGTAAATATATATATGTGTGTAAGTATGTATATATGTATTGGTAGAAGGCAAAATGTATATTTCTGTTGTACTTTAAACTTTTCAGGTTTTTTTACATCTGTTATCTCATTTTATCATCACAACAACCCTGTGATATGGGTAGGGTGGATATTAGTGTATTACAGATGAGGAAACTGTGGCACAGAATTAAACATCATAGAACTGGTATGTGAATCAGGACCACAAGTCAGGTCTTTTGACTTCCTAACTTTGTACTTCCCTATGCAACTGTCTGAACATGAAAATGTTATCTGAAAATTAACATTTAGTTTGGCTCATTTTTTTACTCACTGTCACCATCACCATGCCTACTACCACTACAACTAGTAATAGTAGTAGGAGTAGGAGTAGGAGTAGGAGTAGGAGTAGTAGGAGTAGTAGGAGTAGTAGTAGTAGTAGTAGATGTAATAGTTACAATAATAGCAATTATTTACTTACATATAGAACTTTAAAACAGTTAATAACCTGTGGCTTTACTTGAAGTAAGAGATCTTCCTTATTTCAAACAAAGGTTTAGGCTTTATAATAGAAATATAAACAAAATCCTAATTTACAAACTTATTGATTGTTCTTCCCTGATATCATTTAATCTTTAGCCATTTAAAAAAAACCACTTCTTTGTTTACATGCCTAGAGTTTAAGTATTGGCCTGCTTATGTTCAAGTAAAAAGATATACAATGGCTCATCCCCTCCAACACTCAGAAAATGATGGATGGATAAAATGGAGGAGTACTGTATAACCATCCCTGCAGGATGCCTAGTTGCATACAGCTCTAAGGCAAGGTCTGCCTCAGTGGGTGGCAGGATTTCACATGGAGTGGAGAACCTTCAGATCTTCAGGAAACCACAACAGAATGCTTGTGAAATTCCTTGTTTTCTCTTAGTACTTCTGGCTTCTTTACTTAGAAAGCCAGATGAATTCTCTCCTCTAACTAAAGCCTTTTGAAGAAAACAATTAGTCATGTTTATGGGGAGAGATACCACCATTTAGATTTCTAAGTAAAGAGAGCTTTCTTCATTCCCTGGGGAAGGTGGGAGGCAGCAGAAGTAATAAAATAGCCTTCGTTAGTGAACCCCAGCCTTTGGTGATGTCCCCATCCATAAGCAGTGACTGAGGACTCATTGTACGATGGAACTTACAACATGTCTTATTTAATCAAACTTCTTGGCCTCTGAAAACCAAGAAGGAAGAAAAGGGGAGTCAAGGATACAGTGTAAGCTTGATTCTCCCTCTTTATGGAGAATAATGAATGCATACCTAGCAGCATAAGATAAAGGAATCCTTCACTGGTTGTACATTTGACAAATACAAAGTATGCAGATCTTAAATAATGATAGTATAAAAATAAACAGTTAAAATTTCACCTTGCTCTGTGGGGATGTTAAGAGTTTTAGTTCCCTGTGGTGAGATTTCTGCATGTAAATCATCTGTGCTTCAGTATAATAATATGTCATAATGTGAACATTCAGGAGTTTGAGGACGATGGAGATGTGTAAATGTAACTCCTTCCTGTTCTTCCAAGAGCTCTGGTTTTTATGTGATATTATTTCAAATTGACTTGGCAATCAATTCATGTAAGAATTTTACTCTCCTCCACCTCCACCTTCCAAAAAAGAAAAAAGATTTATTTTGTGGGCAATTAGCTGTTGTTTGAGTAGTAAGAGCGATAACTGCTGTCACTAGGAGGGTCATGACGGGAAGACTGGTGAGCCCAGCAATGTTTTCTTGGTCCAGTAAACAGCCTGTTGTGGGGAGTTTTCCAATAAGTAGTTTTTCACAGATTCTGAAGAGTTATCTGGGTAATATAAAAGTGTCTGTGATTGAGCCACTTTATTTCTATGGCCACTTTGTTTCAACTGCTTCATCAGTGATCTTATTTTATAGTATTAAAGTGCTCACATGTACCCAAGAACACTTAGAACAATGCATGACAGATAAAGCTATCTGTCTCTTACCAATTAAAAAAAGGGGATATAATACTGTGTGATAGTTTATTTATTAAGTTTCTGGGAACTAGCATGTTCTTTTAAAGATAAAAAGAAAAATTTTGTATCTGTTATGAAAGCTGTGTATGATATGGATAGTGTGTTGGTGAGTTCAGTGTAGCGGAAAAAGTCGTGGAAATCGAAAGATCTGGATTCAAGCCCTGAGGCTGTGGTTTGCTATCTGAGGCTTTTGACAAGTCAGTCACCTCTCTGAGCCTTGTTTCCCTCATCTGTAGGAGATAATACTAAAAATATCTAGCCTACCGACCCCATATAGTTACTGCAGCAATCAAATGAGGTGACTGATGGAAAAGGCACAACATAGATGTTAGGCCAAAGGGTTATAGGATCAGAGATTTAAAGTTAGGAAAGGCTTGAGTGGCTATTCTAACTCATCCGACTCATTATACAGCAAAGTTGAGGTCCAGAGAGTATGGTATAATGGCTACCTGAAACGGAGATGTTGTGGAGGAACAAATGATCTGAATTCCTCTTCTCCCTTAAGAGTGTATTTCCTGCTCTGTCTCCCAACATCTTCCTAAAAAGGACAACTGAGACTGCAAATATTTAATAGGAAATCCATTTAATAATGCTTCACCTAATGAAACACTTGAATACTATGATTATAGTGTCTAAAGGCTTATAGATTGTCCCATGGCTCAAAGGACCAAACACAGCCTCAGGAGTTAGGAAATCAATTGTTTCATCAACCAGCATGTATTGAGTAGCTGTCTTGTATGTAGTATCTATCATACAGGGAAACACAGCATTATGGCCCATTTAAATTGATGCTGGATTTGGGGAGAGAAGACTAAATACACACAATAGGGGAAAAAAGTTCTAATTGGTATGATACTGGATATCATGGTCCTCTTCTTTGAAAATGAAGGAAACAAGGGACGTTCTGAGAAGAGACAGAGAATGAGATGATGTGAAGACAGGTTTTTCCTAGAGATTTGTTGTTGTTTAGTCATTTTGGGCATGTCTGACTCTTCAGGACACCATTTAAGGTTTTCTTGGCAAAGATACCAAAGTGGTTGCCTTTCCCTTCTTCTGCTCATTTTACAAATGAAGAAACTGAGGCACATAGGGTTAGTGATTTGCCCATGGTCATACAGCTACTATCTGAAGCCAGATTTGAATTCAGGAAGATGACTCTTTCTAACTCTAGGCTCAGTGTTCTATCCACTGGACCACCTAGCTGCCCTTCCTACAGAAAGGGAACCTTAAAATGGATCCTAAAGGATAGGTATGATTCAAAAGGTGTGATAGTGTAATAGTGGAAAAAGCCCTAGACTGAAGAGTCAGAAAACTTGGGTTCAAGTTCTGCTACTTATTACTGTGTGGTCTTGGGAAAGTCACTTAACCTCTCCTAAATCTTGGTTTCCTCAGCTAGAAAATGAGAGGATTAGACTAGATAACCTCTAAGCTCTGTTCCAACTCTAACTTTCTATGGTGTTCAGACAGAAGAAGAAAGGAAACCAGAAGTCACTTATTCCCTGATTCATTTGATCTTAAGATGTTTGTCCTCCAACTCTCACAAACTCTACAGCCATTCAGTAGGGTCTGTGTTCACCTCTTTGGCTGGTAAACCCTAAGCGTGCTCACTATTAGAACTATAAGGAGAAAGAGGAAAACGTTTCTCCAGGGTCAATGTTCTTCAGAAGTACCCTGATTCTCCTGGCACTGTCTTTGACACTGGGAAATAGGACTGGCAAATGAGCTGAGAATGAACAAATTTGTAGGTTCGAGTTAAAACTTCCTTACCCGAGAGCAAAGGAAAACCACAGTCAAAAAGTTTCCATATAGGTAGGGGTAAGAAGCATTTCGGATATGGGTTATGGAGCCAGGACAGGTGGAAAAGGCAGTGTTTATATGGCGTGAAAGCAGATCAGAACCAGAATTAGGGTCCAAGTCCAAAAAGCAATCAAAGAAATGTGATCCAGGACTGGACTGAAGAAACTCAAGATAAAAAGAAGATACAGGGCTATGAAAAATGAGAAATTTCCTGTACCTGGAATTTTTTAGTAACATATGTTAACATTAACATATAGCCAGACCCACTCTCTAGTTTCTTCCCAATTTGCTACTAGACAGCTCCCACCACCTTTATTCTCACTGCTCTCCATGGCAACAGCTGGATCTAGGTGGTGATGGACAAGAAATAAATTTATGTAATGGTAAGAACGATGATTTATAATCAGAGGACTAGGCTTAAATCCCAGCTCTTTCTCTGTGTATAGCCTTGGGCGTGTCATTCTACCTTTTGGGGATTCAGATTCCTCATCTGTAAAATGAGGGGAATTAATGAAATGATTTCTAAGGCTCCCTTCCAGGTCTACATTTCCTCTCCTACACCAGGTATCAATGACAGCTGTTGTGTCACTTTATTTTGATTCCTGTGTCAAACTCAGAAAAAATCATTTTGGAGTCTTTCTAGAATCTAGAATGTTGTTTTTCAGTCACATATGACTCTTACTGATCTCATCTAGGGTTTTCTTGGCAAAGATACTGGAATGGTTTGCCATTTCCTTCTTCAGCTCATTTTTTACAGATGAGGAAACTGAGGCAAATAAGGTAAAATGACTTGTCCAGAGTCATAAATCTAGTAAGTGTCTGAGGCCAGATTTGAACTCACAAAGATTAGTCTTCCTGGTTTCAAGTGTGGCACTCCATGCACTATGGTGCCATCTAGCCGCCTACAATCTAGAGAGTGACCATCTTCTACAGATGGTCAAAGTCCCATGGCTGTACCTCATTTATTTGGTCTATATTGTCATCACCAAATCTTTGACTTCAGTCATTAGATTTCTAGTCATCTGTAGAACCGGATAATAACAAGATGGTAGCCCCCCCAATCAGTCAGAAGTCAAAGAGTCCTAGAATATTTGAACTGGAAAAGACTGCAGATATCATCTTGTCCAATCCCCTCAGTTTTCAGATGGAGAAATTCAGACCCAGAAAACTTAAGAAGCTTACCCAAAGCAATTCACCAAGTAAGAGGTAGACCAAGGATTATAAGCTAGGTCTCCAAACCTCTGATCCAATATTCCTTCCACAACACCATGTGACTCCCACATCAGTCATTTTCTGAACTGTAGCTTTGTAGCTTAAAAGTCATTTCTTGTCTAGGTCCTATCAGTCACTTTAAGGAAGTGTATGTAACATTATTGCAAGCTAATGTCTCAGAAATGTCACTTTTCTTACAAGTTGCCAGGGCAGTATTGCCAACATATCCAGATGCTTTCCAGAGTAAATTTTAACAGCTGGGCTAAAAAGCTAAACTGAACCAAAAACAAGGCCTTATACAGGAAGTGCTGATGTAGCCTGGTGAAATGTGAGAAAAAGCTCTTACTCCTGCTGGCAGGAGAGGTGAGAATATTTGGATTGGGGAAGGCTTATTTTTAACTACTGGGGATATATCATTGCTTGACTTCTTCTTGTAAAAGTGTGAACTGTATAAGTCCATCAGGTCATTGGATATAAAATGAGATATGGTAGCAGTTCTTGGGGACGTTCTAAAGGGGTAGCTAGGTGGCACAGTGGATAGAGTGCCGAGTCTGGAGTTAAGAAGACTAATCTTCCTGAGTTCCAATCTGTGTGACCGTGGCTAAGTCATTTAACCCTGTTTGCCTCAGTTTCCTCATCTGCAAAATGGACAGAGAAGGAAATGGCAAATGACTCCAGTATCTTTGCCAAGAAAACTCCAACAGGGGCCACGAAATGTCAGACAAAACTGAACTACAACCAAAAAAAAGGAGGGAGTGAGGATTTGGAAGCAAAATTCCACATGTAAATTCCATATCTGGAAGCTAAATTCCATGTCTAAATTCTATATTTAGAAAACAAATTCTGAAACATGCATGTTATTATCAAATATCCAATGTCATGGGATCATAAATGTAAAGTTGGTATGCAGTCCCACACTTGCCCTCCTCCTCCTATTTTACAGATGAGTAAACACCACAGGACAGAGAATCCCAGAGCTGGAAAGGACTTCAAAGGCCATCGAGTCCAGCCTGTACCTGAACAAAAAGTCCCCTTGCCAAAGATCCAACTTAATTAGCCTTCTTTTTACAGATTATAGAAATAGCATAGTATAACAGAGTGAACTGGGAATTAGGAGACATGGCTTTGAATTCCATTCCTCACTTTTAATAGCTCTGAGCCCATGGCTAAGGGTCACTTTACCTTACTGAACTTCTGTTTCCTCAGTGTAAAGGAGATTTAATAATTCTTGTACTGTCCTATCTCATAAGGTTGTCATGAGCAAAATATTTTGTAAATCTCAAAGTACTATAGAAATGTGAGTTCTTACTGTCCCCCTCACCACCTAGGTAACTAAGGCTACCCTCATCTATAAGCCTCTGCTCTCAGCTCTAGGTGCAATTGAAGTCAAATGGGTTGTTCTGAAATCAAAGTTTTGAGCCCATGGAAACAAAATTCATCCAAAGAGGACTTTCTTCTTTTTATTGACCTCTTTGGGTGGATTTTATTCTTCCATAATTTCTTGGCTTGAAAAAGTCGGAAAAACATATCCTCGGTCAAGGGTTCTTAAACTGGGGTCCAAAATCTTATTTTTAAAAATATATATATTTTGATAGCTGTATTTCAACATAGGATGTCCCAAAACTCTTAGTACAATTTTAATCTCTAATGATCCTATGTATTTTATATTTTTGTATTCACAATAGAACGCCATTTTAAATCTTGTGTATTTTTTATAACTTTACATTATTTTGAGAAGTGATCCATAGTTTTCAGCTGATAGCCAAAGGGATCCATGACACAAAAAAAGGTTAAGAAGCCTTACTCTAGAGGAAAGAGAACCATGTCTTTATATGGAGAAGCTGTGTTTTTTTAGGCTGCCTTGACGTTGGAAATAATGATACATTTGGGTGAAAATAAAATAAGTATTTTCATTGCCTTTCCTGTTTACCAAACTGGGTAAAAATAAGGTAAGAAAAATCTCTTGCTTTTACTTAGAATCCTTTAAAAAACATTTAATGACAGACTACTTTTCCTCAAAAGGAGGAAGCACACCAAGACAGAAAGGAGCACTCAGCGTCATGGGGTAAAAATAGCTGTGGCTAAGCAAAGAACAATAGAAGTTCCTCTGTGATCACAGAACCGATGATGCCTCTACGACACCCAAATTGCCATTTTGAGGGGAACACACAAAATCTGCGATATGCACTCAAACGCTACTTCACCTGAGCCTTGAAAAGTCATGGCATTCTTCTCAATGGGAAAAGTTTTAGGCTGTGGGGCACCTGGGGCAAGAGGCAAAAACAAATAAGCTAAAAAAACCCTTCAGTCTCTGGTTGGAGAAGAGACATTGGCTTGGGAGGATGGGGAACTCCTCTATGGAACATCTAGTAGGTTCCCATCCAATCCCATTGAACAAATATTTATTAATGCCTACAGCATGCAAGGCACTGTAGTAGGTGCCTCATGAAGTTTATATCCTACCTCAAAGATTTAACTTGTAAATAGGTAAACGTTGCACACATGACTTGAGGAAGAGGTTACCAATGACTGAGAAAAATGAAGAAAGGTTTCCCATAAGAGATAGCACAGAGGTTGAATCATGAATGGCAGGGATTTTAGAGGTCTCCACTTCCTTTTCCATCCACTCATTTATCAACCTGAATTCCAGCCTTACTGCTCAACTCAACCTGCATTTTCAGCACGGTGGACAGCCGATGTTAAGGCAGAAAGGTAAGACATGCAATGTTAACTTCAGGTAACACTGAGTAGAAGTTTGGTTGGAATTATAGATTCCATGACAGAAGGTAATGTGAAAGAAGCCTAGGAAAAGTAAACTTTATGTTTCAAGAGAGAGGAAAGAGAGAGAAGGAAGAAGGGGAAAGAGAGGGAGTAAGAGAAGGAAAGAAGGAGAGAGGAGGAAAAAGAGGAGGATGAAGAGGAGGGAGAGAGGAAAAAGAAGGAGGGAGGAAAAGGAGAGGGAGGAAAAAGGAGGAGGAGAAGGAAGAGGGGATGGATGGATGGATGGATGGATTGATGGATGGACTGGTGTCAGATTGTGAAGGACTTTAAATCCCAGACTGCGGGATGTGAATTTTCTCCTAGAGGCAATAGTGAGCCATTGAATGTTGTTAAACAAAGGAGTAACATGGTCAGTCTTGTGCTGTAAGAAGTTTATTTTTGGCAAATATATGGTAAATGAAGATCAGATACTAGAAACCAGGGATTTATTTAGAAGGCAACGTGTTCCTCCTTAATTGCCGAAGAAGACCATGCCATCAGAGAAATAATGACATGACTTGCACTTGACTTTGTTTTGAGTGAGGGAAGGGCTGTGCAGGTCACCAACCTCACTTCTCCTCCAGAGCCATCTGAATCCAGTGACCAGATATTCATCAGAATGACTGGAGATGACCCAGGATGAGGCAGTTGGGGTTAAGTGACTTGCCCAAGGTCACACAGCTAGTGAACGTCAAGTGTCTGAGGTGAGATTTGAACTCAGGTCCTCCTGACTCCTATGCTGGTGCTCTATCCACTGCACCACCTAGCTGCCCCTTTAGAAGGCAGCAAAGAAGTGAAATAAAGTATTAACTAGAATAAGACTTGACAACTGATCAGATGAGAAGAGGGAAGCAAGAGTTGAGGATGACTCTGAATTACAAACAGGTGACTAGAAGAATGATATTATTAGCAAAAACAGAGAAATTTGAATGAGGAATAGGTTTGAAGTGGAAGATAATTGGACATGTTGAAGTGAAGATCAGAGTTGTGGATAGTGAGAAGATCTCTGAGTCAGGAATACCTGTGTTCAAGACCTACCTACCACACAGTGGCCATGTGACTGGCATTGGGGCAGCCACCCATCCTGCTGCTGTTTCTGGCATCTCACTATGACCATAAGTTACAGAACAGTTCTCCTCACCAGGGACTCCCTACACTGTTGGAATCAAAGGTTCAACACACACACACACACACACACACACACACACACACACACTGATGTTAAGATGCTCTATAGATAGATGATGATGTTGCACCTAAAGCTCAGAAAAGAAATTAGGTTGTAGATGTAAACCTAGTCACATAAATAAATTCTAATGTGATGCATGGGAGATGATGAGATCATTGAAAGAGAAGACATAAAGTATAGAACCTGAGGAACTGGCCGTGATAAAGGCATGGAACCTAGATGATAAGCTATCAATAAGCAAATCAAAAAGGAATGCTCAGACATGCAGGACAAAACCAGAAAAGAGCAGATCAAGAAAGGTGAGAGGAGAAAAGTATCCAGTAGGTAGGAGTGATCAAGAGTGTTCAAAGCTGCAGAGGGGCCAAGAAGGATAAGGGTCCAGAAAAGGCTGTGGGATGCTAGCAATTGAGTTTTTTGCTGGGCTCTGAAGTGTGTTTAGTTTATTTTCTCCTACTTCAAACATTGCTGTGAGCCATTGCCATTCTAGGTATACTACCAGGACATTGATGGAAGGTCCAAATCTTCTGACCTGTAAATGTTCATGGGGCAAAGGGAGATGGAGACAGAGTCTCTCCCCTGCATCCTCCAAAGCACTTCTCAGGATGCTCCACCATGAGGCTAGCCAACTCTTGCGACACCAGATTCCAAACTAGCTTCTTATTTTTTTCTAAGCCCCACAGGACATGATCAACTCTTTAGCCATTCCCATTGGACCCCTCTTACGTTTACACCTATACTATACTCTTGATTGACTGCTTCAGTATAGGTCTGGACTTTATATCTTCCTTGTTTATCCCTATATAAAAGTGATCTCAACTCTGGAAGCTTCCTCAAGGAGTTTGCAGAAAATTGCCAAAAAAAACAAAAAACAAAAAAAAACTAAACAAATGTAAAAGATAGCATGCACTACAAAATAATCATTATTTAATCTCTCTAGATCTCATTTACTCGTATGTAAAATCAGATTGTATTATATTATCTCTGAAGTCTCCATTGTAAGTGTAAATGAAGTCTGCCACTGAAGTGAAGAGGAGGGGGAATTAAAGGAGCCAGAAGAGACTTGAAAAGGAAACAGCAGCTTTTCTACCATCTCAGACACAGGGCCATTGTCCAGGAAAATGATGGTGAGAAACTGCAACCCAGATCAGCATCTGTCGCTCCCTTATTCTTTGGGACTATGAGGGAAGGGGTTAATTGTCCTCTCTGGGCATGAACACGATGGGAAAGCTTCAGAACAGAGAGTGAAGACGTGGGTCTGTTCCAGACCAAGGGTGTATGTGAGGATAACCAGGCAGCCACACCCCGTCTTGTATTTTAACAGCCCTTTCCTAACCTTATTTGACCTGTCCTCTCCCTCTCCTTTACTCCAACCGTTCTGCAATCTGCGGGTTCTTAAATTTGACTGTCAGTTTGTTAGTACTTACTTCCCAGATTTCTTCTAAATGTTGAGAAAGAAAAAAAAGCTGAGGGAAAGGGAGAGAACCCAGGAGACGTGCTCTTCATGGTGTGACCAGACTGGCAGAATGGTACAAGTTCCATTAGATAATTATATCACCTTTGTTCTTCCCAAAACCTTTAACATTAAGTCTTTTTACCAAAACGAGACCTCCCTCAGAATGAATTTCTTCATTTTCTCCAACAGTACCCCTATTGTGGGCATTTTCCCGTTAAATTAATTTTTCTCCTGTTCAAATCAACTAACCACATAAGTTCACTATGTGCTCTGTTGAGCTTGTCCAACCACTACAGTGTCTTTTTACTGACAGGAGGTATAATCACTGGCATTGTCCAGAGGATTGTTTACTTAAGGGAGTGATAAATACCTTTTGAGACTTTGCTGGAGGTTCTCCCAGTTGAATACTCCTGTTATTATTGCTGATGGAATTTATTTTCCAGACTTATTAAAAATGAAGCACGTGGCAATCTATTTAATCCCATCTATAACCCAGTTAAAACTTACTGAAACTACAACTGTAAGGGATGAAACTGAAGAATTTAATGACTTTCCAGGAAACAGCAGGACAAGATGTTGTAAGAAAACACTGAAAGAGGTTTCATTTCTACTTGAATCTACCAAGAATGTAGTTATAATAAAGCCTGGTTTTCTCATCTTACATATATTTTTTCAGAAGAAAAACTTGGGAAGAGTTTTGCAGGGCTTTTACTAAAAATTTTCATTAATTATCAGAATTCATGATATTTGAGCATATCTATAAGTGTCATACTTATAAGACAAATTTGGGGACTGTGATGTTGGAGTCCAAATCTGTGATTCTGCTATTCATTGAGAAAACAGTTTGTAAGATACATCTTAATAGATCTTTTCCAGTTTTTTTGTATGTTTCTTTATTGCAGTTACATCCTTGAATGCTCTCCTGATGATCTGATTTTTTTGTGAACTCATTTTTCTATCCACTGCTTCTGCTTCTTTTTGATCCCAATACAACTATAACCTTCTGTATTTTCTGGCTAAGATGGTTTCTAGCCTCTTTCAGTCTCCTTGTTGTGGTGATGGTTTACATTGGTTTAGCTTCTATAGGAAATGATCACTGTGTCAATGTTTTAGCTTTTATCCATCTTTCCATTTTCCTTTTAGGTCAATGGTTTAATTAAATAGGTCCAGATAGAGCTATTTTAAATTACATATCACTTTCTTTCATTTTTAATCTCTTCAAATTTGATGTTGATTTTTATCTTTATTTTAAAAAAAACTAAAAGTCTTACTGTACATTTGTAATTAGGGCACTTACATATATTAAAAGACCAACTATATAGAGCCGAGTTGTTATTTTGTGGGATACAGAGGAAGAAAGGAAACATAATAAATAGCATCTGTTTTTATCTGGGTTTTTTTTCCCATCAATAGAAAAGTGAGATTGAATTAAGAGCAAAAAAAAAATCTGAAGAATTTAAGTTAGTGATTTCCAAAAAAAAGTTTAAAATAAGTGTAAAAACTGAAAGAGATGGTTGAACAGATTGTTTCTCTTGAACAATTCACTAGGATGGGCATAATTATAAATGAAAAAAGAATTAACGTTGAACCAGCATTAGAGTATAGCAGGGATTCTTAACCTTTTTTGAATCATGGACCCCTTTGCCAGTTTGGTAAAGGAAGAGTTCTTCTTTGACAAATGTTTCTAAATGCATAAAAAACAATACATAGATTAAAAGGAAAGCAATAATATAGAAATACAGTTATTGAAATATTTTTTAAAATAAGTTCACAGACCCTATATTAAGAACCCCTGAGGAATTAGAAGATGGAGAAAGGAATAATCCAGGAGCTCATGCCTGGATAGAAATTTATCATACCCTTTTGATGTTTCCTCGTTGCCCTCAGGGTCAAGAACCACTCTACTTTCTATCTCAAAGTAGTTTAGCATTTAGGGTCCCCAGAATCACAGAATTTCAAAATTCAAAAGCTTGTCTTACCCAACTAAATAATCTCTTCTACAACATAACCAACAAGTGTTTACCCAGTCTTTGCTTGATGATCCCTATTTAAGGAGAACCGACTGTAACCCATTCCACTTTGAGATTGCTTTAATTGTTGAACATTTTTCTCTTATATTGTCTAGATTTTTCTCTCTGAAACTTCTACCCATAGCTTCTATATTCTACAATCTGAAGGCAAATAGATCAATCCATCTTGAACATAACAGTCCCTCAAATACCTATCGGATACAGATCATGTATAACCATCATATTGCCTTTGGAACTCCTCAAGACAAGAATTATCCATTTCCTCCAGCTAATCTTCCTATGGCATGAAATCAAGGCCCTTCACAGGAAAGGCTTTGTCTAATTGCTTTCAGCATGAGGCAGCTACATGGTTCAGTGGGTAGAACTCTAGGTCTGGAGTTAGGAAGACCTGAATTCAAACCGGGCTCAGCTGTGTAAACCTTAGGCAACTCATTTAACCTCTCTTTGCCTTAGGAGGCACCTAAATGGCTCAGTGAGCCTGAAGGCAGGAAGACCTGAACTCAAATCCAGTGTCAGACACTCACTAGCTGTATGACCCTGGGCAAGTCACTTAATCTCTCTTTGTCTTAATCCACTGAAAAAGAAAATGGCAGACTACTCCAGTATCCTTGCTAACAAAGAGTTCGACACAACTGAACAACAGCAACCTACTCTGTAGGGGTATTCTTCATGTCTGACTGGGGCAGAGCACAGAGATTTATCATTCCTTTTTCCTGGAAGTTCTATGCCTCTCTTAATAGAGCTGAAAATCACATTAGCTTCTTGGGCTGCTATGCCATACTATTAATTCATGTTGAACTTTTCAGTTCCCCAAAGCCCTTAGATCTTAATTCTGTTCTTTGGGGCTAAGCAAAACAATTCTGATCATTTTTATATAGGACCCACCATCAAGTCATAAAGGAAACTCTGATTCTCTACCTTGTCTTCTCATTTCCAGGCTAAACATTCCCATATTCCTTTATCAATAATTTCCAGCCCCTGATCATTCTGTTCATCCTCCTATGGACACATTCACTTTGTTAATGTACTTCCTAAAAGATGATGCCTTAAAATAAACACTGTACTCACAGTGTTGTCTGGCAATCAAAGTACAATCAGACTATCGCCTCCATGTTCCTGGATACTCTGTTTCTTTTAATGAAGCTTACAATTCTATTAGCTTTTTTTGGTTTTTGTCCACTAAACCACTCAGACATTCTTCATAGTAACTGTTGCCTTACCAGATCTCTTCATATTATACTGGATATTTTAATATAAATATAGGAAATTGTATTATCCCTATATATTTTATCTTTTCTGATGTAGATCATTATTCTAGCCTGTTGTGATCTTTTTTAGTCCTGAGTCTATCATCCCATCCGTGTCTCCCACTTTGGTACCATCTACAAATCTGATAAGCTTCTATGCTCTTATTTTAAAGCATTGACAAAAAATTTTATCTGCAAATGTCCCAGCCCAGATTTCTGTGGTATTCGACTGGACTTCCCTCAGAACTGTCACTGATGTGCTCATTTCTACTCATTAGATTCAGTTCATCAACCTGTCCCCAAAACATGTAACTGTACTAGAATCTAGCTCTTGTCTCTCCATCCTATCTGCATAAGGGTAGTATGAGAGAATCTGGTCAGTTGTTTTGCTGAAATCCAAATATGTGGATTGACAGCATCCCTTTCATCTTTTTTTCTAGTAAACCTGTCCAAAAAAAAGAAATGAGGTTGTTCTGCCATGACCTGTTATTGATGAAGCCAGACTAGCTCTTAGAAATTACCACTTCCCTTTCTAAGTGCTCATAAACCATCCCTTTAATAATATGTTCTAGAATTTTGCCAGAAATAGAAGTCAAGTTCAGTGGTTTATAGCTTACAAATTCCATTCTCTTCACTTTTATGAAAATTAAGACAATATTTGCCCTTCTCTAGCCCTAATAGCATGTCTTGTCCTCCCTGATTTTTCAAACATACTTAAAAAAATGACTCAACAATCACATATGCTGTTTTGTTAGTACTTTGATACAGTTGGTCTGGGCCTGGTGACGTGAATCTGTTGAAAACAGGTGCTCTGCAGCAATCTACTCGCTCTCTTTTTACCATCTCCTGCTAACCTTGTATTATCCTTTCTCAATTCAAAGATCATTCTCCTTGGAAGAAAAAAAAGGATGACAATGAGAGTTAAGTATATTTTGAACTTCTCTCTGTTGCTGGTTTTCAAAATCTTTTCCGTCCCAAGTAACAGGTTTATCCTTTCTTTGATCTCCCTCTTGCCCCCAACATAGTTACATAATCCCTTTCCGTTCTCCGTAGTGTTCATCACTAGCCTTAGCTCATTTGGAGTTGAACACTCCCAACACTATCCTTAAAAACCATGCCGGTCCTCCTAGCCGGCCAACCACAGAGCCGACGTAGCCTGAGCCCGTCGCCTGTGCGTCCCCCCTGCTCAGCTGACCCGTGGCCGCCGCCTCCGGCTTCCCGAGTCCAGTCTGAGCCCCCGCCCGGCCCCTGCCCCAGCCACCATGGACTTCCAGGTCCCCGCGCTCCGCTCCTGGGAAGACTTCTTCCCGGGCTCCGACCGCTTCGCGCGCCCGGACTTCAAGGACATTTCCAAATGGAACAACCGAGTGGTCAGCAACCTGCTGTACTACCAGACCAACTACTTGGGGGTCGCAGCCATAGTGATCTCCATCGTGGGCTTCCTGAGTCCCTTCAGCATGATTCTGGGGGGCACGGTGGTGGTGTTGGTGTTCACGGGCTTCGTCTGGGCTGCCCAGAATAAAGATTTCCTTCGCCGTCTGAAGAAGCAGTACCCCACCACCTTCGTCGTGGTGGTCATGCTGTCCAGTTACCTCCTCATCTCCTTCTTTGGCGGTGTCATGGTCTTCATGTTTGGAATCACGTTTCCTCTGCTGTTGATGTTCATCCATGCTTCTTTAAGACTTCGGAATATCAAGAACAAACTGGAGAATAAAATGGAAGGGATAGGCTTGAAGAGAACCCCTATGGGCATCATTCTCGATGCTCTGGAGCAGCAGGAAGACAGCCTCAACAAATTCGCTGATTTTATCAGTAAAGGAAAAGAATAAGCGTCTGTAGCCCCATGATGTTCACTAAATCCATGGCAAGAATAGTTTTTTTTCCTTTGCTCCTGTCCAGAACTCTTCTTGTTTGTGTGTATGAAATGTGAGGTGCCCATAGAGAGAGCCCTACCAAGACTTAACTAGGTGGCAAAATGCAGGTAGGCCAAACTACATCCAACTCTTGACATTCTGGAGAGGAGGAGAACCCAGACAAAAGTCACCCACCTTCCTATTATGTCCTGAGATTTTTGAGTCTTTCAGTCTGTACTTGTTTGGACAAACTGAGCAAAAATCTGTGTTTCTTCATGGGGATAAAATAACCCTTGATTCTTTGTTATAATGAACACATTTCTAAGTATTGATCAGTGTTAATAATGTCTATGCGATGATAAATATTGTTTATATCTTAAAGGAGTCCAAAACAGCCTTAAGAAACAAACACAAATATGGAGATATATACAGGTGAATAGAAATATATGTTAATTAGAATAGATGATATAAGACATACCTCTTCCCCTCCTCCTCCAAACCCTGAGATGGGAAGCTTTTGTATATAAATTCTCTTTTAAGAACTTAGTTCATGTATTGTTTTTCTTCTCTGCTTGATTCTGTGAAGTGCAAACTGGATAAACGCTCCCCACTCTGTTTACAGATTTAAAGTCTGCTATTTGGAAGTTTAGCAAAATATATTGTTGGATTGCTTTAAATTCTTTTAAGTTGTCATAATCGGTTTTGCACCAGCAAGCTTGTGCTACAGAATGAGCATGAGTGTTGCCTTTCTTAAAGAAGGCAGCTGTATAACTTGTGTCACGCTTGACCAGATGTATTAACAAATCTTGAGTTCTACTGAGTACTATTTATATTACTCATATAGCTTTTTGTTGTGGTGATTCTGGGAAGGATGGTGGAAAACTCATGTCAACATTTTGTTCTTGTTTGTTTGGTTTGGTTTTCCCCTTACCTTCTAATTGTACCATTTGGAACACAGTGAAATAAATATTCTGGATAGATAATTCAAAAAAAAAAAAAGAACCATGCCATTCTTTTGTATTGATCTTTAGTTATCTGACCTTGTTTCATCTTCTATATTTTTCTTTTTAATTTGTTTATGAGTTCCTCATGCTTCCACTTTGAAAACACAGCCCCAGCTAGTCTTTCACATTGGAGTAATTTCTTCGAGTGTCTTCAGAATTTCATTCTCTAGAGCTTTCCATCCTATTTGGACCAACATCACCTGGAAGATACTAGATGATTGGATTCTACATTTCCTTTCTCTGAATCCTATGAAATTCTGTATCTGGATATGTCAAACTATACCTGACTTTCCTCTCTTCTAAATTCAAAGATGAAATGGTCACTTGACTCCAAAGTTCCTCCCATACCTTCTTCAATCACCAGTTATTGGTTATGGCTTAAAACCAGTTATAAAATAACAGTTTTCATTACTTCTTCCATCTCTTGAAAATTGAAATTAACTTTCAAGCAAATCAAGAATTTTTCAGATGTTTTATTTTTGACTAAGAGAAATGTCTGTTGACATCTTCTATCACTACTATGTCATGACTGAGGTGTTTTATTTAATCTGTTTTCCGAAATTCTTATTAATTTTCACCTGTCCAGGTCGTCTGTAGCATATACTCCCAACATCCTTTCCAGTTTTCCATCCATTGATCATCACCCAAATGTTCTCTATCATGCTTCTTCCCAGCCCCACTCAGCTTCCTGGATTTCTTCCTGTGAATATATATTCTTAGCATGCAATGTTACTCTACCACCACATTTATCTCTTCTGTTCCTTTTAGGTAAGGCATGTAGTAACACAGTCATATCCCTACCTCATTGGCCTTCCCGTCTCATGGCATTTTAGGCTTTTTGCATTTTGTATTTATTTGTTGTTTCTTTTTTATAAAATATATTATTGGTTTTGTGTTACTCATTTCTTTCTTGCTTACAAAATGTGTTTATTATTGATACTGAATAGTATTCCTGGTAAGGTAAAGAATATATATTTCAAAAGTTGTTTTTATATGGATAAGAAGGTCATCTATCATTTGTAGCCATAGGCATTATTCTAGCAAAAGGTGAACTTTTTTTTCCTTTTCCTGGTTACATGATCACCATAATAAATTAAAAACAAAAATCTCTCTTACATCAAAGCAGAACAGAAAGACAAAGTCATCATTCTGACCAGCCCAGACAATTTAGTTCAGCAGCGGCATTTTAGGTTTACAAAGTACTTTGCAATGTATCCTACTCACCACTGCAAGATTAATCATGTTACTTTGCTAATCAAAAAATTTAAGTGACTCCCAATTGCCCACAGAAAAAATATTCAAACTTCTTAGCCTATGAGGTCCTCTACAGAGATGGTCTATCTTTCGAACTTCCCACATGTTCCCTTTGTATACCTTTTCATCAAGCCAGATTGGACTATTTGCTATTTCTGAAAAAGAATCCAGTTTTCAACATACAATTTTACTCATATTATTCCCTCTAAGATCCCCTTCTATTATCCTCCCCAATGCTGTACCTGTTGAAATCTAACCTAGCTTTCAAATCCTAGCTCAGAAGACACTTCCTCTATAAAGGCTAATTTCCCCAACTGGATGTGATCTCTTTCTCCATTATGCCCCTATAGTACCTTGTACACGCCAGTGGCATTCTGCAGGTATTGGGCAGTTAGGTCACACAGTAGATAGAGTGCCAGACATGGAATCCGAAAAACTCATCTTCCTGAGTTTAAATCCAGCCTCAGACACTTACTAGCTGTGTGACCCTGCACAAGTCACCTTACCCTGTTTGCCTCAGTTTCCTCATCTCTAAAATGATCTAGAGAAGAAAATGGCAAACCACTCCAGTATCTTTGCTAAGAAAACCTCAGATGGGGTCCCAAAGAGCTGCACATGACTGAAAAACAGCAATATATGATATTCTTCTTTATCCTGGAGTTAGTCTATTTTTGTTTCATATGCTTTACAACAGTGGGGGCCACTGAACCATAATGCAGATCCTGCAGATCACATATTGACTTGGAAACCCAGATTAATTATATTAATTGTTATATTAATTATATTAATAATATTAATGTTATATTGCATTTTCTTTTATTTTGCTACATTTTAACCTAGCTCACATCGTGGGCTCCACACGACCCATGGGCAGCATCTTTGACACCTCTGCTACACAGCACTGTATGTAGTTTCCTTGAGGACAGAATTATTTTATTCCTCATTGTATCACCCACAGCACCTGGAATGAAGCTCTGGACTTGTGAGTGACTATCTCAACATGTTTTCTTTTTTTTTCCCGGCACCTGTCTCCCAGCTTGCCTGACTGCCATTTCCACTGTGTCTCCAGCCTGGAAAAGAAAAATTGAAAAGGCAAATTATTTGGCTGCTAATTCAATTCCGCAGACCTACTATGCGGTGGCACTGGGCTAGGTTCTAGGGACACTGAGACAAAAGTGCCAGTTTCTGCTTCTAAGTTTACATGCTGTTGAGGAAAATAATGTGTCCCCAAGTAAGTCAATATAAGAATATATACGAAAATACGAATTAAGTTCAAAGGCAGAAGTGCAAGAGGGACATGTCTTAACAAATGGGAAAATCAGGAAGGGCCCCCTTGTAGGAGGAGGTGACACTGGACCCAAGTCTTGAAGGGGGCTAGAGATTCCACAGAGCAAAAGTGCGGAGAAGATATTCTTGACACAGGAGATAATTTATGCAAAAGCACAGCAATGGGAGATAGAATATTGTACACAGGGAAGAGCCACTAATCCAGTTTGGCTGGAACACAGAGTTCATGAGCGGTAGGAATATTTACTTATCCTGGAAAGAGGCTGCAGGCAGATTTTGAAGGGCTTTTTAAAAATATCAAATACAGAAGTTTTGATCCTAGAGGCAATAGACAACCACTGAAGTTTCTTGAATAGATAGATAACATGGTGGAACTTTTATCTGGCATCTATATGGTACATGCAGGGGTGTGGGTGCTGGAGCCAGCTGGAACCTTTTCTGCCTATTGTTAAATTTTCAGTGTTAGCATCTACACTTTTTGAAATCAGCTAACTACTTGGTCTGGTTTGATTTACTGTTTTATTGATTTCTAGACTTGAGAAACTAATGAAAAAATGTTAATAATTAAGACATAAAACTTAAAAGTGTTTTCTGTAAAGAAAGTTTTTTTTCTTTGAAGAGCTGGTTGTAAAACATTTACCAGCATACCTCTGGGTATATAGATTTGGTGAGGGAAGATCTTGAGGGAAGTGAGAGTGATGAGGAGGCTATATTGTTGTAATCTAGCTAAGAGGTTAGAAGGACTTGACAAGGTGGCTGTGGAGTGAGTAGAGAAGAGAAGATGTAGGTGAGGTATTGTATAGGTAGAAATGACAAAACTGGGCCACTGACTGGTGACAGAAAAATTGCTAATATGATGACAGAAATTGTCAATACCAAACGTAATATGGACTGCCACTCCCTTAATGATCCTAACAGTGTCTGAATTTCACTAATGTCTTTATGTTCCTACTCTTGAGATTTCTTCCCATTATTAAATTTTATTTTTTGTTTATAAAATAAAACAAGCATTCCCATAATATAGTATAATAAAAATATGATTGCACATGAAACTGCAAATCTACTATATACAACTTCCAAATATACAACAAAATTATCAAGTAATTTTCTTTTTTTTCTTCCCTTCCTTCCTCCCCTGTCCCAGAGATGACACACACACACATACACACACATGTATATGCATATATAGATGTACAATTCTGTACATAATTCTACTTATCAGTTCTTTCTCTGGGTTTTTTATTAGATTGAGCTAAACCACATCTTAAGTCTCCCCACCCAGAGGTTTTACCTTGTAAAGGAACCAACCTTAAGCTGGATCTCAGCTTCCAATGTCTTTGTCCCCTTCAGTTGGGATTCATGGCATGAAGGGTAAAACAGTCAGAATGGAGTGATTTTCCTTGCCCAGATTGCCAAGGGCTACTGGGATCTCTTGACCAATCCTTGCGACCTCATGCTGCTTCCTCCCCCTTCCTCCTCAAGATATAAGAAGCTTTTGCATGGGTCTTGGAAATCCATTGTGTTCTGCATTCATGGAACATCCTCTGAGATGGCAGTTTTTGCTACCCTGTTCTCTTAAAGATGCTTTATTCCTCAACTTGAAGGATTTGACATTAGATACAGGAAATAAGGGAGAGGGAAGAGTAATTCATGACTGTTGCATCGGGAACCTGAGTGACTAGACGAATGGTGATACTCTGCACAGATATAAGGAAATTGGGAGGACATGTGGGTTTAGAGAAAAAGTTTGCTTCTCTCTTGGATGTATGAAGTTAGAGGTCTCTGTATGGGAAGCAGGCAAGAAAAGCTGTACAGTGGCAGCCATATTCAAGTTCTGGAGAGAAGTTTTAGCTATGGATACATAGCTAAATGGATACATACATGGATACATTTGGGAGTCAACTACATCATTATGATGGTGGAAGCCATGGTAGCTGATGAGATGACTAAGGAAAGGAAAGCCAGTTCAATGAGAGAAAGAGAGTGTGTGCTAAGAGGAGAGTGTCAAGGAAGGTCTCATCAGAGCTGAGCCTACGGAGAAGACCAAGACACTAAGAGACAGAAGTGAGACAACGCTTTACAGGTATAAATATCCTAAAAACACTGCAGATTTGCATGGTGATAGAGGAGAGATAAAGGGGAAACTAGGGGTCTTCAAAGTCTCCCTGCCTAACTCAGGTGTATGAGCTCTGATTACCCCAAAGGGGTAGAGGTAGATTGGGAGAGGCTTTTCTAAACTTCTTCACAAACCTCCTTGGATCTTATTACTACATTTCCCAGGATCCTTCACTGTGTAGGACTACTCTTTCCTTACATCAGAATAAATTAGTTAAGTATTTTGCTGCCTTAGATTAGGATATTTCCCTACTTCCATAGAGGTAATTTAGGCATCTTGCTGTCTAGAAGATGAGGGACAGGTTAGATGGTATCTCATTTCTATGAATGTCAGACAAAAGTCAAACTTGTGTGGTTTAAATAAAGAGCCTAGCTCTGGAGTCAGAGACCCTGGGTTCAAATTCCACCTACCTACTTGCCTGACTGGGCAAGTCATTTAACCTTCCTTGGCCTCAGTTTCCTCTTCTGGAAAATAAGGTGATTGCACTAGAAAGTCTCTCCATTTTCTTCCAATTCTATTTTATTGTTGGATTATTTTTGGTTGTGTCTGACTCTTTGTGACTTCATCTGAGGTTTTCTTGGCAAAGATATTGGTTTGCCATTTCCTTCTCCAACTCATTTTATAGATGAGGAAACTGAATTCCGTATCTATGATTATTCAATAGATGTCAAAGCCTATGAGTTACAGTTGGCAGCGCTTCTCCTACTTTTTGCAGGAGCAGAATTCTTTATTTCTAAATAAAAACTTTGACTGAACTATTGCAGGAAAATCCGTTTACCATTTTTCTTAGCTGGACCTATGATTTCATTGATGTGGAAAACTCTCTTCACTAATGTATGTCAGATACAGTCTGTAATTTAGCATTTTTGAGAGCTTTCCAGGAGTACTGATAGGCTAAGTGACTTGCCCATGATGAAACAGCCATTGTGTTTTAGAGGTAAGTCTTGAACTCAGGTATTTCTAATTTCAATACAATTCTATCCAGTATGCCATGCTACCTCTCAAGTACATGCTATAACTACTACTAACTAGAATAAGGTTAATGATTTCTAAGTCATTTGCTGAATTTAACAGAATTACAAAAAACTTAGTGACAAGGATGTGAATGCTATTAATACATGTTTTATGTCAGCAATATTGGATGCAAGACCTGCCTCAGAGTCAAAAATACTTGAGTTCAAATTTTATTTTATATATAATAGCTGTGTGACCCTAGATAGGTCACTCAACTTCCCAAATGCAAAAACATAACTCTGTAAGACTATCAATTTAAGAAGTGTCAATTCATATTGGTGGAGGGAATTTCCGCAGATCTGGACCAAAACAGGTAAACCATGAATGCAAAAGGTTACCTTGTATCAAATGCTTCTAAACAATTTTCATTTTCAGAATTCCATGTGAAAAGGGGGTTGTTTCAGTTCACTGTATTTTCACTTTTGAAACTCAAGAGATTCATTCATTTTGCTTATAAATCACCTTTCTAATTGTTTCAGGTTTCTGAAATTAGAAAAAAATGATATATTAAACCTAAAAACCTATGGAAGTAAGCCCATATTTGAGATAGCTATATTCATATTTATTTACCTTGGTTCTTTGTGGGGGAATTAGGTGACTGAACAAAGTTTGTGGTGTTTGTTTCATCATCAGCATCATGATGGGTTCTTTTAACATGTATTTTCTTGCCTCTTCAAGTTAATAGATTTTACCTAGTTATCTATAATGAGTACAGATAAGAGAATATTTAAAACCAAAAGAATATAGCCATCAGTGACTTCAAAGCAAAACAAACAGGTCACCAGTGTGTGCTTGTACCCCATTACATTTCTATTCTCTGCAGAATCCCTTAAATTTCAAGCTTTTGAACAGTATAAAACCACAGGTTGAAAAGAAGCCAAAAGGCCCAAGTGATGAAAAATTTCTTCTCCGCCAATGCTTGAAATTTGTGCTATAAGTGGCAGCATAGAATAGATTGAAAGCTGGCCTTAGAGTCAGAGAGAATTGTGTCCCAAATCTTGATGACATACTGCTTATGTGACCTGTGGGCAAATAACTTAACTTCTTAGTGTCCCCAAACAACTCTAAATACAACTGTAAGCTTCAGAGACTGTTGCTGCATTGGTAAAGGAAATTCCTACAGTGATGAGATCATCAGTGTAGTAAGAAAAAATGTCACTCATTAAGATCTATTTTATTTTATTTTTCTTTAACACCAGGTCTCGTTATTTCACCTATGCAAAAAATGCAGGGGCTAATCAGCTACTTGTCATGTTCCATTTTTAACCTGGACTGATTCTCTCTTGCTTGGGCAATCTGGTGCCCTACCACATTCTAGGAGTTCACTATACCAATGCCAAATTTAACAGCATATATAACAAGCATAGCCCACTTGAGCTAAGATGAGATCTATCATTCTCAACTTCCCCAGGAACTAGAAGTATAGGTTCCCACCATCACAACAAGGAAGGAAGGAAGGAAGGAAGGAAGGAAGGAAGGAAGGAAGGAAGGAAGGAAGGAAGGAAGGAAGGAAGGAAGGAAGGAAGGAAGGAAGGCAGGCAACTAAGCAGGATAGTACATTATAGAAGGAGCATTTCAGAACTGGAAAAGATCTTAGAAGTCAACTTGCCCTCATCATGCAGAATATATTCACTCTACATAGAAAATGTGTAGAAGATAGAAACAAGGTCACATAACTAAGGACAAATAGGAATAAGGATATGGTCCTGTAAGAACATTGTCAGGGGTGCCAAAGCCAAGGCTAGTGATGGGCACTAAATAAAACAAAAAAGGCTGATTTTTCTATGCTGGGGCAAGCAGAAGATCAGTCAAGTGATGGAATTACTGTTTGGGACGGATAAGATTATGAAAACAGCTGGCAGAGAGAAAGCTGAGATACTCATGCTACTGTTGTTTGATTTCTGTTTCTTGACAAAGAAATAAGTCCAGAAGAGGTGAAGTGACTTGTCTATAGCTGGCTAAGGTTTAGCAGATCTGACTAATCTATTAGCATCCACTGTCACCTAAGAGCTGAGCCCTAAGGTAAGGATCCACGAGAAGATTCACTTTAATGAATGAGGAATGCTGTTCCAAGTCCAGATGCAGAACCACACACAGGGGTGGGGCAAGACAACCAGGGAACAGCCTAAGGACAAAGAGACCTGAGAGTCCCTCCTCCACAATCTTGCCTAAGGCCAGCCTTCAAGGTAACTCAGCTTCTAAGCCCTCAAGTAACAATTTCAAAATTGATCTTTGTAAAAAATAGGAAAAACTTTCTTAGACAGGGGTCCCTTCTTTCGAGGCTTTTTCCCGCGACTCTAGGCAATGAATGACACTGTTTTGGCATTATCTATATCTACAAAGTCATGATATTGATCAATTTCCCTGATTTTAAGTTCTAACTTAAAATGTCATTTGAAGTATCATTTTGCAGTCAGAACTGTGTGCTTTAGCTCGGGCTTTTTCACAGGAATTACATATTTTTTTACACTGAGATTTCTTTCTGCCACAATGAAGGTCAAATAGATGAATATATAAAGAGGTGGAGAGGCTAGTCTAGCTTCTGTTTGGGGAGACTGGCTGGTAGGTTGTGCAACATTAGATTACTTCACCTAAGGCAAAATATACACCCAATCAGAAACCATGGGGAACCACTAAAGCATTTGGCTCATTGAGGAATGACTTTGAATAGTGCTGCTGACAGTATTTCCAGGCAGGTAAATGGAACAGTTCTTTTCAATAGATATGGCTGATTTCAGTTTATTATGGGGCCTGCTTGATAGATTATGTATTGCTTTGGGCAGAGAATTTCTAAAGGGCATTTAACTGCTGGGTACAGGTATGCATTGGCTGAGTGACCAGGCTTTCCATTGTAAAAGCCAGTTAGCTGCTCATAACTAAAAATGGAATTAAAATATTAAGCCTAATTCCCACCCTTCCCCCCTTCATATGCACTCTAAAAAGGAATATGTGGAAGGTGATGAGAATTGGTCTCAGTGTATATCAGAGCAGTATTTTTAGGAGATTAGTATTATCTGATTTAGGCATACTGCTGTCCTGGATTATTTTTATAATGAAAAATTCTCAAAATATCATAGATAATATGTAAAGTGCTACAAAGGTAGTAACATTAGGGCTGAATTCATGGAAATGCCTTGGTTTGGGGATCATGTAGAAATCTCCCCAGTTCAATGAATACCTAATAGGATGCTTTTTTATATAAGACATGGTCCTAAAGAAGTTCCTTCTTCTTTACATTTAAATGATAGGCTTATTATTTCTAAAGCATAGAGCACTGGGGGATTAGGAGAAAAGCTTCAATTTATTCACAGCTTGCCTAAAGTTTTGAGGACATGTGACTTCAAAGACTAAACTACTTGGAAGAATGAGAAGGGCATCAGGAGTTCTGTTCTGGTCATGTTATGATTTCATTAATTATCTAAGTCCATTGTCATTGGCTATTTAAGATGCTGGTGTTAATCAAGATGGCCTTTTCAGTCTACTTCCCAGAATACAAGGGTTTGAAAATCCCTAAGAAATCTCAGGTTGGGAGGATGGGTATGGCACAAGTAAGAAGACAAACTCTTTTTTGTTCTTTAAATTTAGTCTAGGTGAAAGCACGTAGATGGGCAAGGTGGGAGAAACTATCACTCTTGAAACACAGGCACTGCTATGTTCATGAGAGGACTGGACCCCCTCATTGGAAAGGTGTGCAAAAAACTTAGAAAGAGTTCAAAATAATGCTACAGAAATGATGGAGAACAAAACCTATAGTGTCTCCTTCCTTATAATAGTCATCCAAATCATTCTCTAAATTTCCTTAATGACTTTGACCCTAAACTCACTCTTTCCATTAGCCCCTTCCTGTAGATGATGGTATATTGTATGGCTGGGAAAGGGAAGCATGTATATAGCACCTTTGCTAAAAGCTTTACAAATATCTCATTTGAGCATCCCAACCCTTTAAAGCATGAGTTAGAGAACACTATGAACTTGAAGAAATAATTCAAAATGAATCTCACCTAGAGAGCAATGGAGAAAACCCTGGTGTGTGGAACAGGGTGCAATGTAATAATAAGGAACTATGAAGAAGAGCCTGAGTAAATGATGTCATCAAAGAAATGTATGATTGAAAAAGAAGATAGATTGCTCAGATGATGAGGGGGAGGAGTAACTGATGAACAATATGTGTGCTATGTCAATATCCTTTCAATGTCAAGAGATAAAGTAAAGAATCGCCTGTGGTGAATTTATGGAAGAGTCTTGCAAAATGTGCAGTAATGGATGGGTTATGACCTACAGCAATGAGATCACGATTTCATTTGAGTCCTTGAAGATTCCTTTCAGCACTGCGATCTGACAACTCCCCATTCTCCTCCACTTTGGTTACCTCCATCTCCCACCAGCACAATCATACCTATAGATCTGAACATCAAAGGAATATGCACCTTCCATGCGATCTACTGTGTGAACCTGTCCTACTAGCTCTCCTAATCCCTGATCTAAACCAATCCTACTTGTAACCCTCATTATAACTTCTAATTATTCACCTTCTCCTGTCCTTCCAGTCTGTCTCCCTGCTCAGGTCTGCCCTCATACATGCTCCCAAACACCTGATTAGTCACTTTAGCAATTCACTAGTCTCTGCATTGGAATTTCATAACTCTCTCTGCACACAACTTTCTACCATTCTAAACCCACACTTAGAACAAAAGCTAACCTTTTGCTTTATCGAGAAGCTATAGGTCAATGGAAACATCTGAGATAATAATTATATTCACTAAAAATAATCTGCCTGTGATGTGAAAGTATTTATCTACTCAGTACTCTGCTACTTGTAAGAATACACCTTGAGTAAGGAATTTTCCTTTCTGTAAGGGCAATAATGGTCACTGATATTCCCTTATTACAAAATCTGATACTCTTTTCTCAGTCCTCGTTCTTTTAATTCGCAATAGCTTTGATTCCATTAACTAGTCTGTTCTTCTGGATATATCACAACTCCAAACTTGCTTAACTTCTGCAGCACCATTTAGTCTAGGTTCTCTACCTCCCTGTTTTCCATCCTTTCCTTCTCTTTCTACTTCACCATCTCCATAAGGTCCTGTCCTTAGCCTTTTCTCCCTAAACAATCTAATTTATTCCCAAGATTTCAAATATTTCATCTATCCAGATAGAGCTGCACTAGAAGCGCCTTAAATTCAACATACCAAAACCATGCTTACTGGGTTTTTTTCCCAAAATATATTCTTCCTTATGGCTTCTCTATTTCACTCAATAGCACTGTCCATTCACACCGTTTCCATGTTTGAAACTTTATTGTTATCTTAGATTTATACCTCTCCCTCATTTCCCAGATCCAACTGATAAGCAGCTAAGTCATGGCCATTTTTACCTTAGCAATATTGCTTACAAACACCGCCTGTCATTTGTTACCTCTGCTATCACCCCAATACAAATTCTCATTATTACCACCTGCACTGTTGCTGCACAGATTCTCCTGCTTTGACTTTGTATCCACTACTATGTTTGAGCCACTGCCAAATTAAACTTCCTTATGTAGATAGACATATGATTGCATTATTCCTCTACTTAAAAACTTTTGACGGCAATTATCTACCAAGCAAAATCCCCTCAGTCTAGCATTCAAGGCCCTCCAAAATACAGTGACATCCTACCTTTACATCCTTTTCTCATATTATTTCTCTTTACGTTGCTATTCTGTAGCCAAACAATTGGGCAAATACCTGAGAAGGATTATAGGATTTCCTCCTCCAGATATCTTTGAGTCCAAACAGGGCTTCATTTGTCTGAAGAGGTTTTATTGTGTTCTTATCTGAAGGCAGAGAAATGAATTTGATTGTTTCCACATCATAATTATGAATTCTGCAAAGAATAGTAAAGATCCCTTGATTGGCTAATTGGCCTAATCATAAATATGTGCTTGAACCGCAGCTGTAGTCCTTCAAGCACACACATGTATATGTATTGGTTAAAGTCTCTGAACTGGCTAATTTCCATCATTATTCAGTATATTAGCAGGATTATGTCTGTATTAGGTCTTCCTCCTCAAACCAATTGTTTATTTAAGTGTAAATAAATTTACTATCCTAATTAGGGCATCTTACCACATCAAAAGAATTTTAAAACACACGTACACACACGCACACACACACACTGCCCTTCAATAGACATCTGAGAGTAAAATCTAGATTGTAATACAACCTGAGTTATGAAAGAAAAGCACAAGATTCATGTGGGGAAACATCCCACTCCAATGGAAAATCTACTGCATTCTTTGTGTCTGGCCAGCAATAAATAGGATTCTTTTACATTGTTTATCTCTCAGCTACTATACTCATTCATCCTTGAAAACTGAATTCTTTAACACCAAAGTACATCAAGTTCAGAAACTAATTTTCCAGAAGTCATTGTAACTTAAAAAAAATCTTTGCTGAATTGAATTATTTTTTTAATCTTAGAAGAGAGAATATTTTAATAAAAAGATATAATCTTAAAGCATAGCTTGGATTTTTTATAGAAATATTAGTAAAACAGGGCTCTTTACTATGCATGGGTTCTTGGGTGAGAGAGATGGAGAAAGGTAATTTTAACATCTAATATTTTCAGAGACTACCTAATCATAGTCAAGCTTGCATCAAAATGGAAAAGACAAATTTTCAGTTTCCTAATTTTATTAATTGTCTCTGTCACTTATGTCTTACTGGGATGGATAGAGTCCTAGGAGAGATGAGAAAAGGGTGCTAAAACTTTCCTTTTTTCTTAAACATACAATTCCCTTGAAGACCACCCGGTTCATTTCATTGGATTGACAACAAAAAGAGCTAACAGATTTGTGTGTGTGATCTTTTTTAAGAAAAGACAAGAAGTTTTCAACTTTAAATAAGATTTGTCTCCCCCAAAAAAATAAGAAAAGAGAAATCAGTGGAGCAAGTTTAAAAAAAAAATGGACTCCCTTCTGCCTTAAGTGCTTGGTCAGTCATTTATGAGACTGTAAATTTCAATGCAGTTTTCTTTAGGATATGATGCAGTCCCAGTGTGTTGCCCTGAGTTTATTTCCCCCATTTGAGGCTTTTAACCTTTACTACTTGTTAGTGTCTAATATCTCTTTGTATCAAATTTGCAGTCTAATGAAAAGTTCTCATGTTTCCATGATATATTACGGACTCAAAGTGATAAATAAGATCTTCATAATAAATAACTCATCATAATAAAAATGAGGACTGGATCTGGAGTTACCTCTGAGAATGATTCTTGCTTCTGTTACTACCTTTGGCTTTGGGCAGATCACTTAACATCTTTGGGACTTGGTTTCCTTCCCTGTAAAATGAAAGATTGGATTAGACCAAAGATTATTAAAGTTTGTTTCTAAGTCATGTAATCAACAAACTTTTGTGAATTTCCTACTTCAGCTAGATGATGGAGTGAATAGACTCATGGCGATACAGTCCGGAAGACATGAGTTCAAATCCAGCTTTAGACTCTTACTAGTTATATGAACCTGGGCAAGTCACCTAACCCTCTCAGACACAGGTCCTTCTACTATGAAAGAGGGATAATGGTAACACCTACCACCTAAGGTTGTTATGAGAATCAGATGAGAAGATATTTGTTCAGCACTTAGCATAGTGCTTGGCCCATAGTTGACACATAATAAATTCTCCTTGAAATTAGAGATTGTTTCATTCTTTGTATTTGAATCATCAAAACTTAGCATGGTACCTGGCACACAATTGTGAGAATGCTTGGAGTCAGGAAGACATGAGTTTGAATCCTACCTCAGATACTGGCTGTATGAGCCCTCACAAGTGATGGTTACCTTTCTCAGCTTTAATTTCTTCATCTCTTCAGTAGGGATAGCAGCACCTACACCCTTACAAGGTTGTTACACTAATTCCTTCTCCTTCAGGTAGTAGGTGTTCCTATAACTCACAGGAATGTTCAAGGATCTGAAAAAGCCTGGGCAAGAAATTAATACTGAAAAGGCATATGAATGGCCTCATGGTGAATAGAAAGGAGGTAAAAAATAAAAGAAAGGTATACCTGCATTCCTCTCTTCCAAAGGTATCTCTAAAAAGACTACAAAATATTCATACATCCTTACTGCCTCACTAAAGGTTTCAAGAGCAGTTATTGACTTCTTAACCCTCTTTACCTCAGTTTCCTTATCTGTAAAATGACCTGTGGTCAGGAATATTCCTCTGAGCTCAAATCTGGTCTCAGATACTTAAAAGCTGTGTGACCCTGAACAAGTCACTAAACCCTGTTTGCCTCAGTTTCCTCGTCTATATAATGAGCTGGAGAAGGAGATGGCAAACCACTCCAGTATCTCTGCCAAGAAAACCCAAATGGGGTCACAAAGAGTCATACATGACTGAAACACCACCAACAAAACAGGAGGGGAAAGAACCAAGTACGAAGTTATAAGTAAGTCATCCAGAATTTTAGCCCTTGGTCTTTTCCTTCCACTGGCTGGTAAGTGACTAATTCTGAAGTTCTGGCATGCTTCCTACAGGATGAATGCTTCAGATGTGAATGTAGCACTAAGAAAGAATCATATTTTTAAAAACTGATCATTCATATATTCTCTCTCATGTTGGAGGCCTCTTTCTCAGTCTAAGTGTTTTGTGTATGATTCTTATTGAATAAAAAAGAAGCTTAGATACTTAGCAGAGATGGGAAATAACATGTCAGGGAGTCAGGTAAACAAACACACTATGACTTCTAACTACATTTCCACATGGCAATTCTTGTACCTCTGAGGTTAGTTTAACCTAAGGGGTAGCAACATTTTCCAAAGTGATTTATCAAGAAACTTTCATTGACTTCTTCAAGGGTGAGAAGGGAATGGGAGCTATGGCAGTCTTCTCTAGCAGTGGATGGAGGGCAGTTAGAGGTTATATCCAGAACTATAACTATGGACGTTTGCTTCTGGGACAAGTACCATGGAAAGGGCCTTCATTTTTTGAAGAGGGGACAGCACCCCAGATAACAAGAGGTTACTTCCCGGGCTACTTCCCCTAGGGAGATGTTGTTCCTACCTGATAGGTGGCTAGGTGGCATGATGGATAGAAGGTTGGACCTAGAGTCAGGAAGACCTGAGTTCAAATCAAGCCTCAGATACTCCCTTACCTGTGTATCTGTAGTCAGGTTACTTAACCTCTCCTTGCCTTAGTTTCCCCAACTATAAAATGAAAATAACAGCACCTATCTCATAGGATTGTTGTGAGGCTCAAATGAGATGGTATCTGTAAAGCATCCAACACAGTGCCTGGTATATAATAGGTAGTATGTAAATGTCTCTTCACTTCCCCCCACTTCCTATTTTAACTAGTCATTCTTAATGACTAAGTGCTAAGTTCAGTTGCTTCTTCATATGTGGAATCCAAAAAGGCTGATTTACTAGGGACTGATGGGGAGGGTGAATTAGTCGCGTGCGCACACACGCACACACACACACACACACACACACACCCCAATCAGAAACGGACATGCAGCAAATAAGGAGGTTAAAAAAGAGCTTGAAATCATTCTCCTCCTTCCCCCCCAAAAAAGCCCTCGACATCTCATCATTGATATAGAACCTTAGGGACTGTTTAGTCCAACTCTTGTCTTTACAATGAATAAACGTTGGACCACAGAGAGCAGAAATGACTTAGCCATGGTGAGGCTTATTCAATACTTAATGAAACTGAGGTTGGACTGAGGTGAGTAAAATCAAGTCAGTTAGCATTTGTTTGAGCGCAGGCACTGTGATAAATGGTGGGGATACAAACATAAGTAAAAAAGCAAGACAGTCTCTCTATCCTCAAAGACAGCTTACATTCTGCCAGGGAATGATAATACAAAAAAGGGAGGTGAAAAGTAGTTGGTGGGAAGAAGGATGGAAAAGGCCCATTTGAAAGGAGCATCATTCTGAAAACCAGAGAGTCAGAAGCAGAGCCAGGTGAGTGATGCAGGATGACTGGCATGAGCTGATCTTTCCTCAAGGTAGAAGCTTTAGGAAGGTGATTCCTCTTGACAATGGAGGACGAAGGCTGAAAATGAAGAAGGATGTTCCAGGGTGAGAAAGCCATGGGGGTGGGAGAACATTCAGAATGAGAAGGCAGTCGAGGCATGGGGGTAAAATTTGAAGCGTCAGAAGCAGAGGAGGGAAACTTAGAATAGACCTTAGAAACTGTTCACCCACCTCATTTTCCAGAAGGGTAAATAGAAACCCAGAGTTAGTGTCAGAGCAGGAACCAGAAACTAGATATCTGATTCCCAGTCCAAATATTTTTTAGCCAAGGCTTATTGGGGCACATGGCCCTCTACAGTCTCATCATGAATAGGGTGAGCAGTCCTTCATTCTTTCCCAAATGCCCACCCCAAAGTAGGTAGCCCAGCATCATCCTCCAGGGAGATCATTGACCTAAGACTATTCCTAGTCTCTAACAGAGTGGCGTGGGGTATGGTTGACAAACAGTTCTAACTCTACCACTTCAACCTGTCCTAATCCTCTGTGTAGCTCAGGTGATTTTTGCCACTGAACATACTTTTTTTCCCATTTGGAGTCAAACTTCCTTCTTCCAGGATAAAGCAGAAGCCATAACTGAACCACTCACCTACACTTTCTCATATTCTGTCACTATGCTCTAGAATTTCCTTCTTTGGTAGCAAAGAACAAGTGTTTTTAACATCCCTCTAAATGCCCTCATCCTGGGACACAGCCCCCTTTACCGCATCCTAGTTCTAGGTCTGTCTTACATGGATTTGGAAATTTATCTTTAGTCACTGTAATACAGCCAGTCAAGTAAATATCAGGAACTCCTTTCTCAAGCCTCAGTGTCCCAGCATTGGAGGGTCTAGGTTTTTCTCCTTCAGACAAGTATAATACTACATCTCTCTCCATCACCCTCAATTGTGTGCCACTGCAGAGTGATGGCTCCATGGTATAGCCCTTAGAGATACGATGTGGCATCAAAGCCAGTAGCAAAACCCTTTCCTCTGGGCCTCACTGTTATAATTCATAGCTCACTTCATTTCCCTAATTTACCACAAGGGCTAGAAACTCACCCTTTCAAGTGCTAATCATATGCAGAAATGTTCTTCAAATTACTGTGAGAGCCAGAGCCAGGCTTTTATTTCAAAGAAGAGTCTAAAGTATTTAGCCAATTGAATTTTTTTTTTTTTACTGTAACATTGAAATAGTTCTAATGTTTAAATCTAGTAAGAGGAGGAGCACCTTTCCTTTTAGGAAGCTTGCTATTGACTTAAGTTGCTAATTCTATTACTATACCATAATGTATTTCAAGCATCTCTTCTGTATTTAATTCTCTAGATGATAAATGCTGTGCATTCTAGGAGTGCACTGAATGCATTAATACTTCATAGGCTCATTTTTCTGACCTATCCAACTTATTGTTCCAATTAGCTTGCACAGTATTTTGTGATTTTGTGTTTTTCTAAGTATATCTTCACAGTTGAGTTCAAGAACAAATTGTTCTTTCAGAGAAGCATTAAAGTAATACATGGAAACAGCGCTTCTGAGAGAACATTTACTTCTGGTAATGCACTCGACAACACCTAGACGACTTGCTAAAAGCTCCATTGAAGCCCTGGCAAATGGCTCTTTTGATCTGTTTGGTAATCTCTTGTCTGTCATCTACTGACTATATCTCTGGCTCCTCTTAGGAAGGGAGGGAAGTTGTGATTATAGTTCTTTAACATATCCCAAATGCTTTGGGCCATGGGGTTATGAGTCACTTCTCACCGGGTAGGAAATATGCTAGGTAATGCCTAGATTCATTTGCCTGATTTAGGAGAGGAGGAGGATGTACTGATCAGTTCCCAAACAGCTGAAATTGGATGGTAAGGAACTCGTGACATCCTCCAGTGGGATTGGCATTTCCAAGATGGAGAAAATCTTGGCATGAGAAGTGATCAGTGACTTATTCCAGGTTTGGGGAAGAGCCATCAGAATTAAAACATTAAAGGACAGGAGACTGAATATAAAACTGCTAGTGACATAGTATTTGAAATTTATAGGGGAAGTTTTCCATGAAGTAGGCATTGTGGTATAGAGAAAACAGCACAGGACCTGGATTCAGATTCTATCTCTAATGCTTGGGCAAGTGTGACCTCGGGTGAGTCTTTTAACCTCCCTCGGCTTCAGTTTCTTCATGTATTAAATAAGGAAGTTGGACAAGATGGAATCTTGGCTCTAATACTTTCCAATTCTGGTTATGGGCAAGTTTCTTAACTTGTTTGAGATTCAGTTCCCCCTTCTGCAGAATGAAAATAATAATCCTTCTTCATAAGGTTGTGGTAAGGCTCAGATGAGATAACACATGAGGCATGCTTTACAAAGAACTATACACATGTGAGATATTTCTTATTATCATAAATTGAATTTCAGAAAGCAAAAGAGCCATCAGTGGAAAATGAAAAGGCAAAGTTAGACTTGGCAAGAAAAACTTCCAAATCATTAGACTGGCTATCCAAAAGTGGAATGGGTTCTCACAGCTGGTGTCAAATTTCTCCTTGTTGGGGGTCTTAGAACGGTCGCTAGATGACCACTTGTAGCGTATGTAGGCCTTTTTCAGATATTGGTTGGACAAAATGGCTACTGATGGCCTTCAACTCTAAAATATTGGGATTATCTTTTTCAGTTTTTATCAATTCATTTCTCCTATCTCGTCTACCTTCAGAATAGCTATAAAAAACCCAGTTTCCATTTTTTCTGCTAAATAAGAAAGGGTACTAGAGACAAGTGGATGACTTCTGTAGTATGTGAAGCAGATGAGGAAACTGAGTCCCCAGATAAATAAGGAGTCTTTGTCTGAGGTTACATTAGTAGTGAATAGAAAAGACAGGTCTTCTGATTTTTAAGGTACCTCTCCAGGTGGAAGTAAAGGGAGAGAGAAAGAAAAGAAAGAGAGAGAGAGAGAGAGTAAAAATGGAAAAGAAGGAAGGAAGGAAGGAAGGAAGGAAGGAAGGAAGGAAGGAAGGAAGGAAGGAAGGAAGGAAGGAAGAGAAGAGAAAGAAAGAAAGAAAGAAAGAAAGAAAGAAAGAAAGAAAGAAAGAAAGAAAGAAAGAAAGAAAGAAAGAAAGAAAGAAAGAGGAAGAAATATTGATATTGATGGTGATATTACTACTTATCATGACATAAGTGAGGTTGGCAGAATCCCTCTTTGAACTAAAGAGAACAGGTAAAATATTTGAACTCTGTTGTGGGGAGAGGGAGATAGAGTGAAAGTTGTTGTTCAGTTGTATCTGACTCTTTGTGACCCCATGGACCACAGCACACCAGGTCCTCCCATCCTCCACTATTTCTCAAAGTCTATTTGAGGTCATGTTCGTTGCTTCCATGATGCCATCCATCCCTCTCATTTTCCGTTGTCCCCTTCTTTTACCTTCAGTTTTTCCCAGTATCAGGATCCTTAACAATGAGTCCAGTCTTCAAGTAAAGGTGAGAATTCAGGTCATGATGATGGTGAAAGAAGAGCCAAGAAATAGACTGATTTTCCAGATGTTTAACTTCAGCATAAAGTCATTTTCCTACTGAGACGATCAGGATCATATCAGGACTTCCCTTGGTTGATGGAATACGTAGCTCATTTTCTTGGTTTTCAATTTGAATGCAGAGTCTTAGACTGCCTGAGAATATATACCTCTCTAATACAGAGAGCTCCTTTGAAAAATCCAAGCCAAATTTTCCCTTTTGCCTATTGGTTTTAGCCAGGCCTGCCTCCAAGTACTCTCAGAAAGCAGAGGTAGCTGTCTATCATGGTCCCTTTGGGATTTGTCAGAGAGAAACATTAGCCAGAAAGTCAGGAGGACCACATGGTGAGAGCAGCCAGGACCCCCTGAGGAATGAAAAGCACGAGTGTATTCTGCTGTCTGCCTATGTCCAAAATCTTTACAGAAATAAAGCTTGCAAAGTAATTCCTCAAGAAGTATCAGAATGGCCCTGATTATCTCGTTTTCTTTTCCTAATAAAAGAGGTTAGAGGAATAACTGTATTCAGGAAGAATGCTAGGTTTCAGAGTTAGATATTTTAGAAGCTGGAAATGCTGTTTTATATTAAGGCCTAAAAAAAAATGAATGCATGTGACATGGTGCCTGCCTTCTGGGTACTTATAGTCTGGATAGCATAAGAGGCAACTGGTATAATGGAAAGAGTGTTAGATTTAGTCAAAAGACCAGGGTTCAAACCCAGGCTCTTCTACTATCTGTGTAACCTTGTGCAAGTCTTTGGGTCCCTTGGGCCCTCAACTTTAAAATAAGACAGTTGGGCTAGATGAGATAGTTAGGTGATATAATAGACAGATTGCTAGACCAGGAAGATCTGCTTCAGATACAAGTAAGCTGTGTGGCCCTGGGCCAGGCACTTAATCTCTCTCACCTACAAATAGCAGCTAGGTGTGTTCATCCTTCGTTGCCAAAGAAGATCATGCCATCAGAGAAATGATGACATGACTTGCACTTGACTTTGTTTTGAGTGAGAGAGGGCTGTGCAGGTCACTGGCCTCACTTCTCCTTCAGAGCCATCTGAATCCAGTGACCAGATATTCATCAGGTTGACTGGAGATGACCCAGGATGAGGCAATTGGGGTTAAGTGACTTGCCCAAGGTCATACAGCTAGTATGTGTCAAGTGTCTGAAGTGAGATCAGCTAGGCAGTGCAGTGGATAAAGCGCTATTGCAGGAGTCAGGAGGATCTGAGTTCAAATCTCTCCTCAGACACTTGACACTCACTAGCTGTGTGACCTTGGGCAAGTCACTTAACCCAATTGCCTCATCCTGGGTCATCTTCAGTCATCCTGAGGAATATTAGGTCACTGGATTCAGATGGCTCTGGAGGAGAAGTGAGGCTGGTGACCTGCACAGCCCTCCCTCACTCAAAACAAAGTCAAGTACAAATCATGTCATCATTTCTCTGATGGAATGGTCTTCTTCAGCAACCAAGGATGAATACACTGTGTACACTGGGTACCTAATAAAATCAAGAACAAAATGGGAGTGGTCATAGAACCTGCTTCCTAGGGTTGTTTCAAGACTCATATGTGATAACATTTTAAAGTGCTTTGTTAAACCTTCAAGTACTATTAAATGCTGGTTGTTATTATTTCTAAGCTCTCCTCAGGCTCTAAATCCTATGAGAAACATAACACACATTCAAATACTGCATAAATCTGCTTTTTGAGAGTTGCTTTCTATGGTTAGTTTATTTTTCATTTTCCTTTCTTTTTTCTGCATTTTTTTTTCTTGTTTGGTGTACCTGGTATAGATGCTAGGACACAAAGAACTATTATAGATCATTGGGACTGTAGCAGGCCTAAGAAATCACTGAGTCTAGCCCATTCTCATTTTACAAGTGAGAAAACTGAGGCCAAAGACGTAAAATAGGATAGCCAAGATCATACAGCTATGAAGGACTTTAAAAATTATAGAAGTTTAGAACTGTTTTCTAGGAAGCAGGGTCATGGAAAGTTTTTTTTTTTTTCATCAGGGAACCTGTTATCTAGACAGAGCCTGCACGCACAGTGGATTTAGTGATGTGTGGGAGGTGTCAGAAATAAAAGATCAGAGGCTCTGGAGTCAGAAGGCACCTCAGAGGCCATGTAGTTTAACCTCCTCATCTTGTTATTCAGTCCTTTTTCAGTCATTTGTGATTCTTTGTGACCCCATCTGAGATTTTCTTGTCAAAGATAATGGAAGTAGTCTGCCATTTCCTTCTTCAGTTTATTTGACAGATGAGGAAACTGAGGTAAACAGGGTTAAATGATTTCCCACAGCTATTAAGTGCCTGTGGCAGGATTTAAATTCAGGTCTTCCCTACTCCTGGACATGTAGGCGACCCAGTGGATAGAGCACTGTGCTTGGAACCAGAAAGACTCATCTTCATGAGTTCAAATCTGACCTGACCCACTTCTAGCTGTGTGACCCTGGGCAAGTCACTTAACCCTGTTTGCCTCAGTTTCTTATCTGTAAAGAAGGAAATGGCAAACCATTCCAGCATCTTTGCTAAATGAAGTCAGAAGAGTCATTGATTTGAAATGATTGAACAAAAAATAACTTCCTGACTCTAGATCTAGTGCTCTATCCACTGTGTTACCTAGCTTGGAGAAGAAGCTAAGGCCTGCACAGGTTAAATGGCTTGTTCATCATCACACAGATAATAAATGCCAGAGACAGAATTTGAACTTGAGTCCTCTAATCCAAGTCACAGCTCTTTCTACTGGAAGCTGTCGCAAATGAAAAATTTGTTGATGTATAAAATGCAGTAAATGTCTCAAAAATCTGATTTGTGGTTACCTTCAACCCTGAAACCCATGCTTTGCTTCCACAGATTGCCCCTTTTAATGGGATATCATATAATGTTAATTTTATCTGCTTCCAAATCTGGTTTTGAAATATTTGTTCTCATTTTTGAATATAATAGGACTGATAGACTGAGGCTGCTCAACAAGGTGTTAACACAACTCCAATGCCATGTTTTGAAAGGAAGTTGTTGAGCTAGGAGAGGGCATCTTGAACCTCTTTGCTAGCCTGGCCTTGGCTAGAGTAAAATCAAAGAGAATGAGGACACTACCTTGAATTCAATAATAGCATTGTCTGGACTTCTTTTGTGTCTATCTGTCAATCTGTTTTTTCTCAATTCCTTCTTTTTCCCTTCCAGCACTGAAAATCATAACCCTGTCATTGTTACTGGGTTTTTTTTCCTTTACCTTCAAGTGGTCTAGAGTGAATGGATGAACAGTATTTTTCCAAAGAATCAGAGACAGTTATTGGAAAACAACTGTTAAGTAGGCAAAACTTGGTATTTCTTATTTGTAACATGCTTCCCTGATTTCATGCATCCTCCCTTAGGTATTAGGTGCCTAGTTTTATGCTATTTACATTGTCCCACCCAGGTATTCTTTCCCTAGGCAGTTGTAACAGCAAGGACCCTGGCATACACAGGAGGGCCTGATTCTTAGATCTTCTTTTCTATAAGGAAAGCAACTTTTTAGTGGTCAACAATCTACTTTAACCAAGCATATACATCATTCACTTAGTTCAGGGGGAAAAGTCAGCATTCTGAACTTCAGAGAAAATACAGAGAAATAAAATCAACAGATTAGTCTTCCAACTGTATGACCATAAGTAATATATACATTGTTACCAGAGACAGAAACACCAACATATGAGTTTTCAAAGCCAGGGGCTCCTTAATGGCTACCCAAAGTCTCATATGGCTAAACAAACACTGCCAATGAGAAGTCCCAAAGTAAAACCTCACCTCGGAGTATATATACAATTTTCAGAGCCAGAGGGTACCACAACCCTTGAGAACCAATGCCTCATTAGAAATTAACAAATGGTGTGAGCCTTCCAACAAAAAAAGTCTCCCCTAATCAAGCTTCCCTTAGTAGGCAGGCCCATTAATGGATGGAGAAGATCTTTCACTCTAATTAGCATCACAGCAGCATCCCATGTTATATTTTTTTCACTCATCCACTTTTACCTGTCCTTTATTTTGGAGCATTCAGAGACATTTGATCACTAGGATCAGGCACAGATTCACCAAGATAGATTATTGCCAACTAACTTGATAACCTTTTTTTGATAAGTATTACTAGTACTTGGCAAGGCAACTTAAGTCCATGGGTATAATATATCTTGATTTTATCAGGGTATTGACAAAGACTCTCATAATACACTTGTGTGCCAAATAAAAAGATATGGGCTAAATAATAATAATACTAAAATTAGGTAGATTTATGGCAGGCTGAATAACCATATCCAAAAAGAGTTGATTAATGGATCAATCAATGCCAGCCTGGAATACAATTTTTAGTGATATGCCTTAGGGCCTGCTATACACTCTGTATTATTTAAAATTACTTGAATGTAGCTGTAGAAATTACACATATCAGATCTGTAAATGACACAAAACTAGGAGGAATAATTGAAAATTTGGTGACATTGTCAAAACTCAAAAATATATGGCCAAAACTAATAAGTAAAATTAATAAGAATAAATGAAAAATCTTCCACTAAGTTTCAAAAATTCAATAAATTAAGTTCAATAAACATTTATTAAATAGCTACTGGACAGAGAGCGCTGTTTGGAACTAGGGAAGCTATAAAATTTAGGTAAGATACTGTCTCATCTCATTATAACTTATAGACTAGTAAGGAGCTGAGACATTCACAGAAAACACAGTCCTTGGTGAGTGCAAAAGAGACATCCAAACAAAGTGCTTTATTTTTTAAAAAAATGATCAACCCAAGCGCAGGATATAAGATAACTATGTTCATGGTAATAATTTTTTTAATGACTTAAGAGTTTTAGTTGATTGAAAGTTCAACATGAGTCGGTAGTGTAATGTAGCTATCCACGGAAAGCTGATGTAATCTTAGACCAAGTCAATGGAAGTTTGATGTCTAGAATGGAGTAGGCAAGAATTCGCTTGTGTCCTGTCCTTGTCAGGATACATCGGAAGTATTGTGCTCAGTTCTGGAGAACGTTCCCAGAGGAACATTGACAAATGGCATTTTTCTAGCTAGATAACAAAATCTAGGCTGAAAGATTGGAGATCACATTAACACAGGTGAAAAAACTGCAGATGTTAGAAATATAAAAGCAAAAAGTTGATCCAGTAGTCACTGCCTTCAAATATTTGAAGGGTTGCTGTTTGAAATTCAATTTAGCTAATATTTATTAAGTATCTGCTAGATACAGGGCATTATTGTAGGAATGGTATACAAAGATAAAAATGAAAAGTCACCTAACATGTTTATGTTTTACTCTATTGTAATTTTCATTTGTATCGTGATAGAAGGTTTTTGAACAAAGGGAGTGATGTTGGCTTATCTGTGTCTTGGGAAGACACATATTTTGGCTACCATGTGGAGGATATCTTAGAAATAAGAGGGATACCAATGAGTAGGCTATTAAAATGATCCAAGGAAGATATTATGAAGGCCTGAACAAGGGTGATGGATGTATAGTGAAAAGAATGGGATAAATTCCAGACATTTTAGAGACAGAATAGACAAAACTTGGCAATGGATTGAAGGTAGGAGAGTAAGGAAAAGCCAAGAATCCAGAATGATTCCAAGTTTCTGAACTTGAATAGCTGGAAAGGATGGTAGTCTTCTTAAAAACAGACTTGCTTAAAGGAAAAGCAAATTTAGGAGGAAACATAAAGCACTTCATTTAGGACATGTTGAGTCTGAGATGCTAGTGCGACATCCAAGTGGAAATAGATGTCCAACAGGATTAGACATATATCATGACCTCCCCTTTCTAGAAGACAGAAAGTAGACTCAGTGAGAGAAAGCTACAGAAAGGCAGATTTTAGAACAGCGTAAGTAGCAACTTTCAAACAATCATCTGTCCAAAAATGTAACGGGCTGCACTGTACTTGTTCAACCACCTGTCCGGAGTGTTATGGAAAAGATTCCTGTACAGGGCTGTGCTGCACCCTCCATTCATGTTCAGATGCTGGCCAGATAAACTACATTAAAACGTGTTGCCAAATAGAGTGAACTTTAAAAGATAAAAGATTTAGATTTTAAGGCCTCTGAATAGCGAAAAATTCTGGTGAAATTCTATTAGTTAAAAATCAGTGTTCTGTGAAATGCCTAACATTACATTTTTAATTAGATGATGTGACCATTTGGGACACCTATTTAAGATACAGACGTGCAATAGAAGCAGTTGGCCATCTGTTATTGGTAGGTAGCTAAGGTAATGAGAATGACAGATTGGACCAATTCACCAAGACATGGGCCAAGTCAGTATGTCTGCGTAGCTACATGTAATGGGAATGTTCCCAGAATGCACAGGTGCCAGTCATCAGAGCTCAGGAAAGGAGTGCTTCATGTTACCTGAAACTCAATTTAGATGTAACTAAAGCTGTGGAAGGTTATTGCTGCTGCTTGCAGAACACAGATCTTTTGAAAACAATACTGTGTAAACTCTCTGGCCTCAGTTTCTTCTCCTCTAAAGTGAGGTAGAGGTGGGGGTGTCCTGAAACTAGTTTGTAAGTCAGTTGTTAAATTTTCATTGTGAGCGTTTAATCTCAGAAGTTGGGAAACATTATAATTCAGAACTAAATTTATTGTTTTGTTAAATGTCTAGACTGAAAAAAGCAATGGAAAAAATGTCGATCATGCAGATTGAATTTAAAATTGGGTCACGCTTAGCTTCCCCTCTACCCCCTCAAGAGGTGCTTGTTAAACATTTATCAGCACATCACTGGTAGAGGAGTTGAGGGGACAAACTAGATGACATCTGAGGTTCCCCCAACTCCAAAAGTGTGAGCTGTTTCTGCTTTCTAAAGATGCTATAGATTTCTTTGTGTTTCATAAAATATTTATATCATATGCAAAATAAATTCCATCTTTTCCCTGATTAAAAAACTCAATCCAGAGAACATACTGCAGCCAAACGTTGAACTCACAAGTGTTGATGATAAAGTCCTTTTTCTCTGGTAAAGGTGCTGGTAAAAGGTGCTTTCAAACAAAATATTTTGCTCCACTTTGGGTTCTACATGTCAGAACATTAAGAGATGCTAAATATTAAAAAAGTAATTTTTGTATGTACAGTATGTGTGTGTGTGAAAAAGAGAGAGATATTCTGAAAGACTTCTCCCACTCTAGTTGGTAGCTGTAATAAAAAAAAATTTCAATTGATGGTGGTGAGGAAATTTTTATATTTGGAGGCAGCTGTGATACAGTATAAGAGCAGTAGTGTACTCTGTGGTCAGGTCCACATTCAGTTCCACAGTTTGATATTTTAGTACCAGTGCTCTTGCCACTTGGACTCCCAAATGCCTGGAACTTTGGATTGAATCTTGATTGGATAATGGGCAAGTTGTTTAGCCTCTATGGGCCTCATTTTCCTCAACTGTACCACAAGGACTTCATGCTTTTTGAGATACCTTCCAGTGCTGAGTTTCAATAAAAAGGAAAGCCAGGTAAGTTGTTGTCTGATCATTTTTCAGTCACATCAGACTCTTTGTGACCCCATTTAAAGTTTTCTTAGCAAAGATAATGGAGTATTTTGCTAGTTTTCTCTCCAGCTCATTTGACAGATGAGGAAACTAAGGCCAACAGGGTTAAGTGACTTGCCTGGGGTCACCCAACTAGTACATGTCTGAGGTTGGATTTGAAGTGAGGAAGATGAGTCTTCCTGTCTGAGATACTTGGAATTGTGGGGGCAGCTAGGTGGTGCAGTGCATAGAGCACCAGTGCAGGAGTCAGGAGGACCTGAGTTCAACTCTCACCTTAAATATTTGATACTCACTAGCTGTGTGACCTTGGGCAAGTCATTTAACCCCAATTGCCTCATCCTGGGTCATCTCCAGTCATCCTCAGGAATATCTGGTCACTGGATTCAGATGGCTCTGGAGGAGAAGTGAGGCCGGTGACCTGCACAGCCCTCCCTCACTCAAAACAGTCAAGTGCAAGTGATGTCATTATTTCTCTGATGGCATGGTCTTCTTCGGCAACGAAGGACAAACATGCACACACGTGCGCGCACACACACACACACACTTGGAATTGTTAGGAAGGGAAGGAGGGAGAGAGGGAGGGAAAGAAAAAATCAAAGAAAACCTTTTTTTCTATAAAAAGAGGGAGATAAGATAAACAGGATGATCTGTAAAGGGCCTTTGAACCCTCCAGTTCTATGACGCTATGACTGTGATGAGTTCCTGGAAGGCCTTTTCAGCCCTGCATGAAGACTCCAGGCCATTTAGCATGTGACTTTTAAGTGTTTTTATCCTTCTCCACCTTGTGTTCAGGAAGCATGTTATAACATGCTCGGGACAATAATTTTAAGAAACTGTTGTCTAACATGGTTCCCAAGTGGAGCATGGACAGGGTCTCAATCACTTAATTGCATTAAAAAATACCCTGTTTGAGTCCTTTAAGTGTGGCAGTTCTCAATTATCTAGTTCAGACTCCACTGTGAAGTCATAATTAGGCACTAAAAGCTAACTGGATTACCACAGAGAGCTCTCCTGACAGCTGTTTAACAGCTCATCAGGTGTTAAGGCCATAAATTACACCTTTCCCTGCACCTCTCCTTTCTGGCCTTAATTCACAAAGTTATATTTTACTGTCCTTTCATCATCAGGCAGTCAGGTTCACTTAAGGGACTCCTAAATTTGGAGCCAACAACTGATTCCCTAAAGGGGCCTTCACTATGGAGGAAAAAGTAGGTATGACTTTCTTAGGGGCTTATTCTATGTGAGAAAGTGGGATTAAAACCCTTGACAACAAAAGTGACACCCATCTAGTCCACTCTGCAGTAATTATGATACCAAAAATATGATCCTCCTCCCTCCAAGTTTCTAAGAAGCTTTGTAAAGGAATGTCAGGGTGGGAATGGAAACACCTGCAAGCTGAAGGGGCATTTTAAGAACCAATGGGGAAAAGGGAGTGAGGATGCTGGCATAAGGCACCTGAAGAGGAGGAACGAATGTCCAAACGGAAAAAGAGTACAAAAAGGACAGGAGATGGACACAGGACAAACTTTGCTTCCCAATTTTACCTAGAGTGGGCCCTGATGACTGTGAAGGAATCTTGTTTCAAGTCTTGTTTTTGCAGACTTCCTGGAACCTCAAACAAACTATATTGACCTGAGGTATACCAAGAAGTGCGGAGAAGGGAAGCTGCTAGAAGGGAGGTTAAAAAACAATTCAATCTTCTCATTTTACAGGGAAGGAAACTGAGGCCGGACAAGTAAAATGACCTCTTGTGTGTCACATAGCTCATTTTTAGCAGAGCCAGCACTAGAATCCAGGTCTCTCTTCCACCATGATATCCTAGTCATTCAACATTTCCTTCTTTCCCTCAGGAATAATTATCTGATGAAGTTACCTGCCTAATCATACTCCTAAAACTTCTTTTTTTCCTTAAAAACAAGTAGAATTAAATTAAAAGCAATTAAAATCACCCTAATAATAAATGTACTTAGAAATCTGAGCCTCTATTCTGTTTGCCAAATGGATACTCAGTGATACTCAGTGAATATGGATCATGATTATTGTAGAATTTGGGAGAGCAAACATGGTGTTTCAGATAAAAAGCAAGCCTTAGCATCAAAATCCCCTGGATTGAAGTACCGTCTTTGATATATGTAACTCTGATACTTGTAAGCTGTGTGACATTGGGCAAGTCACCTAACCTCTTAGGGACCTAGGTAACTTTCTAATACTATAAAGTAGCAAAGTAGGTGCTGATTTGCATTGGGAGAAATTTCTCACTGGTATTTATTATGAATATTACTCAAAGTAATAATAAATCTAACATTTACATAGCATCTACTATGTCAGGCACTGTGCTAAGCCCTTTACAAACCTCACAACAACCCTAGTAAGTGGGTCTCATTATCCACATTTTACAAATGAGGAAAGGGAGGCAAAGAGCAGTTAAGTGACTTATCCAGGGCCACACAGCTAGTAAGTGACTGAAGTCAGATGTGTGAACCATTTACCTGTTCCAGTGAAGTCACTGTTTTGTCTACTTGTTCAGAAGTGTCTGACTCTTTGTGGACCATAGTGTGCCAACACATGGGGTTTTCTTGGAAAAGATATTGGAGTGATTTATTATTGGATTATTATTTTATTATTATATTGGAGTGATTTGCCATTTTCTTCTCCAGTAAATTAAGGCAAACAGAGGTTAAGTGATTTGCCCAGCGTCCCATAACTAGTAAGATCCTGAGCCTAAATTCAAGCCCAGCACTCTATCCACTGAGCAGCCTAGCAGCCCCAATAAAATCACTGGTCTGGTGAAAATTAAAAGAACTCACAACTTTAGCATTCTTCTCTACCCAAATAATGTTTAATTTGGCAAACATTTATTGAATAACTATTATATGGAAGGCCCTGTGGTGGGTGCTGAGGATAGTCCCTTCCCTGAAAGAACTTATAGCCTGTAGAGTACTGTGATATGTGCACAGACAAATATAATAAAAGGTTTAATAAAAAGATGCAAAGGATAGAGCCAAAATGTGCTAAAAAAATTTGAGAAGAGCGAGAACACTTTCAGCTGCGATGTTTCATTTAATCCATCAGTCCAATAACAGCCCACAATGGCCACACTCATGTCCAAGTAAGGGGATATAAGGGTCTGAATTTAGGGTATTGACAAGGAAATGGAAAAGGTAAGTTGCATAGGAAACCTGTGGAGGCAGAAACAACATGACTGAACAACATATTGAACATAGAGTTAGTGAAAAAGAGAATAAAAGATTGCTTCCAGGTTTTGAGCTTAGGTGATTGGATAGATATGTGCCATCAACATGAATAGGGAAAGGGACATATCTCAACCAAACGATGATGAGCTAGGTTTTGAATGTCTTGAATTTGTGGGGCCAGTGAGGCATACCGGTGGAAATACCTACCATTTAAGCAATAATTAGTAAAGGACAAATAAGGGTTTGTCTCAGGATGCCAACCCTCAGAAGAGCACACTTCCTCTACCAGGAAAAACTCCATAAAAGTTACACCTTTCCTGTGAGTGAGGCACAATGCAAAAGGGGAATCCATGGGACAAGCCATACAAGGCAAAAGCCACACTAGTGAGAGCCCAGAATGGATACCTTGGAAGCTTTGATCATATGAGCAATATAGAGAAAGGAGAGGGACCAAATAATTATGGGGGTCATTAACCAAAGAATAAGGGTTTAGAGTACACAGAAAGGAAAGATAGACAATGGAAAGAGTGAGAGAAATCCTTTTTGGAAAAGAATGCAAAAAAATGAAATTTAAAAAACTAATGAACAGGACTGGTTCAAAGGGGAGAGAGGAAGGAATATCTACTTGACCGAGAGGAAAAAGTTGGGGGGAGGGGTGGTACTGTATAACCAGATAAAAGTAGGTAAGAAAAAGTAAAATAAAATAAATAATCCCAATAATAATAATTTATTATTGGAATAAATAAAATAATAAAATCCCAAAGGGAAAAGGGGAGGAAACAAGAAGAACGGATCAGGTGGGTCAGAAAGAGAGCTGGTGAGAATAAGACCACTTTAAAATATATTAAATTAATTAACATAACACTATCTGCAGCAGAAGAGGAAGGAAAATCAGAACTTGAAAAAAACTCAATATTACAGACAGATGGACCAAAATATAAACCTGACATAACTTTTAATGGGAATCTATGAAACAATCAAATAAAACAAAAAAGAGTGACAGATTGGATAAGAAAACAAAACGCTAAAATCTGTTGCTTACCAGAAACACATTTAAAAAACAAAGACATTACTCAGTGAATCCAAAAAAAGGCAGGAGTTGCAATCATACCAACAAATCAGAAGCATTCAAAAACTAAAAAGGGATAAATAGGGAAACTATTCTGATGAAAGGAATAATAGACAACAAACCCATATCGGTAATAAATTTATATGCTTCCAATGCCCAAATCCAAAAAGGAAACATCTGGGCTACAAGCATTCGTTGACAGGAACACAATAGTGATGAAAGATTTCAGTATTCCTCTCCCATTTTTAGATAGGTCTAATAGCAAGATAAACAAAAGAGAAAAATGTGGAAGTGAATAAACTGATGTAGAAAGTAGAACTAAAAGACTTATACTGTCTTCTAAATGGGACAAAAAAAGAATATGCATATTTCTTAGCATCACATGGAACCATTACAAAAATTGGCCGCGTGCTAGGGTGCTGAAATGCTGCGAACAAATGTGAAAAGATACAAACTGTTAATCCTTATAGATCATAACACAATAAAAATAGTCATTCGTTCAGGGACTGTAAACAAAAGATACAGATATAAATGAAGACTTGACAATGAAATCCTAAATAATGAAAGGGTCAAAGAAAAAATCTTGGAAATAATAACTATGTAAAAGAAAATTAGAATGATCAAACAACATGTCAAAATTTCTGGGATACAGCTAAAGTCGTCCTCAGAAAAAACTACATCCTTACAGACAAACGGGAACAAAATTTTTAAAGAGTTCAACATGTATTTTTTTAATTGAAAAACCAAAAAATAAACCTAAATAAACATGAGATATTAAAAATTAGAGAAGAAATAGATAAGTTGAAAACAATCAAATCATAGAGATGATAAAACTAAAAATTGGTCCTTTGAAATGACAAATAAAATTGATAACTCATAGCTAATCAGATTTAAAAAGAAAAGAGCAGAGAATCAAATCAATAAAAACAGTAAATGAACTAGGTGAAATCAGAGCAAAACCAGAAGAAATTTTTTTAAAAATCTGAACATAGACATATGCCAATAAAACTGAGAACCACAAAAGAAATAGAGGAATACTTGCAAAAATATTAAATGCCCAAACTGTCAAAAAACCAGATAGCAATCTTAAATAATCCAAACTCAAAAATAAATAAATAAATATATATATATATATATATAAATATATATATATATATATATATATATATATATATATATATATATATATATATATATATATATATCTGTAAAGGAACAACCAAAGCAAAACTCCTGGTACTGATAGGTTCACAGGAGAATTCTGTCAAACTTTTAAAGAACAGTCAGTGCTCATACTTTACAAATTATTCTTGAAAATTGAGAAAGAAAATGTTCTACAATCCTTTTATGAGACAATTATAGTCCTAATACCTAAACAAGGGTTTAAAACTGAAAGGACACTATAGACCAGTAACATTAATGAACATTGACTCAATTTAAAACAAAGTTCTGTCAAACAGACTACAACTATTTATCCAAGAAGTCATTCATTATGACCAACTGGGATTTATACCAGGGATGCAAGATGATTCAGTGTTAGGAAACAGTCAATATAGTTAATCATACTAAAATTAAAACATCCAAAATTATATGATCATCTCAATAGACACAGAAAAAAAGTCTTTGACATAGTATGAGTACAGACATAAAAGGACCTTTTTTTAATGTCATAAAAAGCATCTATCTAAAACCAAAAGTAAGTATCACATGCAAGGTGCATACACTACAACCTTTTCTGATAAACACAGCAGTGAAACACAAGGATATTCCCTCCACCCAATATTATTTGATGTAGTTCTGGAAAGGCCAGCATTATCAATAAAACAAGAAAAAGAAATTAAAGGCATAAAGATAGGTAAAGATGAAGTCAAACTTTCCCCATTTGCAGATGACATGGTGGTTTGCTTGCAAAATCCTGGGGAACCAGCAAAGATACTGAGACAATTCAAAGCTTCAGCCAAGTTTCAGGCTACAAAATAAACCCCTAAAAATCAATAGCCCTTTTGTAAAAATAATATCGAAATAATTATAGAATCCCATTTTAAATAACTACAAAATGTATAAAATATCTGGGGATCAACCTCCCAAAGCACACAAAAGACTTGTATAGATCCAATTACAAAGTGCTCCTTAAAGAAATAAAAAACAACTTAAATAACCGAAGGAACATTCCGTGCTCATAAGTAAGCTGTGCCAATATAATAAAATGACAACACTACCAAAATTTATATATATTTTAATACCCTACCAACCAAATTACCAAGGGGATATTTTATAGAACTTTATGAAATAATAACAAAATGCATTTGAAAAAATAAAATATCTAGAATATCAAGGGAAATTATGAAAAGAAGTAGGGATGAAGGTAGAGTAGCATTTCCAGAATTTAAAATATGTCATAAAGAAGTAGTCATCAAAACCATGTGGTATTGGTTAAAGAATACAGAGATCAATGAAACAGACTAAACAAAGGAAAATCAGAAACAACAGAACTCAATAATTCACTATTTAAGTGGAAAACATAAATTACCCAGGAAACAACTCTTTATTTCATTAAAAATGCTGGGGAAAAGGGAAAGCAATTTGATAGGAATTTGGCTTTAGACCAACATCCAACACCGTATTCTGCAATTCATTCTAACATGACCTTAATTTTAAAAATCATATTATTTTAGAAGAGAAACAGATCATATATTTCTTATAGCTATGGGTAAGAGATGTATTCTTAACAAAATTAGAGATAAAGGCAATTACAAAAGATAAAATAAATAACTTTGATTACCTGAAACTGGAAAGCCTCTGTACAAACAAAATTAATGCACCTAGAACAAGAAGGGAAGTGGTTGAAAAGGGCAGGACTTCTTGAACGTTTTCTGTTGTCGTTGTATGACCTGAGGGCATGTGCAGTGCAAGGTGGGCATGCTTTGTGTTCAGCACCAAGTCTGCAATGAAGTGGGATACAACACTGGCAAGCCTTGCCAGAAAAACCTTGGATTCATTACAAGTTTGATTTTTAATTAATTTTTGATTGTATATTCAGAAACCTTTTACTGTTGCCAAATTTTTCGTGACTCCATATAGGGTTGAGACCCATAGTTTAAGAAGTGCTAGACTAGGGGGGAAAAATCTTTGTATAAAGTTTCTTGATAAAGATATATGTATATGTGTTAAGACTAATTGCTATCCTTCAATAAGTAAATATTTGGTCCATGGATATAAACAAACACTCCTCAAATGAAGAAGCTACAAAGTATTCACAACCACATGAAAAAAATGATCCAGATCTCTAATTATGAGAGAAATGCAAATCAAAACAACCCTGGAGTTTCACTTCACACTCTACAAATTGGCAAAAATGACCCCAAAAATGGCAATAGCCCATTTTGGAGTGGTTGTGAAAGAACATTAATATATTATTAGTGGAGCTGTGAAATGGTACAATCATTTTGGAAGACAGTTTGGAATTAAGGCAAATAAAGTGACTAAAATGTTCATACCCTTTGGCCCAGAGATTACATTACTGGACTTATACTTCAAGTAAATCATCTGTTTAAAAAAATAGTCTCCATATACTACAAAATATTTATAGTAGTGCTTTCTATGAAAACTAAACATTAAAAACAAATTAAATTCCCATCAATTGGGGAATAGCTAATTATGATACATGGATATAACCGAATACTCCTGTGCTGAAAAAAAAGAGGCATGTGATGACTTCAGAGAAGCATAGAAAAATTTACAAAAACTGAAGCAGAACGAAGCAAAACCAAGAAAACAATATGCACAGTAACTGCAACAATGTGAATGGAGAGAACTACAAACCAAAAAAATCAAAAATAAATTATAAAGATCAAGTAGGACTCAAATGAAGCGATCTGAGAGGACACCCCCAACCTACCTCTTCATGGAGATGGGAAGTACACACGTTACACATTGCACATGTTTTTGGACTTTTTCAATGTATTGTTCAGTTGTGTTGACTTTTTTCTTTCTATAAAGTATTATTTTTTTATATGGAATGGTTGTCTTGGAGGGGTAGAATGAAGGATACATGAGTAATGGTGATGATATAAGAAACAAAACATAGCAATAAAAACTTATTTTTAAAATGTTTGTAAAATTAGACCTATATTTTGATTTCTTACAAATAATTCATTCTAATTCAGAAAATGTAAACAAGTCCTGCTTGTTTGTGATAAAGATTATAGAATTACTAAAAAATTTAAAATAATATTTAACAAATATAGCGTGATACAGTGCCTCAGAATGAAGGCCATTGGTCAAGGTTCTACAGTTTTCACTTAGAAATTAGAATGAGGGCAACATCCTTTTCTTCTATACTCTCCTCAGAGACATAAAAAGCTTAGAATATGGGACTTTGCTCCAGGTGCCAACACTCAGGTTTTGCCATCCCAAATCCTTCCTTTTCTATCCTCTTCTAGGTTAGACCATCAGCCCCAGGATCTCCAGTCATAAGAATTCTTACTGACAGCTCTGACTCTTCCCTATCCCTCTCATCTTAATTTTAAAAAAATCAGTGTGTCATTACCCCCTTAATATTTCTATAGAGAGGCAGCATCATAGTACCATATATGTGATAGACAGCTAGCCTTCCAGTCAGGAAGACCCAATTTCAGGTCTTGCCTGTGACATATAATGGCTATGGAGCCCTAATCATCTTCCTAAGACTCTGATTCCCAGAGAGCAGGTGCTAATGCGCATTAGCAGAAGGAATTTCCTCCTCCAGAGTTTCCCATACCAATTAGAATTTCAGGTCTACTTCACCCTTAACCTCCCAAAAGTTTCTATAACTCAGGCTTTTCTCTCCATGCCAGTGTGATTTAGAGACTAGATACTACTAATGGAGATCATACTGAATCACAAGGGAACAGAACAACTTATCTGTAATTGACTGTGTCACTTTGGGCAAGTATCTTCACCTCTTTGGGGTTTAATTCTCTTATCTCTAAAATAAGAGAGTTGTACTAGATTGTTCTATAAGATACTTGTGGCTCTGACAAGCTATGACTCCATGATGCTTGTTTCCCACTTTCTGCTACTGTGGTTAAGGAGGGATTGACTGCATTCTCAGTTGTTACCACAACTGCCTTCAATTCCTGGGAATTTCCTGTCGTAGGTGTTTCCTAGCCCTGTTGACAGACACGTATGTCTAATTCTAGCAGCTTGACCGGGCTGCTCGCCCTTTGCGGAGATGTGTTCTTCCCCAGGTTGTCAGTGGGTCTGAAAGGCATGCACTGTTAATCACCTGAAGATTAAACTCCTTAGCCACCCCCTTGTGTGAGTTAGGCACAGTGAGAGCAAGGTGGTTTGAAATGATTACCTGTCTTCCATACACTCATTTACCCGCTGAGGGGACCACCCACACTTCAGGACACAGAACTCTTGCAATGCTGTGCCTTCTTAAGGTGAACCAAATTACAATTGGTGTTTTCTCAGCAGGAAGAAGAAGAGGGAAAAACATTGCTCCATTTTTCCAGTTTTTGTTACCAAAATGGCATTTGAGTCCTTCAACTGGAGAACACTCAGATGAGTGGCACAATGAGTAAAGCCCTGAGGCTGAATTCAAATCTAGCCTCAAATACTGAATAGCTGTATGAACCTGAGAAGTCACTCGATGCTCCGTTTACTCATCTATTAAAAACTGAGGATGATAATAGCACCTGACTCCCAGGATTGGGCAGTTAGGTGGCAAAGTGGATGAGCACCAGACCTGGAGTGAGGAAGAATCATCTTCCTGAATTCAAATCTGACTTCAGACACTTACTAGCTGTGCGACCCTGGACAAGTCACTTAACTTTGTTTGCCTCAGTTCTCCATCTGTAAAATGAGCTGGAGAAGGACATAACAAGCCACTCCATTATCTCCACCAAGGAAACCTCAAATGGGGTCACCAAGAGTCAGACGTGACTGAAACAACTTAACAGCAGCTACTCCTAGAGTTCATTGTGAGGGATAAAATGAGGGGATGCTTGTAAACTGCTTTATAAACCTTCAAGTGCTATATAAATGTCAGCTGTCACATCATCACTATTACTATTCATTTGCTGAGGTTCTCACAGCTAGGTTAGAGCTAAAGAGTTAGAATTCAGGCCTCCTGACTCCCTACTCAAAATTGTTTCTACTATAACATATCATTATAAGGAATAGTATGGACTGAAAATTACTTCCAAATTGTTTGTTATAAATTCATGGATGATAAAACCATAATGGGCTCTCAAGAAAAGCTAAGCACATTCTTTAGATATGGTCTTAACCTTTTGATGTTGACATCAGGGACAACAATGAAGGAATTCTAGAACGTCACTCTATGATCACAGAGATCTGGCTTGGATGGACCTAGTATATGGAAGTTCTTATGGGAATATAATTTTGTTATAGCACTTATCAATCAATAAAGCTATATGAAACACATCTTGTGTGCCAAGCACTGGGGATATAAAAAGGAGACAAAAGATAATCCCTTTCCTAAAGGAGTTTACAGTCTGATGGGGGAGGGGAGACAAGCAAACAAATACACATATACAAAGCCAACTATGTACAAGATCAAAAGTATCCCTGAAAGTTTAAATTTTAGCCTTATGGCTAAAAAATTGGGTGCTAGATCTTAATTAGAATACTTTGGGAGAATATGAAAATCACATGATTGATTTAAAACTAAATAATCAAATTTACATAGCCATAAGATGGATACATAATACCGATCTCAAAATAGTTAGCTAAGAAAACTATACATTTATTCCAATGATCAGGTAAAACATCTGTGGTAGCTTACCAAGTAAGTTTATTCTATATATTGAGGTTAAATGGAAATTGTGTTCATTTTATTCATAATTAATTGTTGCCATAATTATTTTCTTGACTAATTTTAAGTGATAATTTTGGGAAAGTTTACTTTATTGGCCCCAGAATCGAGAGAAGAAGAACTTAGATAATGGGTAAATAACCTGTCCCATAGAGAGGACATTGCCATCTCCAAAACAGATCAATTCCTTGTGTTTTCTCCAGGTTTCAGCCTTTTATCTGTTGCAGGGCAAATGTTATGATTAATAATAGCAAGAAGCCATTTATGTATCCAAAAGGTGATAAAAAAAAATGTTAACGTGTTAGGTCATGTAACTGATTTTTCGCCATTCTTACTGGAGCTTTCACATCCATATGAGTATTGTTTTCTTCAATTGTTTTCTTAGGAAAACTGCACTTACTCCAATGATGCTACAATTGCTTAAATTATTTTTGGAGTTGAAAGAATCACCTTCAAGTAAATTTATCTAAATATTCCCATGGTGATACATTCCCACCTTTTGTGGTTGTATTTTATTTTTTAGGAAAACAGAAATTTATTTAGATCTAAGTCCAATGAGTAAAGTTGAGATAGAAGACTAAATTGGTAGAAGACTAAAAGACTAACTTTTTGAGTCAAAAAAGTTGTGAATATAAGTTAATGAGTCTGTTGAATGACAAGCCTTGCATGGATTATAAACTGTCTCTGAAGGACAAATTTGTTCAAATTTGCTGCCACTAGCTAGCAGAAGGTGTATATGGACTCCTTTAAGCAGGACAGCACACATTTAGGTGCATGAATTCTGGCATGTTTACCTGAAAATCAGTCAATAGGCACACCAGCTTCCCTATAGAATAAGGACAAAGGTGCTCTCTGAAGGACCCCTCCAAAGAGGGGACATATGGTTTGTTTACAGAATAGAGGAAATAGCCCTTTGGTCATATGCCTGCCAAGGTTTATTTTCTTGTTCATTTTCTCTCATTGTGGGAATTAATGATCATGAAGTAGGAGTCTGCCATCTGCAAAGTGCTTAGGAGGAAAAGGACGACTTAAGAGAACAAATAACATAAAAGTCAGCAAATTAAATAAGTGGCCTCATTATTGAATGTCTATAGAAATAAAAATGTCATTCTGGTGTTAAAATATTATGAGTCAACTAAACACCTTTTTTCCCCTCCCTTTCTTCCAGAATGCTAGAAGATGACCTTAAATTAAGTAGTGACGAGGAAGAAAATGAACCGGTAAGTTATTTATTTTTTTAATCTTTCTTTCATAGAGAAAGATGATGCTATTAGCCTGGTGTCAGTAAGACACGTGTTCTGAGCTGCTTCTGTGATGGCAGACAGACTCTTTCCCTCAGTTCCCAGTAGGACTAACAACATGCATTTATAAAACAAGGGACTGGGGACCGGAGGTCTAACCTCTGACCATGAAAATGAGTTTCTCCTCTGCAGTGCTAAGTGTCCTCCGAGGGCTCGGATTCGTGACCTTGATTTCATTAGCACTGCACCCTGACCTAACCAACCAAGCTTACAGAATCTTTACTAATGCAACATGTAAGCGGTAACATATTAAATATTAAGGATTCTTATACCGACATCATTAATATTTAGAGGAAGCATGGTAGAGGTTAGCGAAACTGTCGAACTGAATAATAGATTCACATATTTAGTGACAGGTTATATTCATCTTCTCTGAGAGATTTGCTTGAAACATTCCTCACTGATTTTGATTTATCCCCTCAAGGCATCAATTGGTGGTTTACAAATATCATTAATATGAGTCAGTTAAAGAAAAAAAAGATTGCATTTAATTGATGTGTCTTCAACTGAAGAACACTGGATTTAGAAATAGAAGAATTAGGTTAAAATTCCATCAATGCCACTCACTACTCGTGAATTTGGGCAATACAAGAGGGTTAGATTGGATGGCCTCCAAAGTTTTTTCTAGCTTGAAATCTCGGATTCCTGAGATAATCCTGTATATCACTTTTCAGTCCTTCTATAATTATTTTTTGTATTTCACTTTTTTTGTATTTTATTTATTTTGTATTTTGTACTAAAATACTAAAAAATACTACTAAAATACTAAATACTAAAATATCAAAAAGCAAAATCTCTAAGCCTTTGGGTTTTTTCCCCATCAGTTCTATTAATATTTCAACAACAGTGAAAAGAATGTGACAGACATGAGGACGTTTCAGTGTCTTCTTCTTAAATTATTTTTACATGTAATTGAAAAACTGATACAATACAATTGAGTTTGAAATATTGTTTTTTATACAAAGGTAGCATGAAATGCCATAAAATTATTAGATTGTTTAGGCACATAAATTCAAGTAATATATAGATGTAGACGTGGACAGAGCTTAAATGGAAGATAAGAAGAAAGTTTTGAGAAAAGTCAGAAACTAATTGTGAGGTTTATAAAAATAGATTTTGGTTGCTTTTGGAGAGAAGTTAAGATTCCAACAAAGATAGGGGAAATGTGAGACTGGATATGAGATGAAATTTAACAAGTCAGGAAATGATTTGGGCAAATACAGATAATTCCAAATGATAGATTAGCTGGAAAAGGGATCTGTAATAAGAGAGGAATAAGGCATTTAAAAGTAGAGAAAACAGTACATTTTGAAAAGAAAAAGCACAGTTTTCCTGCTTACCTATTACGTTTGAATTCATTACAAGTTGACAGAAATCTGAATTTGTTTTTTCAAGTTAATGTTAAATATACATTAACATATTATATATGATATATTTGATTATATATATATCATATATTTGGTTATATTTTGTATCCAAAACCAACAGAAACAATATTTCATGGGACATTTTGTCATTGGACATTGTAGCAATCATGTTCAACATTTCCTTTTTTTAAGAAGAAATAATTTCCTCTGCTTTCATCTGCCTTAATTCAACAATCCTAAGAGACTATCAGGTAACTCAGTGGATAAAGTACTGAGCCTGGGTCAGGAAGAGTCATCTTTCTGAGTTCAAATGTGACCTCAAACACTTACTAGCTGTGTGATCCTGGGAAAGTCACTTAACCCTATTTGCCTCAGTTTCCTTATCTGTAAAATGAACTGGAGAAGAAAATGGCAAACCACTCCAGTATCTTTGCCAAGCAAACCCCAAAGGGAGTCATGAAGAATCAGACATGAGTAAAATGACTGAACAGCAACCAAAGAGATTATCACTCATTTGTAGATACTGTCTTGGGATAATGTTCTAATGCCATGCAGCATCGTAATATTATAAAACAATTGTGAGAACCTGAATCCTACTTCTGCTTCTTTTAACTAAATTCAGCAAATGGCAGGATTCCTTTGGCTTCCTCTTCAAGAAAAGAGGCTTCAGCTGTATCATATTAATGTGTAGAGTAATTGTGTAGAGCAGAGTTTCTTAAACTTTTTCCACAAGATGTCCCTTTTCCCATTTCCACAGTGTTTGTTGGTGTTGTGTGACTTGTGGGTATGCTTTGTGTTGAGAACCAAGGCTGCATTGAAGTTGCATTATGCAACCCAGGCAAATGCTGCCAGAAACACCTCGAATTCATTATGTAGTTTCTTTTTCTTAATAATTTTTTTTAATTCACTCATTCATTTCTTTTTTTCCCCAAAATTTATTAATTTATTTGTTTTCAGTTTTCAACAATCATTTCCATAAGTTCAAAATTTTCTCCCTCTCCCTTCGCAAGATGGCATACAATCTTGTATAGGTTCTACTCATGAATTCCTATTAAACACACTTTCCTATTAGTCATGTTGCATAGAAGAATTAAAATGAATGGGAGACACCATGAGAAAAACAAAACACAACAAAGGAGAAAATAGTCTGCTTCATTCTGTGTTCTGACTCCATAATTCTTTCTCTGGGTGTGGATGGCATTTTGCATCATGAGTCCCTTGGAAATGTTTTAGGTCCTTGCATTGCTGTGAAGGGCTAAGTTTATTAAAAACAGTCCTCGCACGCTGTGGCTGTTAATGTGTATAATGTTCTCATAGCTCTGCTCACTTCATTCAGCATCAGTTCATATAAGTCCAGATTTTTCTGAAGTCCACCTGCTCAACATTTCTTATAGCACAATAGCATTCTATTACATTCATACACCGTTAACTTGTTCAGCCATTCCCCAACTGATGGGCGGGCATCCCATTGATTTCCAGGTCTTGACCACCACAAAAAGAGCTGCTGTAAATATTTTTGTACATGTGGGTCCTTTTCCCATTTTTATGATCTCTTTGGGATACAGCCCTAGAAGGGATATTGCTGGGTCAAAGGGTATGCACAGTTTTACAGCTCTTTGGGCACAATTCCAAATTACTCTCCAGAATGGTTGGATCAACTCAAAGCTCCACCAACAATGAATTAGTGTTCTAACTTTCCCACATCTTTTCCAATATTTATCATTTTCCTGTTTTATCATGTTAGCCAATGTGATAGGTGTGATGTGGTCCCTCAGAGTTGTTTTGCTTTGCATATCTCTAATCAATAGTGATTTTTTTCATATGACTTTAAGAGCTTTAATTTCTCATTACATGCTTGATTTTTTATTAATTTTTGGTCATTGTGCATTCAGAAACCTTTTATAGTTGCCAAATTTTTGTCATGACCTACAAGTTTAAGAAGCGCTGGAGAAGACTATTGCCAGTGAATTAATTCACCATCATTTGTCCACCACCATCGCCTTAGGAAGGTGATGAGCCTTCCATACTTAGTGAGGCTGGACCTTGGAATAAGACATAATTCTACCATAAAAATATGGTAGAATCTGACATAATTTGCACTCAACTGGCATAGCCTTTAAAAACACAAGTCACCATCACATTACAATGAGGCACTGTAGTATATGGGAAACCTCTACTCCAATGCTGTTTTATATTTTTCTTTTATTGAATATTATCACTGGATATTAAAAGAAAACATATGGTCGTCATCCTTTTGTAGAACCTTTCTGCTTCTATGGTAACAGTGACAGAGTGGTAGGAAAAAACACAGAGAATGCTAAGACATTAGTTTTAGACTATTTATAAACATTAACTTAGTTTTTGGTACTCTAGATTTAAGATCCTTGTCCAGTGACCTAACATTACTGGAGAAACTGAATCATATCTATCTTGACATTCTCACTATAAATGAAATCAAAAAATAGAAGGAAAATGCAGCCAAATGAAAGGATGATTCAGAGTCTCACCTTAGAAAAGGAAATAAAAGATTATATTTTGGGGGTATGCATCATATATTTGGCTACATTTTGTATCCACACACAGCAGGAACAATATTTCGTGGGACATTTTGTTGTGCATTGTAGTAAACATGATCATTACATACACAAAGACCACCTTGAAAATAGTTGCACCTTTTATATCAGCATCTGTCATAGACTACGAAGAGAAAAAACTATGAAAAACTCAATAAGGTCATCTGAATTGAATCAGGATATTTTTAATATTCACCAGCTTCAATGGAAATGGAAGTTTTGGGGATGACAGAAAAGAATATTTTGGAAACCATGGCATATAAGAAATAAGAAAGTTCAAAGGCTTATAGATGATGCAGAAGCCTAGTGTCTATTGCATGAATACCTTTCTTTAAAAAGATGGGAACACTAGATATGTTAGGCATCAGATGGCATCATGAAAAGAATTAAATTGATTATATTTTAATGGACAAGAAATGGTTACTACCTTTCCAGGCTACACACACACACACACACACACACACACACACACACACACACACACACACACACACGGAATCCTTGAGGATTATGTGGTTTTCATCCTGTTGTTTTCTTCCTATATAAGTTTCTAGGCCAATCTCTTTCAAATCAACATAGATCAGGGGTGGGGAATCTGCTGCCTCAAGGCCACATATGACTCTCTAGGTCCTCAAATGCAGCCCTTTGATTGAATCTAAATTTCACAGAACAAATCCCCTTAATAAAGGGATTTGTTCTATAAAACTTCAGCTCTGTCAAAAGGCCTCACCCAAGGACATAGAAAGCCACATGTGGCCTCGAGGTCACAAGTTCTCTACCCCTGACATAGACCATAGGATTATAGATTTAGAAATCCAAGGAATCTTCAAAGTCATCAAGTCTATACCTTCTGATTTTGAAACTGAGGTCTAAAGTGACTGGCTTATAGTCCAAGCTCTCTTGGCTTCTAATCCCAGCTTTCTGTTACCTTAATGGAGGGTCCCTGGAGTGGACTCTTTCAGTGTATAATACAGTCAGCACAATTTTATCTGCCTCTGGGAATATCTACAAAATTTCACCATCTTAAAAGAATCCCTCTTCTTTTGGACTTTGCATAGGACATTCTGCAGGATATTGGAAAACACCTTTAACAAATAAGTTGCCTTTCTCATAATTTACTTGATACTGATAATGGGAAAGTCGCTGACAAGAATCCTATCTATTATTGAATTTACCAAGGCATCTTGTGGTACTTATTAAAGAGGGAGCTTGACATAGTGAATATAGGTTGGTCTTGAAGCCAGGAGCACTTGGGTTCTAGTTTTGCTTCTACCCTGAGTAGTAGTGTTACAGACGACTCTGTAAAACTATACAACGAAGAAAAGGTCAGACATTGAAAGAAGGAGTATCTTCACCTGGATGTTCTTATATCAATGAAATCATAGTTTCAGCCCCTATCCTTATCCCAATTATAATAATGTTTGACTTCTTATTCTCTAACTCTTGGCCTCAGCTGTCCAAAGTGATCTAGTGCCCTAAGAGAAAGGAAAGAGTTTAGAAGACATGAGAAAGCCGAAATCCATGAAGTGAAGAAAAGGGAGAGGAATGGATCATTTTTTAAAAAATCTTTTTCTGAAATGATGAGCTCTTACCTCTTAAGCCAGGGAAAGCTCAGGGAATTATACCCAGAGAAAGTATCCAGATGAAATTACTTTCAGCCAAGATATGAGGAGAGGAACACCTGATTAAGACTCAATAAGAAGCAGCCAAGATAATGTCAACTGTGGACAATGTTTCAGAGATGACAAATATATGGGCTTAGGAACTAAGAAAAGGTAAAAGGAACAGGGAATGGAATTGAATGCCTCTGTGTGTGTCTACAGCTTGCAGTAATTACATTATCCACACATATTAGGCAGTCTTTTAATTTTAATTATGTAACTGCATTTTTCTCTTCTAATGAGCATAGTTTATTCATTTAAACTGACAATTTTAATTTTACAGGCAGCGATCATAGGATATAATCTGCAGAGAGAAATTTTCCTGTTGGCATAATTTACTCCACACACATCGAAGAAAAGTTACCTTTTAATCCCCAATCAATATTTGAAGAGCACACAATTAATTTAATAGATAGCTAGGTAGTTAACATAAATCTGCAAGTTAAAGAGCCAATTCTTTTTGATTTATAATGCATAAAGTAATAATTTCCTCATTCAAGTCTCTCAGAAAGTGTTTAAAGCTTTGTTGCCTCAAAATGACAAGGTGGTAGGTAAGATAGGTTTGCTATTTTGGGGAAGGTTCCCTCCATTATGGAATGGGACCAGAAACATTCTCCTTCCAACTCTTTGCTCTTTGCTGAAGAGGTCACTGGATAACTTAAATCAGTTTAGGGTGTAATATTAAAAGCAGATTGCCAATTACAATGTGAATGGCTCATTCCACACACCCCCACACCCCCCTTCATCCTTTTATAATATGACAATTGCATAACAGAAAGCAGAACTTAAAAAAAAAAGTCCTCTGAAATCAGTGTGCCATGCATGTCAATCAGTGATCAAATAAATTAGGTGACTGGTTCTCATACATGGAATAATAATCTCACATATTTTTGCAACCCGACTCTGCTTCCCTGGGTGCATTTTTCATCTCAGGATCAGGTTGGTTGCTGCTGAACTTCTGTGGCTGTGAAAATTTATTACCCACAGAGTCAATCTGCAATCAGGCTGCCAAGTCTGGATAAATAGAGTCATTGTGCTTGTCTGGAATATGTAGCCAAAGTTCATCCAGTCAGCTTGACTTTCACATCCCATGGGGTTCATAAAAGCCAACACCCTGGTATGTGCTCTCGAATTCTGCCAAAATTTTGTAGAATTATATAAACAGGAGTTAAAGAAGCAATCAGGACCTGGTTTGAGGGACAAGTTTCCAAAATCAAATTTTGCTTGCATCAGAAATGAATTTTTTTAATCATTTTGATACATAGTCAAGTGAATCACCCCTAAGCAAGAATTACTCAAAATGCTATGCAATTAAATATCATATGTTCAGTGCATCCTGTTTTGATGAATTAATCATCAACTTTTTTAATTGAATAATTTTGAACATGAAAACTACTTAAAGGAACATTTAAAGTGGTTTTTAAATGGAAGGAGCTACCCACTTTAGGAACTATTAAAAATAAGTAGATACTTTGAATATTAAGCCAAAGGGCAGAATAAAGAGAAAGAAAAAAGCCACCATGGGCATTTTTTCCTTTGTTTTCCATTTAAGTTTTGCATTAAATATCCAGGTGTAATGTATTCCTGAACGACTTCTTTTTAACACAGGATCGTTGATTAGAGTTCAGTAATTGGAAACTACTATCTATCAGATCTTTGTCAACTCTGTGAATGAAGTAATCATACATTTAGGCAGTCAGTCAATCACAATCAATGCAGCTCCAAATCCCCCCAGCAGGAAATCTTTTGTTTTTAACAATCCTAATACTGAGCTGAATAAATGGGTTTTACTGTCACCAGAGGTAAAAGGCAGTCATAGTTATAGAATCACAACTCTGGAAACTGAGAAAACCCCAGAAGCCAGTTAGTCTAACTATTTTATTTAACAAGTGACGAGACTGAGACTCAGAAAAGCTAAATCACTTACTTGAGCAAGGACACATAGGTAGCAAGTGGCAGAATCAGGTTTTGAACTCGAGTCCAGTTATTCTGAATCCAGTGCTCTTTCCTCTGTACAATGTTGACCTTGTGTGGTAGATTTTCTGCTTTTCTGCATGTTCTTACTATAAGATGACAACTTTGGGACAAGAAAGATGCTTCCAAAACACAATTCATCTCTTTGTTTTTAAAATGTTAAATCTAGTTTTTAAATTTACAGTAATACCACATCAACTTAAGTGCTACAGATTCCAAGTTGCAAAAAGTTTCCAGATCATTCTTCAAAAAAATGAGCTATTGTCCTTCAGTTAATCATCATTCATCCAGTCAACAAATATTTATTCAGTGTTTCTTGCTTAGAGAAGCTGTGGAGAAAATAGAAATTTTAGATAATGACTCTGGACAGAGATGGCATTTGAGTTGCATTTTAGATAAAGTTGGATCATGCACTTATTAAGCTCTTACTGGGAACTAAAGGATAGGTAAAAATTCAGTAAAGGAAGGAGGAGAAATAGAACATTCTAGGTATAGGGGACAGTGTGAGCCAAATCACAGAGGTGGGAGAATGTGTTCATGAAATCAGAGAACAGTCCTGTTTGACTTCCACATAGAATGCATTGGGGTGGGAGAGAAAGAGGGGATAAGGTTGGAAAAATGAGATGGTACAAGATTGTAGAAAATTTTTATTGCCCAGTAAAGGAGTTTGAGAGCAGCTAGGTGGCCCAGTGGATAGAATGCCATGCCTGAATTCAGGAAGATTCTTCTTTGTGAGTTCAAATCTGGCCTCAGCCCTTACTAGCCATGTGACCCTGGGCAAGTCACTTCACCCTGTTTGCCTCAGTTTCCTCATCTGTAAAATGAACTGGAAGAGGAAATGGCAAGCCACTCCAATATCTTGGCCAAGAACATCCCAAATGGGGTCACAAAAAGTTGTTCAAAACTGAAACGACTGAACAACAAAAGATTTTGAACTCAGGAGTCAGTAGGGAAGTGACAGAACCAAGCTCCTGCTTAAGAAAAAATATTCTGGCAAGTGACATGAAGAACAAATTAAAGGAGGGAGAGAGAGAGTAAATTCAAGAAGACCTGTTTGGAGGCTATTATGGCAGTCCAGGAAGGAAGTTATGAAAGCTTTCACTATGGGAACAGAAAGAAGGAAACAAAGGAACGATTGGGGCTTTGTAACTGACTGACTATTCAAGGAGTAGGAGAAAAAAGAGATAAATATTATTCCAAGGTTATAAACAGAAGAGATAGGGGAAAAGAATGAAAGGGAAAGGAAATAAGCATTATAAAGTGCCTAGCATGTGTCACGTACTGTGGTAGGGGTTTTACAAATATTATCTTATTTGAAATGGTGAGGCCACAGGTAAGAACAGTGATATCAGAAAGAGAAAAGAAAATAATTTGGATTTTGGCTAATTGAGGTAGGAATGGAACATTCAGATAGAAAACTCTCAGAAAATTGGATCTGGAGCTCAGAACAGGAGTCAGAGCTAAAAACAAAGATTTGGAAGTCCTCTACATAGAATTGGTACCAACTGAAACCACTTGTAGTGGATTAGGTCACTATGGAAAGAATGTAGAATGAGAATAAAGACAAATCCTTGAGGATTAGAATGTCATAGGTGGCAACTGAGAGACCATTTTTAATAGAATCATGGGGGCAGACAATTCCAAAAATGTGAGCAGAGAGATAGTGAGAAAGCAGAGGTATCTGGAATAGTTAATATATTCAAGTTTAAGAATGAAGGAAAGATGGTGTGGTAGTTGGGTGTTGTGTATCAGTCAAGTGAAGCATCTTTTAGAATAAGAGAAGGAAATAAATGACCGGATTGGAAGAGATTAAAGATGCAAAGGACAGAGTGGGTAAAAGAAATCGGAGTTGATACTAGAGGAGATGAAAGGGAATAGGGCCAGTGGTGTAGGTGAAGCATCTATCATGAGTGGAAAGTTGGAATACCTCTTTTTGAACAGAAGGAAGATGGAGATGATGAATAGTGATTCTGAGAACTTTTGAGGAATGAAGTGAACTGAGAGCATTAATGTTGGATTACCTCTGCCTAAAAATCCAGCCCTTTTCCTAACTCCCTTAGGAAGTTACTCATTAAATGTATGGAGGGCACTAGGCTACTTGCAGTCATGCATATTTACCATAAGCTCCCTCCTTTTTTTTACAGTACTATCTTCTTGTGCCTTCCATGCTGCCTACAAACACACCCAAGTCTGCCCCATCCTAAAAAAAAAAAGAAAGAAAGAATAGAAAAGAAAAGTTGCCAGACTCCACAATTCCCTCAAATTAACATCCTATCTCTTCTTCCTTTATTAGGCAAATGCATAGAAAAAGCTGTCTACATTCAGTACTTCCATTTTCTCTCCTCTCACTTATCAACCCTATCCATTCTAACTTCCAACTTCTTCACTTGGCTAAAACTTCTCTTTGTCAATGATCTCCAAATTGCCAAAACTGATAGCCTTTTGTTCAGTCCTTAACCTTGTTGACCTTTCTACAGAACTTTATACTGCTGATCACATTGACTTCCTGGATACTTTCTCTTCTCTAGGTTTTCATGGCACTTCTCTCTTGGCTTTCCTACCAGTTTGATATTCCTTCTCTGACTTTCTCTCTCTCCCTCTCCCTCTCCCTCTCCCTCCCCCTCTCCCTCTCTCCCTCTCCCTCCCCCTCTCCGTCTCTCCCTCTCCCACCCCCTTTCTACCTCTCCCTCTCCCTCCCCCCTCTCCGTCTCTCCCTCTCCCACCCCCTCTCCCTCTCTCCCTCTCCCTCCCCCTCTCTACCTCTCCCTCTCCCTCCCCCTCTCTCCCTCTCCCTCCCCCCTCTCCGTCTCTCCCTCTCCCACCCCCTTTCTACCTCTCCCTCTCCCTCCCCCTCTCCGTCTCTCCCTCTCCCACCCCCTCTCTCCCTCTCTCCCTCTCCCTCCCCCTCTCTACCTCTCCCTCTCCCTCTCCCCCTCTCTCCCTCTCCCTCCCCCTCTCTCCCTCTCCCTCTCCCTCTCCCTCTCCCTCTCCCTCTCTCTCTCTCTCTCTCTCTCTCCTCCTCCTCCTCCTCCTCCTCCTCCTCTCCCCCTACCCCCTCTGTGTAACCTCATCAGTTCTCACAGCATTAACTATTTCCTTTCAAATGATTCCCAAACTTGTATATCAACCCCTACTCTTTCTTCCTGAGTTTCATTCAATCAGCACACATTTATTTAAGCATTTACCATATTCCAGGCACTAAATGCTCAGAATACAAAGAATGAAACAATCCCTCCGTACTCCTGTTTCAAGTTAAATGACCCATAGGCATTTCAAACTCAACATCTGCCCAAAATAGAACTCATTACCTTCACACACATGCACATGCGCACACACGCACACACACCCCAAACCATCCCTCTTTGTAACTTCCCCATTGTCAAAGACATCACCATCCTTTTAGTCACCCAAGTTTTGCAATCTTGATATTTTCAACTCCTTATATACAGTCACTTGTCAAATTCTTGTCCCTTTTATTGCTACAACATCTCCTGCATCTTTCTCCTTTCCAATCACACAGTCACTACCCTAGTCACATGCCCTCTCCAACTTTCACCTGAACAAACTATTGCAATAACTCCCTACTTGAGCCTCCTGCCTCAGGTTTCAACCTATCCAATCTATCTTCCATATAACTTCCAAAGAGATTTCCCTAAAATGCAAGTCTTATCATGTCATTTGCTGGCCCTTGCTTACCTTCTAACCTTATTACACATCACTTCTCTTCACATATTCTAGGGCTAGCCAATGGGACCCTTTTACCATTCCTCATACATAGCATTCCTTTCCTATTTTTTGTTTTTTACCTTTGTACTGGCCATCTTCCATGCGTAAAACACACTAACCTCTCACTCCCTACTCTTGGATTCTCTAATTTCATTCAAGATTCAATTCAAGCACCACCTCCTTCATGAAGTCTTTCTTTATCCCTCCCATAGTCAGTGCCCTGTCTCCTAAAATACCTCATATTTAACTACTTTAAATTCATGTGTGTTTAGTCTCATATTTATCCTGTGTACATTCATGTGTGTACTTATTAACTTCCTCACTAGAATATCAAACACTTACTTAAAAGTAAGAATTGTTTCATTTTTTTATATTTGTATTTCCACTGGCATATGGTAGATGATTAATAAATGCCTATTGATGGACAATATATATTAACATTTGTAGATATGTATACATGTATATGTAGGTGTATGTGTACATATGTATATGTGTATGCACATGTGTATATATGCATGTGTTCATTTGTGTGTGCATACATGTATGCATATATGTGCATGTGCCTATACACACACACACATATATATATCTGATTTCATTAATGTGGGAAACTTTCAATATGGAAATTCCTTTGAATTTAAACTTATATGTACTTATGAAGACTTTCCCTTAGATCTCTGACATTGTGATCAGTGTGAGTATTTCCCAAGAAGAACTGTATGGTAGGAAATCTATTCCTCTTAAAGAATCTGTTGAATTTATATTGAACAAAAATCAAAGGAACCTTTTCTTTCCCTAGAATTTTGGCTTGGGGATCCAGAATTTAAACTTTCAACACTGGCTTTATATCGCATACTGATCCTCAAGATTGAAGTTCTAAAGCTGAAAGGTCTTGGCAAGATATTATATATTGTTAGTTGTAAAAATGTACTGTCCTCCCAAAAGCAAAGATATTAAAAAAAAAATTCTTGGGAACATGAAGTACAAAGCAGAATCAAGCCCACAATTAGTAGGAATTGAGTTTGGTGAGCATGTTTTTAAAAGAGAACAAAGTAGTTATGTTAAGTTGTTTGGTTTTTTTTAATCTCAGAAGTTGATCGGTTACACTACACATTTAACATAGCTTATTTAGAGTCCCAGAACACAAGAATACCCTTTACAATCTCTCTGAAAAAAAGGTCATCCAGTCTTTAGCTGAAGACTTTCAATGTTGGAGAATCCATTAACTCCTGAGACAAACCATTATCCTTTGAAGTAGTTCTTCTTTTAACTAAAGCATTTTAAATTTAAAGATGGAAGGGACCTTTAAGGGCATCTGGTACAACCTCTTCATTTAACAAAAAAAGAAATTGACTCTCAAAAAGATTAAGTGACTTGTCTAAGATCCTACAATTGGATAAGAAAAAAGCATAATTCAAACCAAATCAGAAGACTCTGACTCCAAATATAACCCTCTTTCTACCACACATGCAAGAGATTCAACATCACCCTCTCCTCTCCCCCGCCCCCAGCCCTGGCTAATTTCCCCATGTCATTCTTTCTCTTTTCTACTCCCCACCTTGGCAGTGTCATCTTGCACAGTCATTAGGTTGAAGAAAATTGTTTTCAGAGATCAGAGCCAGATGAACCATTATTAGGTTGTCATCTGAACATGTTTCTGGACCCATGAAATCAATAGTTAGGAAAGTTTTCATTGTATTGAGTTGAAATCTACCATGTCCAATTTTTACTCATTTATTTCTAGGTGCTTTGAGGTCAAGATGAACAAATCTAATTCTTCTTCTATGTTATAGCCCTCAAATACTTAAAAATAGGAGGCATGACACACTCTAAGTCATGTCTTTTCCAGTTTGAACATTCCTCCCCCCACCCCATTCCATCTCAGTGTGGCATGGTTTTGAGTCCTCTTCCCATTTTGGTTATTCTCCATTAGACACAGTCCAACCTATCATTATCTTTCCTAAAGTATGGTGACCAGATCTTAATATACTTTAGTAACTCTTGTCATGTCTAGAGACAAATTATTGGGCATCTAGGTGGTACAGTGGATAGAATGCTGGACCTGGAGTCAGAAAGATCTGAGTTCAAATCCAGACCCAGATATTTACTAGTTGTGTGAACCTGGGCAAGTCTCTTCACCCTGTTTGCCTCAATTTCCTTATCTGTAAAATGAGCTGGAGAAGGAAATGGCAAACCACTTCAGTATCTTTGCCAAGAAAAACCCCAAATGGGGTCAAAAAGAGTTAGACCAAGTGAAAAATGTCGGAACAGCAACATTAATTCTTACATTCTGTATGCTATGCTTCTCTTAATGTAGCCTGAAATAATCATATGGACATTTCTGGCTGCCATGATATAATGTTGACTGTTTATACTTTCAGTCCATCGAACTCTCAATTCTCTGTCAACTTGACCTACTAGCTATTCCCAATTTTGACATTCCATCTCTAGTCTTCTTCATGCAGACTGCCCCATGTAGTTGAAATACATTCCCTCTTCACTTCTATTACTTAGACATCCTAGTTTCCCTTCAGGCTTAATTCAGATGCCCCCTCCTACAGTATGCATTTTCTGATCACCCATTTGTTAGTTCTCTCTCTATCTCTCTTTCTCTCTCTCTGTCTGTCTCTGTCTCTCTCTCTCTCCCTTCTCAAATTATCTTTTTGTATTTATCTGTGTTCATTGTATATGCATAACCCCAGGAGAACATAAACATATAATCTGTTTTCATAGTGTATGCCCCTAGTAGAACATAAGCTTCTTGAGGACAGAAAATATTTCATTTTTATCTTTGTATCACAATCATCTAACTTAGTACTTTGTTCAGAGAAGGCACCTAAAAAAATGTGTGTTTACCTTAAGTCATCAGACATCACAAATTACTGCTAGCATGGCACCAAATTGCTGTCTCCTCAATAAAGAAAACCCAAGTAAAGTGAGAGTTGAATCATTTCCATTCTCTCATCTACCCCAAGAAGTATTAATTTGACTTTTTGGGTTGCCCCAACTAAGGCCCTTCTTCTTGTCCTTGACTTTGGGTGTTAAACTTACTTTGTTATAATTATTTTTGTCATTCCTGACCTTAATCCTCACAGGACTGTGCCACTTTTTTATAAATTCATCCTGTTTCATGTTACTCATGCTTCAAACCTCTGTGTATGGCACCTGAGATTCCCTCACACTTGGGTAGAAAATGAACCCCCAGTTCAAGGCAATAAGTGAATCAACACCCACCCAAAATCATTACTCATGAGTTCCACCCATGCATTTACTTTTACCAGCCAACTAGAAGATGACTACATCAGTACAGAATGAAAGATACCTAACTAAATAGCATGGAATAGTGACCAGAAAAGATTTCCCCTTGTTTATATCATATATACTCTTCCTACAAGTTACACCACCACCAGTGGGAAAGGGCCCACACACTGAACATGTGTGTCTAGTGAAAATGAAGCCAGAGAACCTACATGACAGGGCACATAGCAGGAACCCATGTAGAAAAGACATGTGGAGAGTGTATGTGTATGCCATGTGCACATACACACACACACCTGAACATGTATGGCCAAAGCAATTCACATCTCTGATGCTATAGTGTTACTGATGTCCAGATCATCATGTTCCTCTCTTCTGGACATCACAACTCTCCTTTTTACAGGGCATTTTATGATCTATTCTTGGCATCATGTCCTCTGGGCTGTCATGTTGTTTCTTTTGGATGCCTCCACTACTCTTGTGATCACCAACCTGCTATATGCTACCATCTGCTAGGCTTTAGCTCTACAAGAAGGCATCTGGTACTTCCTGTTTCATCTGCTAAAATGTAGTAACTACAAAATCTCTCCTTTCTAAAGATAGGCAGGTATTCTTTTAGTGCCTAGCTATCTCACCTCAGACACTTGACACTCACTAGCTGTGTGACCTTGGGCAAGTCACTTAACCTCAATTGCCTCATCCTGGGTCATCTCCAGTTATCCTGGTGAATATCTGGCCATTGGATTAAGATGGCTCTGGAAGAGAAGTGAGGCTGGTGAACTGTTCAGCCCTCCGTCATTCAAAACAAAGACAAGTGCAAGTCATGTCATTATTTCTCTGATGGCATGATCTTCTTCGGCAACGAAGGACAAACACACACAGAGCTTAGACTTTGAGTCACCACACTTTGCCACACTGAAAAAAGTAGGTAAAATTCTAGGGGCTAAGCCTAAGACTTCTTTTTTTTGTGTCTTTTTGTCTGTTGCTTATATAAGATCCAAGATCCCAGACAAGTATCTGACTTAGAGTTAGGAAATTCTTTATAACTTCAGTTACGTCTCTGATTGTAAGCCTATGTCGTAAAACCTATTTCTTACTCTTTGTACAAAAAAAAAAACCAAACAAACAAAAAAAACCTATTCACAGGTTAATTGGGGTAGGATAGTAAGGTTCACTTAGCTCCCAAGAGGCCTTTTGATTGGCATGCAAATGAAGTTAAAGCAAGGACAAAAGACCAGGTGAAGCTCCAGGAATTTATTTCTTTATTGTGCAGATTTTCCAGCTTAAAGAACCCTGGTACTTTTTAGTTTATCTCCACCCACCACGGAAGTTCTCTCTACATATACCTATTTCCACAGAAATCTTCTCTTTCCTTTCTTTATCTTGAATTCTACAATATATAATTATTTCCTCCCAAGGCTCTAAACATTTCTACTTCAACAACTAGGTTCCCCTTGCTAGTCCCCCTTTTTATACTCAGAATTTCCTTTTTGATTCTACCACAATATAAAGAAGGAAATTTTCTAAAGTCAAGTCAAGAATTTATCAGTTGCTTTACTTTAACTAACAGAAAGTTCCAGCAGATGCTTCAGTTTCATTACTGGATCATGCTTCTTTGACAGGTTTGTGATCTATTTCCAGAAATCATCTATTTCCCAATAATGACCTACTCCATCATATACTCCTACCACATTATCACTTCTGTTTATAATATTGTAAGCATACAATTTGTAGATTTTCTCACATGACTCTACCATCTTGATACACAATCTTATTCCATTTCTGCTTTTCTCTACCATGTTCCTTTTAAATAGATTGTGCCCTTTGATTATCATAACCATGTTCTAATAAAGATTGGTAATACTTAGGAGCTATAAATTACCTCCATGATTTACAGCTCTAGTTTATTTGGTTTGTTATGCCCAACCTTTTTGGTATAAATAACTAAGCCTATAGGGTTTTTTCTTGCTAGCTGTGTGACTCTGAGCAAGTTACTTAACCCTATTTGCCTCAGTTTCCTCATCTATAAAATGAGCTGGAAATGGCAAACTGCTCCAATATGTTTGCCAAGAAAACCTCAAATGGAGTCACAGAGTCAGATATGATTAAAATGACTAAACAATGGGTTTTATTATTCTCTCTCTTCTTGGATATTTAATCCTATGAATTATTTGATTTTTCCATTGATATTCTTTATCCTGGGTTAATCTCTGAGATTTTGGCTGAGCCCTAACTAGAAAATTTTATACCTTGGTCAAATTTAATTGAAAGGAGCAGGAAACAGTGGTAGTATAGAAGACATTACAACCTTAGGTATAATCATGCCCAGAAGCTCCAACCTATACCTAATATAGAAGTATATTAAGGACTACATGATCAAAATTGGGAAGTAGATGATGGTATAAGAGACTTAACAGGAGATGGAAAAAGAAGGGAAGCCTTGGGAGAGGAGTACTAGGGCCATGGAGACCTAAGGGCAGCAGCCAGACCATTTTAGAACCAAGAGCCATAAAAATGATAGTTACCATGTAGAGGAAGCATCCCCTTTGTAGGAAGTGTGATCTCCCTCCAGTCCTGAGTTTGGTGTCTTAGGACAAAGCCATAGTCACACCACATAATTATGTCTTGGCTCAGGCTTAGTGCATGTGGGTAGCTGTATTCTTCACATGTTGGTTTCAATTTAGAGCCCTCTTGACAAGTTCCTCAAGTCTCCTGGCAAATATATTTTGTCAGCCTTCATTTGATAAGATCTTCCCATAGCCATCATTCTTGAATATGAAAACCTAGAGCACCATCATCTCTTAACCTCACTATTTTATATATTTTTGCCTTTCTTCTGAAGTCCCTGTCTTTCAATAGATAAAACATCACCTATATTCCCTTACAGTCTTTAGTTTTTTTATCTGGAAATTCATCATCCCTAGCAAATCTTTCCAGGTTCTTTCTGGTAATATCATTTGGCCTACATGAATCACTAGAAAGTGGGTAGGGATCATCAGATCTGACAAGTCTCAAGAGACTCTCCATTTCTTCCCAGATACATACTTTAAGAAGACAATATACCCTCCCAATTATTTATGTCAGGTCTGCATCTGTGGAGGTCAGTTCCTATCCATCAAGGAACCAACAACCAACATGACTCCTTTCTTTATCTAAACAATATGAAATGTCATGTTCCTTGGTAGCAAATGTGAATCCCTGTCATTCCACAGAGCCCAAGAAGCTGCTTCCTTCCCAGAGGTCCAGCTCTACTTCCGGGGGAAGAGTTTGAAATATTAAATGATCCTTCTTTCTGTTGTATGCTTCTACCCTCTGGGCTCCTAACACTGGTTTGAATTTCCCTCTCTTCTAATTCTTTTTCCTCATTGTTTTTCCCTTAAAGGATTTAAGTCTTTCAAGGAATATTTCATTTTACCTGGTAAGTTAGGAAAATAGAATGGCATTCCTTATGATCACAGGATCGTAGATTTTGAGCAGAAAGGGATACTGATGACCGTCTAGTTCAACTGTCTCGTTTTATGGATTTGAAAACTGAGATGCAAAGAAGTTGTTACCTGCCCAGGCTCACACAGGTGATAAGTGAAGATTTTAAATATAGGTCCTCTGACTGGAAATCTGGTACTCTTTCTACTGTGCTGCCTGCAGTCCTTTCACCTTCTACCTTATTGGTGAAATAAACCTGTATTTTATGAATATATATGTAACATATGCCATTCAACTCTGGATCCATACAGATTAGGGCTCCAAGGGGGAAGAAAGAATTACTAGGATCTTCACAGCTGACTCTTGTCCCCATCCAGTTTCCCAGAAACTTCTAAGGTCCTCAAATTTAGTTTCTACTTTAATAATAAAGCGTATGAACATACCCTAACACTATAAAATATCTAAGTAGGATAGACAAGAATTGTAAAAATAACACAAAAATTATAAAAATACACATTCCTGAGTGAGTACAATACTTGTTTTTGGTCCCTTCCCAGATTATTTGGGAAATAAACTCCTCCAAGATTTACATTCTAGTGTGAGGAAAACTGCCTACACCTTCAGTAGAATCAGCTTTAGCACCAAAGCTGGAAACTACTACCAAACTCTATTTTCATTACTGTACTTGTCTTTTTGCTATAGACAACTGTCATTCAACACTCTGAAGGATTGATTACCATTCTAGCAATCTTGAAGGTCTCTCCTCAAGGTCTTGACTGTGACAAGAGATCTTCTCTTTCTCCTCTGTTCCCCAGGGATCCTGTCTGTGACCAGCATGAAAGTTATACTACTATTTGTCTCACTTGGGTTTCTGGTTTCTAAGATAGCCAACTGGAGGAAAACAACCTCCTTTTAATACTTCTATCTATGTAAAACTGTCCTTGTTTCAATTAGAGTCTTTGCCATGGTCACACAGCTCTGTGCTCTGTGGAGTATGCCATTTTACACTAATGTACACCTATCTCTGTGGTCCACAGCTCCAAGGGAAAGAGAATCCTCTTCTCACTAGATATGTGTCTGTACATTGGACTGACATCCTCCCTTCACTCTCTGGTTAAAAAAAAAGTGTGCACTCCCTACAAATGTATCAGGTATACATGTATAGCTGTAGGAACTTAAACATGCACTAATTTGCATATGGCATAGTCCTAGTAATTATAACAGATGCATACACCACAAACAGACACAGTCTATAATATCAAAATTATAGCTGCATGCAGTAGATCAAACAAATGCAGAAACATGGCACATAGTATGGTCTGTTGAGGTTTCACGCAAAATTGTCAGTTACCAACTGTCAGCATCTAGACCTCCAGTTTCCATTCCTTCTGTGAGTGAGTTTATATCCATAAGCCCATTGAGCTACAGTCCCAGTTTGGGTCTGAAGATGGTTTGAGGTCAGTAGCACTATTCCCAACAACAAATTCCTTAGATTTTAGGGTGTCCTGTATCCCCTTGGGGTATCTGGAGTTGGAATACTATGAAAAAAAGAAATAGTCTATGGTTTCAGTCTTCAACTTGTGTTCAGGCAGACCTCTCTCTCAGATAATGGTCGTCTCAGAAGGCTTCTTGGATCCCCAAGAGGGGCATTTTCCTATTATGAACCTTAGTCTGAATTTTCTTCTTACAAGCCATTATCTGGTACCAACCCTTTCTATCTCTCCTCTTCTTTTGTCTCAGAACTCTTGCGTTCCTAGTTACCTCAAGAACAATTCTTTTTAAAGCTCCATTTTCCCAGAAGGCTTTTCGCACCCATCTCAGTCTTCATTTCTATTATACAGCATCATGGGAGTATACTCCTGCTCTCCAGGCCCACCCACCATGTTCTCTTTCCATGAGATGTGCCTCAGCTATGCATAGTTATGACTTAGTTCTGACTGAAGCACATGGTGCAGGTCATTGAAATAATCTCCTTGTCCTCTTTATTTGCTTAAACTGAGATCTTCCATCCCTTATTGCTTATCTTGCTAACTTTCGTGGCTAACTGCAATATAAACATGCTACCTATGTATATGTGTGTGCTCATGTATATAATTATACACACATATGTGTGTGTATACATAGATCTCTATTATGAATGTATGTGTTTGGGGAGGAGGGTTCCCTCTTTGATTTGGTCTTTGTGGTAGACATCCTCCATGACAAAGCAAACAAACTCCTTTGGCAAGGGGTTTGCCTGTACCAATATGTCTCTATATTTTATTCCTTGTTTGATAATCTGACAGCCACTGAACAAAGTTTCCTTGGTTTTTTTACATCTTTAAAACACTCTTGTATAATTTTATATATGTGAGGAATTATATATATATATGTATGTATATGTGTGTATATATGTATATACATATATATGGGGGGAAATATTTCATTGGAGGAGAACCCTTAAAGCAGCATGTTCTCTACAAATCTGATACTTTTTAGAGTCAACAATCATCAACAATAATGAGCAATAAATACAGAGAAATACTTTATTCTCAACATCTTCCAGGAACTTGTATAGTCATATACTGCTGTGATCCACTGTAAAATACTGTCTGTAGAAGTCTGACTGCTGCCTTCCTGTTAGTTGTAATTTGTATTAACAATGAAAAATGGGGGGGGGGGGGGGGGGCGGGGAGAGAGAGAGAGAGAGAGATCTGGAAAAGGAAGTGGGTTAGTCCCATATGAAGAATGAGGCATAGCTATGCTCCGCTGGCATGCAAGCAATGTCAAGAAATCTAGAGGAAGACCTTTTATGTAATTAGACCCCTTGTGTAATTTATGAAAAGTGCACAGGATGAGGATGGATGAGTTGTGATTTTTGCTTTTGGAGGGAATGCCTTCTTGGATGAGGTCATAGGTCCTTAAAGTATAACACAAGCATGAGTGTGTGTATACATATGTGTGTAGTGTCTGGGTGTGGGTATACAAGAATGTGCTGATAAATATTTAACAACTAGCCCCAGGGGTGAGAGTGAGGAGGGAAAGCCTGCACATTTTTTAGTATAATCTGCATAGTCAACATTTTCTCCACTGAGAGAAAATGACATGCCCAAGGTCAACCAGCTAAAAAATGTCTGAGGTGGAATTTAAACATGGATCTTTCTGACTTCAAGTTTAGTACTCTGGTTATCATATTGACTAACAGCACTTCTGAAAGGTCTCCTTGTGATTTGTTGCTAACACCAGATAGCCACCTAACAAGCTGACGTATCTTCTCTGTAATTGTAAGGGCTTGGAGATTCCCTGGACCTCTCTGAGCTTCAGAAACCTTACCTTATTCTACCCCTGAGCTCCAGAATCCACGAACTTAATCTCAGTTTTGTCCTATCCCAATTACAACAAGAGCATTTAATTTCCTCGTTGATTTCCCTTCAATAACGCATTACACATTGTGATACTTCAGGTCATTTTGGTAGCTCATTTAGCACACAGTGAAACCTGAATATCTGCCGATTAGGTTCCCAGGCACTAGGCACACTACAATAAAGAAAGGAAAGAGGAGATGTAATCTCTATAGAATGAGAACCTGAAAAGGATTACTGTTGGCAGAGAACTTGTTTTGTCTCACACACACTTTGTGGTACAAGGCTATGAATGATTAATGAACTCAGGGCAGATCAATGAAGTATTCTTTTAAATGTATCCATAACCCGTTTTGCTTAGGATAGAGTAATGGAGAAGTTTGGATGGGGTGTGGAGATGAAAGGGGGTAAATCTGGGAAGAGAGAAAATTGGTTCCCTGTAATCTATGGCTCTTGAGCAAGTGAAATTGGGCTATTCATCTAATTTATTGTGGGTAGTTTTTCAGGCTTCACTTCATGAGTCACCTAAGTAATTTTTTCTTTGCTATTTCATACCCTGTAGTAAAGTTTAAATCCAATGTTTATTTATTTCATTACTTTCCAACAGTAAAATGAAATAATATACAGAAACCAAAGGAGATTTTTTTTTTTGCAGTCATAAATTTTAGAAGTCTTTGGGCATAGTATGTGGTATCAAATTTTAATCTAAAACCATAATCCTTATTAAAAAATCACACACCTAGTGCAGTCCCTTATTTCAAGAAATTATATAGAACATTTAACATATTCTCATCTCTTTCCTTGATGGATGATGAGTTGTCCTCAGTAAAGTTTTTAATGATGTGAAGTAAAATGCAAATTAAGTAGCACAATCAAAATCAGACTATTAAAAATAGTGGAGCAAGCAGTAGATGGTACTAAGGACCACCCTGTTGCTTAAGTTTTTACATAAATAGCACTGAAATATTAGAAGAGTGATCAGTTATAGGAAGACAATAGTGTTTTGTGAAAGGTATCATTTTGTCCCTGTTATTAAACCGAGAGGAAGCTTTCCCAAAGCACTATCTCACCATCACCACACTCTTTTCTTTTTTTGGGGGGGAAAGGCAGTAATAAGGGGAAAAGAAGAAAGAAGCAGAAATTAACATCTAAAAATTAGCTATGATGAAAATATTTTAAGGTACTTTAAAAACATGAAAACATGTTTTCTTTCTTTTGCAGGAGGGGCGGGAGTTTCATCCTGTTGATTGACCTTTTGGGTTTTTAAATTTACACAGTTGGGAGACCTTGGAGATTTTAGTACAAAAGCTCCTATCAACACTAATCTTTGCTTGTTTGGAGAAATTTCTTCTGATTCTCAAAAAACTACAGTGACATTCACTAAAGCTATCTGCTACAAACAGCAGATGAAAAAGTAGCCTGAAGAATAAACTGAACTGGGAATCAAGAGGTCTGGGCATTTCTTGCTCTGACACTAACCATGTAACTCTTAAACAAGCTATGTAACCCCAGTTTTCTTCAAATCTAAAATGAGGGGTTGAATTAGACAGACTCTTAGATCCCGTCTAGTCTAATTTCAGAACTCATGTTAGAACTCATTTTGATACACTCTGAATACCTTATGATAAATGCTTCTTAAGTGATCCTTTGCCATTTTTTAACCCTGTGCTAAGGGCCAGCAGAGGAGAAGACAGCATCTTGGGAACTTAGCTAGCAGGGGTTGTTTTGCTTGATTGCTTTTAAAATACACTAACAGCACTGATATGAACCTAAGAACATAGTCTCCCAGGGAAAGCCAGAAATCAACGCAAGAAATCACGGTTTAACTTTTGGTCACAGCTTTCATTCTCAATATTAGGTAAAAACAGGATGTAAATAATTCTGAGAGGTCAGGTGGAGTTACAAGATCATGATAAAAAGACACTTTTCTTATAAGGAACTCAGAGTTTTTCATGTGTCTTCATCAAGGACTTCCCAATAATAGTGAGCCAAGCTGTTTTCCAAGATTGGCTTCCAAAACCTGTTGGGTTCCATAAATCCCTTTAGATGGGGAATCTGGAATATGTAATGTTTATATGTCGAACGCTTGCTGTCTTCAGTGAAAATACTGTAGATTGAAATCTCTTGGGAGATAGAGATGAGAATAAGGAAAGGGGGAAAGACCTGACTTTAAAATGAGTGAGAACAGTGCATTTCAACATGTGGAGGCATCTGTGTATATTCGGTGTGGGTACTTCCATTGGTGATACAGATCACAACCCATGCATGCTTGTCAAACAGCAAGCATTTATGAAGCACATACTGTGTGTCAGACACTGTGCTAAACTTTGGCAGTACAAAGGAAGACATACTCTATGTGAGGTTTTCTAAACAAAGACACTGGAATAGTTTGCCATTTCCTTCTCCAGTGAATTAAGGCAAATGGAGGTTCAGTGATTTGCCTGGGGTCACAGTGAGTGTCTTAAGTTCAGATCTGAACTCAAATCTTTCTAACTCCAGGCCCAGCACTCTGGGAACTAGCTCCATACTTTTGCATGTACTATTCCATTTCAGCCTCTCAGTGCCTATTCAAGTCCCTCTCCATCTTTCAACCCTTTGTTCTTCCACAATATCTTCCTCCTTGGACTCCAACCATCTCTGTTTACCTCCATTGCCCCTGTATTCCTTCATAGATATGTACACAGTAAGCATTATGTTAATCTCTCCTTATTGATGTAGTACCTTGTAAATGTATTCAGTGGTTGGTCTTTTTTATTTCTTCTGACTTCTCAGTCAGGTGTCAATCTCTCTAAAGTCAAGGACTATGTCTCCTATTTCTTTGGTACCCACGTTGCCTAGTGAAAGACATTGCATCCGGTGGATATTCAAAAATAGTGCATTGATTGATTTGATCAACTTGACAAAGAAAAAAGGTACTGAAATGCAGAGGGCCAGCATTATTTGCTATGGAAAATATTTTCATGTCTGTAAAAAAAATTTTCAAAGTGATAATTCTGCTCATTAGGTGTTTCCATTCTGAAGATTCCATATTTGCCAACTCTATCAGTATCATGGAAGTAATGTATAGGAATATTTTGGAATTCCGCAGATAATCTATATTTACCAATCTATTGGGAGCTCTGGTTTGTGCCACTGACCAAGTAAAGCACAACATACCTACCAAGTAAAACACATCACATTTTGTTTATATCTTGGGCTCATTTAAAGTCAGTCTTGACCTTCAAACATCTTTCTACCTCCTAAGAATTACACTAGAGTTTGAGGCAATAGAATAAATGAGATAGTCTGTTGTTCTTTCCTTAAACTAATTCCCAACCACCACAAGAAGAAGAAGGGGAAGAATATAGATTGTTCAGAGAAAGAGGAGGTGTGTAGAAAAGTTGGAGCAGAGTTTAATGAAGGAAGAGATATCCCTTCCCATAAATCTGACTACTGGTCCAAAATTATAGCTTAGTGGGTGATGGGGGGCAGGGGAAAGTGTATTAAATCAAAGTAAAGGTAAAAAGGTAAAAATACTGCAACATAAGGAGAAGAATCAGAATTTTTGCCCTTGTTTGACATCCTTAGGCTTGTTGAAAATTACCTAAATAAGAGTTCTTACTCCCTAAAATACCGGTCCTGCCTTATGACAATTCTCTTGTGTGATGGTGTACATCACAAAGTCTCACATTTATTCATCTGGAATGCTCATTTCATGAAACACTGTCTGCTACTTGGTTGGTAGTTTGAAATTTGGCCACATGACAAAAATGTGTGTAACACGTTTTTTTCTTAAGTGTTGATTGAGCACATAATTTAAAAGTCAGAATATAAAATAAACATCTCTGCCCTTTCTTCCAGCAGGCCGCACAGAGATCTGCTCTCCGCGTTCTGTCTGACAGGTACATTTTGTCATTTTTATGAACTATAAATTGCTTTATGAAACGTTGAGCCCTATTTATTGTGGCATATAATTCATAATCGGATTTTTGTCCCCAAAGTATCTGTGAACTGGGATGTTAAACACTTTGCATGCTTGGATTTGTCATGCATGTGTGGAGTTTATTACTGCAAAAATCACAGTCTTGTTGTATTTCATAGAGGGTGTGCAGAATCCCTTGTGCTATGAGACAAGAGATAAGAAACTTAGTGGAGAAGGCATGAATGACACAGTAAATTGTGAGCTTTAGAGTTTGTTGAAATCTAAGCTTATTTTTTAGCAGTAAGTACTTCATTTATTTTGAAATGTTTTCTTCTGACTTTCTCCAAATCCTCTCACTGGAAGTTATCTTTCTTTTGATGAGATTTTCTGTTGAAATGCTTTATGCACAAAATCCAACAATTCATGTCCCCACATTATCCATTTCTTGTTTCCTTGCATTGTTTAGTTTTTTCCTCACTTGTATTACCGAATAATTCCTATAAATATAATAAATAAACATGGTTGAGCTGTATTTGGTACCAGAGTTTGCCTTAAAGACTGTACAAAAGTTGAACAAGGGGATGTAAAGTAGCTTCCTGAAATAGGCCTCTTTTCCCTCCCCATCCTCCCCCCACTATTTTGACACAGCAGGAGGGAATTTTTGTTGGTGTCTAAGTTAAAGAATTACCAGGTTCCACAAGCGAGGTAGTATGTCATACAGTGGCACGAAGAGATTTTCCCCCATGATCTCCTGGCAGCTACTTGAACCTTGTCTGACTCACCCTCGGCCCCTCTACAGAAGCCTGGGAGGCTGTGGTGCATTCCACCCCCACCCCAGCCCTGCCTTCAATTCCCCAATCTCACTCTTTTCTTAGAATGAACAGTAATTGACTCTGTAAACCAGCTCAGTCCAACACTTCTCCAGAGCAAAATCTGTCACTTACGTTGAATTATTTGTTGTGCATGGGTGAAAAGCGTTCTCTGCGGGTGGTAGACTGAGACCACCAAACTTATTCCACCTCAGTTTTATAAACATCATATTTTTTTATTTCGCTTGAAAACCCTTCATTTTGACAAACTGTATACACTCTGCATGCTGCAAGATTAGCTGCCATTGAAATGTCTTAGAAAGGCTTTTTAGAAATCTGGCAGTTAACATACAAATTGTGGAGGGTTTTGTTGCTTGGAAAGAAAAGGAAGTTGGAGGTCTGAACACATTTGATTTCTGACACAATATTTCTTTATATCTATTTTTCTCTCTATTATCTTTTTACAAATTCTGTCTACTAAATCCTGACATTTCACTTCTTTAATAAATTACCTCCTGCACAAAACATATAAAGGTTAAAAATAGTTCAGTTGAAAACACAAAGTTATTATGGCCTTTGGTGGACTTCACCTAAACCTCTTTTTAGATGACATCAAATCCCTTTGAAAATGTGATTGAGAGCACAGAACGCAGCCACCCAACAATATAACTCACAGAATGCTAGTATCCACTTCCAAAAGTCAGGACACTTGGCGTACAGAAAGTTTTGAGAGACATCGGACTAGAGGCTAACTTCTGCCATTTTATGTCGCGCTCAGATAAGCTAAAAGTCTTAATTGACAACTTAGTTGCTATTGTTTTATCTGTTATCTGGTTTTATCTATTCAGAGCACTGTACTAAAGATGATAAAGAAAAACATATTTCTCAAACCAGAAACAAATTGACTCTGGCAAGCAAATATAAAGATAACTGATTAAACAATATAGACTTCATAAGAAAGAGGGAAAGGGAAAAAATGAGAATATTTATCAAATAGATTTAGCTCTTTAAAATACAATGTACCATTCTCATACATATGGCGTATCTTCAACTATATATGATAGGACTTTATTCAATAATTTATACCTCATTAGTATTTATCGAAAGTGTCTAAAAGTATGCCACGCCTTCTCTTTGGGATAATATGAACTCTAGACACAAAGAGATTTTGAAATGATTTGTTGACTTTGTAACGCCATCCTAATAATGTAATAAAAAGCTGCCTGCTCTGGGCTATTTTGCTGACCAGTTCTTCAGGCTTTGTGGATGTTTCAGGGCCAAAGGAACAATCACCATAAATGAGAAGCATTTGTAATCATTTGGAGATACAGTAAGAACTCATTAATTCAAAATGCAAGGGATTAAAAAAAAGCAGGCTTTGAATTAATTGGGTTCAGGTTTTCCAATATATTTTTATTAATGAATTTTAGGCCATCTAAGTCAGGTGGGGAATATAGTTATCTCAATTTGCATATGCTTTTGAATAAACTTGTATTGTAGAAGATTGAGAAGTGCCATACTAGGTCATATTTCTGTTCTTTCTAGTCCAGTGTTATGTCTTAACTCAGTTGGTAAAGAGTCCTGAATGCCCTCTAATAATATCATACTCAAAAGATTAGCATCTTTTAATAAGCTCTGTATTGAACAATTGAACGATAGTTCATTAATTTATCTAAACCTTACTTCAGTCTATTTTCTGCCTCTGCCACCTGTCAGATGATAAACTCTACAAAGAGAGGGACGATGTTTTTCCTAAATTGAGTTTCTTTCCTATTGCCTAGCATAGTGCTGTGCCCCAAGTGGGTGCTTAATAAATCTTGTGGTTAAATTCAACGGACTTCAATTGAGGGATTGGAATGATGTTTTTGTTGTTTAGTTCAGTCAGGTCTGGCTCTTTGTGACTCCATTTGGGGTTTTCTTGGCAGACTTACTGGAGTGATTTGCCATTTCCTTCTCCAGTTCATTTGACAGGTGAGGAAACAGATTTAAGTGACTTGCCTAGGGTCACACAGCTAGTAAGTGTCTAAAGCCAGATTTGAACTCCTAAAGATGTCTTCCTGATTCTGAGACCAGTGCTGTAGCCCTTGTACCTCCTCACTGCCAAAGGGATTGGATTAGATAATTTCAAAGATCCCTTCTAATTCTAAATTCTATAAATTAACAGATTCCATAAACTGGCCACCTGCTGTACCAAATTAGTATTCTAGGATTTGATGAGCAAATTCATTTCTCTCAGAATTTTAAAGAAAAGTTATAGCCTGTCCCAGATTTTATCTTTTCATATTCTGAAGTTATAGTTTAGGGTGTCTATACCTATCAACCCTTACACCCTTCTTGACTTTCATTTATTTACCTTTTCTAACTTCATAATGGAAGAACTGTAGTTCTTTGTCTACAGCATTCCAGATGTGGTTGTTCTTTGTCCTTGAAAAAGAAATCTAGGCTGTAAACCCCAAGATATCTTGTGAGGTTTCAGCAATCAAAATTCACATTCCTTTGGAGGGAGGGAGGGAAGGAAGGAGGAGAGAGAGGAGAGGAGAGGAGAGAGGAGAGGAGAGGAGAGGAGAGGAGAGGAGAGGAGAGGAGAGGAGAGGAGAGGAGAGGAGAGGAGAGGAGAGGAGAGGAGAGGAGAGGAGAGGAGAGGAGGAGAGGAGAGGAGAGGAGGAGAGGAGAGGAGAGGAGAGGAGAGGAGAGGAGAGGAGAGGAGAGGAGAGGAGAGGAGAGGAGAGGAGAGGAGAGGAGAGGAGAGGAGAGGAGAGGAGAGGGGGAGGGAGGAGTAAGGGAGGGGGAGATATCATGACTTGCAAGTGAATTGGATTTAAGTGAGGGAGGTTCTATGCAGAGACACCAGCCTTACTGTTCCTTCCAGAGCCATCTGGGTCCAGTTGGGATCCTTTCATCCACTATCATTTGCTGCTGTGGAGTTAATAGATTAGGCAGACATTCAGTGTTTCTTGAAATAAATTGAAGTGAAACAAATTGAAATTAATTTTTAAATGAAGTATATCTGCATGCTTGCATAAGCTCAGTTGGTGACATATGCATGTCTTTAGTACTATAGGCAGACACTGGGGATGAAAAGAAAACCAAAATTGCTAGGAAAAAAGTAGCAAAATGCTTTTAGGAAGAACATATATGTGTATAGCATATGAAGTGCCTCCATGTATGATTGATCTTCCTTCATGTGTAGTAAATAGGAGATAAGTGATCAAAAAAAGTATTCACATGATTTATCAAGCTGAGCAGAGAAGCAAGAGGTCAACTCAAATCTAGGGAAGGAGAGCAATAGGAAATTGCTGGGACCAAGAAGTTAATCATATACTTGGACTACTTCCATCTGTTTCTGAAAGAAAGGGCAGAGCTAGTAAGGATGCTTTATAGCAACATATCAGGAATTAATATGTTCTGTGAAATCTAAGTATTATTTGCAATAACTTGGAATTTTATATTAATTTATTTTAAAATTTTATTTGTATTTATAACAGTTTTATATATTTATTTTATAATCTATTACATTATTATATATTAATATATTACATTTATATAAATTTCTATTTTTTAAAAGGTAGCACAATCCTAGCTGAATAAATCGCATTGGGCAGGAAATAGGAAATATTTTGGGGAAAGATGGAGAATGTATTTAGTATGAATAAATAAAGAAATAAGAAAAGCCAACATGAAAGCGGTTGTTAATTTGATGGCACTCAAAGGGCATGAATGGCCATGTGGTTAAATTGTGCATATAATGATCTTTTGAAATATCAGCTCACAATTCCAGAAATGGATACGCTTTTATGAGCCACAGAGATGAATCATTAGGCTATAACCTGTCTGTCCATCTGGCAGTGTCTCAGGTCCAAGATCCACTTATCTTGACTACCCCTCCACTGCTGTTTGCTGGGAACCCAAGGGTAATATGGCAGTGAATGTTGAGCTTTCTGGTATTTTGTATGCACATTATATCATCTAGTTTTGATCTTTTCTCCAATCTATTTCAGATAATCTCAGACCTTTAGTTCCTTTTGGGAAGGAAGTGATGAGTACTTAAAAATTGAAAGGTTTTAACCTCTGTGCCATTTACAGTATCTAAAATGGTCCAAATTGAGAAAAAGAGTGGAAACTCACTCCCATTGAGTGGCAAAAGACAAGGCTCAACACAGGACAGGCAGGTTTCTTTAGAGTCACATCTAGCTTTATGAGATTATATCTTGAATTGACATCAACTAAGAGAAAAGGAGAGAGTAAAAATTGAGATTGAGAGTGATGCCTTTACCTCTTTTCAGACCTTCTAGCAAATAAGTGTAATTTTCTGGTTAATATCTTAGTAATTTATTGACATCTCAGTGAAGAAAGTCAGAGTTGTGGTATACAGTTAGCTTGATGATAATGATGAAAGTGGTGATAAAAACTAGTTCTTCAAGGTGCTCAAAAATGCTTTACAAATATCTCACTTTGTCTCGCAGCAACCTGGGAAGTAAGTGTTATATGATTCCCATTTTACAGGTGAGAAATCTGAGATGCATAGAGATTAAATGATTTGCTCAGTGCAACATAACTAGTAAGAGTAAAAAAAAAATTCTGGATTTTAATTCAGGTCTTTCTGACCTGAAATACCCACTGTACTCCCTAGCTTTCCTATATAAAGTCAAGAGCTATGTCTTTTGGGAGTAAATAAAATTGTTAGGCACCCTTTTAGGGATACACAAAAAAGATGAATATCTTGGTTTTGAAAAGCCATGAATTCTTTAGCCTTTAATGTGGCACTTTCCTTAACACTGTTCTTGGGGAGAACCTATGCCCCGAGATTGGCTGAGTGAGACTGCTTTGTAACAAAGTCCTTTTATTAACTTAGAAACTATGCCAACTTGGATAAAGTCCAGAACAGACCCACTGTCTGCCAAATACTGCTCTCCAATAAATAGTGTCATTTAGTTTGTTACTACTAACAGTGATCATCCTAACTGAAAAGGGACAGCGGAGTCATGAAAAGTGTTAATTCAGTACACTCTCTTAGACTAGCCACAGGAGTTACCAGAGAGCTCATGTCTGCTTGATAGAAAGCGCTGCTAAATCTCTTATGCAAGGGATCTTGCCTACAGCTATGTTGGTGTTTCTTCTGTGGTTTGTGGGAAACTCAGTGACCTAAGGAACCTTAATAAACTAGAACTCCATAGAGGAGGATAACTGGAATAGTAAAAGATCTAGAAACCATGTCAAATGCAGAAAGGTTGAAGAAATTGAGAATTTTTTGTTTGCAGAAAGAGAAGGCTAAAAGCAAGAAAAATATTTCAAATATTAAAAATAAACCTTTCAAGATTAATAATTTAATCACGTTATTATATTAATTGAATCAATAAATAATTATTATGTTATATTAATTGTGTTAATAAGTAATGATTAATTTAGTTATTAATTGGCATTAATAAACATTTCAAACTTTAAAACTGTTTATGTATTGCTATAGAGAGCAAAACTAAGTAGACCAACATGCTAAAGTTAGAAGGAAACAGATTTTGGCTTCATATAAGAAACTTCTAATAACTAAAACCGTTCAACAATGAAACGGACTACCTCCGAGGTAGTCTGTTTCCTGGCACTGGAAGTATTCAAGCAGAGGCAGAGATTTAGAAGGACTTACCGACCTGGATGATAGATAAGACTGTATAACCTTTAAGTTTACTTCCAGCTCTTTATCTTCTATGAGATCTGATTCTTGAGAGGCATTCGATGATTTTTGTCCCTAGATTTGAATTCTTATCACACAAACTGAAGAATAATAATTATATGATAACAGTTCTGAATTAGTACTGGTCTAATGTGAACCCAGAGGGCAGCTAGCTGGCACAGTGGATAGAGCATTGGGCTTGGAACCAGGAGGAAACATCTTCGGGAATTCAAAGCCTGCTTCAGTAACTTACTAGGTGTGTGATCCTGGACAAGTCCTTGCTTGCCTCAGTTTCTCATCTGTAAAAATGAACTGGAGGAGGAAATGGCAAACCACTCCAATATCTTTGCCAAGACCCCAAAAGAAGAGTCAGACATGACTGAAACGACTCAAAAAGGAAAAAATATGAACCCATCAGGAAAAAATAAAGTGGTCTATTACTAAATAAATCATAGTTTTTTTTCTGTCTATCAGAAACAGACAATAGATAAGCTCTCACTTTCTTACTCAGAGTCTCATGATTCTAAATTAAATCTCCACAGGAAAAGTATACTAAACCTTTAACATTTTCATCTTATAGCTCTCAGGTGCTCTGTCTCAGTCCCATTCACCCCCATACCCAGTCAGACACCAAATTCTGCTAGTCCTTCCTTATTGCTCCATACCACCTTAATCCAGGACTCTAATAACTTCATCCCGGGATAATTTTTTAATAGCCTTCTCATCTGCTCTTCCCTGCCTCCACTCTCCCCTGTTCCGTCCATCTTGCACATGCAGCTATAACAATTATATTTCTCCCACCACTGGTGGTCACCCTCAAACCACCAGTTTCATTACATCATCCTTGTTCAAGAACTTCCAGCGTTGTCTCTACGCCATCTAAATTCCTCAACCCAGAACCTTCATCCATGGTACTTCTCATTCCAGATTGACTGTATGCCATCTGTCACTACTAACAGGCTCAATCCCTCTTCCCCAGCTAGACAACTTATTCTCACCCACACAAGGCTTACGAAAACCATTAGTAGAGCTTGCTCCAGTGCCCTGGCTTGGAATGCCCTTCTGTCTCATCCCTTGTTTATAATCATTGCTGCCACCATGGAGCGAATATCCGTGACCTGACTTTGTGTTCCCTCAACACTTCTTAGAACAGTGTGTATATGGTCAAACACTTGACTTTTCTACTCTACTGTTCCATGTGATGGTGTCATTTCTTCCTAACTAGACTGACAGGGGCCCCTTTCTCCTAATTCTTCTGCATCACCTTTGGCCCTCAGTGTAGTACTTTATTAAAATAACTGTTTGCTTTGAAAAAATCCCTTGCTAAGAGTGTTTAAAGAAATGCTGACTTATTCCACTGATCAATGACATACATATAGATTACATGGGCATATTTATTATGTATGAGAGTTCACAACAAATAGTAAAACATTTCAAATATTTGAAAAACTGTCATGTATAAGAGGGAGTAGGTTTATTCTGTATTGCTTCAGAGAGCAGAATGAAGACCTACATGTGAAAGTTAAGAAATACAAAAGAAGTTGAAAAAGACTCCTCTGTCAATCTATTTGGGAAGAAATGGCACAGTGTCATAAAGCAACAAAAGGACAAAAACCTAATATAAAATATACATATATATGTAATCCAAAAGTATTGATCATTGACGTAAATCAGTGGTCCCATACCCTTTTAGCAGGATTTTTTTCAAGCAAACATTTATTTTAAAAACAGTTACTGAACACCTATGCTAGATGCCAAATGTAGACATATCTAAAACTATTAAAGTATGATATTAATTAAATTAAAGCTTACTAATTAATAAAACTATGAAAGCTTCAACTTTAATATACAAGTCATCCCAGGAGTCTTAGCAAAGTTTTGAGCTTTTAAAGTCTTTAAAACAGCACTGAAGTTTTTGAGACACCCTATATTTGTGTCTGGATCTGTCATTTCATCTGTATGGATGCTAAAACTCCCAATGTGGAATTCTTGCCACCGATGCAGATCACCCACTTAGAGGAGTCTTAAAGGTTTTAAGCCCGGCAAATCACTTGCCCATGTTCACGCAACTGGTAAAACATCAGAGACAGAGCTTAGGCCCAGGTTTTCCTCCCCATATCAGGGTCAACCTTCCATCCCTACCACCTTGCTTCCTCTCTATACATACTATATCCACCTCTGTTTTTAAATTTACCAAAGTTTTCCCATACGCAGTCATTTTTAAAGGTAGCTAATATTAGTTCTATGAAGTTCTCTCTCTTTGAGTCTTACCATCTATACCATTGGCCAGCAAGAGGAAGAAATAGAAATTATTATTAGAGTTGACAATTTTATAGCATTTCATGATTTACAAAGTACTTTACATAAATTATCTCATTTGAATTTCACAACAACTATATGAGTTAAATGCAAAAAGTATTATCGCGATTTTACAGATGAAAAAACTGGGAGTCATAGAAATGGCTTGCTCGTAGTGACCTAGCCAGTAAGTTTCTGCAGCTCTCATGTTCGTTACCAACCAGCTCGTTGGCAATAATGTGGAGCCTATTTTATGGGAACATGATTATAGAACTACAAACTCCCTCAGATTCATTATTTTCTGAAATGTCGATCACATTATCATCTGCTATTGTTTATACTATATATATATGCTTTATGTTTGGGGGTAATTTAAAGGAAGAAAAAAACCACATTGATTTGTAGTATCTCTCCAGTATCTCTGCCAAGAAAACACCCCAAAATGGGGTCACAAAGTGTTGGACACAAGTGCATAATTCTACGCTGTAGAATAATGGTATCAAACACAGAAATAGGCCACTAACCCATACAGAAGGATCCCTGTACATTAATTAGAAAACCAAACGCTAACATCATCTATGTTTTATTGTATTTTGTTTATTTTATTAAATATTTCCCAATTACATTTTAATTTGATTCCTCCCCAGTTGGGCAAGGTTGATACCTCTGGTATAGAAGTTTTTATTTCTTTCCTTACCTCCCAGACATATGGAAAGGATATCTCATTTGGAAACTTTTTTTTATGTTCCTCCTGATTTTCTCCCATATGGGCTAGGGACTGTGAGTTCCTTGGTCACAGAGGGGAGATAAATTTCCTTTCAACTCCTTCCTGTATTCTCTGCTATGCGTAATGTTTATACCCATTAATCACTGAAATAGGCAGGCTACTGGCCCAACAACCACAGCCCCATTTCCCTCCGCTCCTATCTCTCACCCTTTCAGCACTTACAAAAAGTGAGCACAGAAGTGTGTAAGGAAGGGCTAAAGGCCCTCCTTTCTTACCCCCCTCAGCTAAATTTCCAGGAGGTACATCCAGAAACTCCGCCACCACCCACAATCACCTATGAACCTTGAATTCTGCCACTCAGTCCCTCAACTCATAAGTTCTCTGGTCATTAAAGAAACCTGTTCTCCATTTCATGGCTTGGAATTCTTCAGCATTGCCTTCCAAGTTTATGTTCAAAGGAACTGAAACATTTTCATGTTATAAAAACAATGCTTAGGCTTATTCCAAAACATTATCAGTGTATCAGAGTTTGTGGTCTCTTTTCAGTGTAGTGTCCATTTGGTGGTACTATTTTTCTGACAAATAATTATCTCATTTATCAGATGAGATAACATATAAAGTGCTTTGCAAACCTTCAAGCAAAATATAAATGCTAGATCTTATTATTATGTGACATATTCTAATCCAACCTATTTCGGTAGTTTTTTTAAACATGACTTGAGTCAGCCATGGCGTGATAGAAAGGTATTTGAATACCTCTATGGTCATCATACAGTGATCCACCACTGTCAGTACCTACAACAAAGTATTCCCCTTGCCCAGATGCTTGTTCATCTTCTGTTAGGTATACATGCAATACCCTCTGGTGTGTAGGAAAATAGCAAGGCCACCACAAAGATTTGATAAACTGAGTATATATTGCAACCCTTTCTTGCTTATTAGCATAATAAAGCATAATCCCAGAATATAAGCACATGCAAGCCATCAAGTCTAAAAATCAGCTTCTTTTTTCATCCACTCCTAGTACTAATTTACACTGTAGAGCCAAATGACTCCAGAGAACCCATTGAGCTCCACCAGGTAAATAATACACATTTTAAAAGGTCCCAAAAAGATACTTTACACAACAGAAGATAGTAGCTCAGAAGAGGCTATTAGAGCCTTCTGAGTAAATAAATAACACATTCTATAAAATCCCTAATTGCCCTTTAAGATATTTTAGGAGATTTAGGGTTATGTAGATTAGCAATGACTTACTGCCTGGCCTGTGAGATGTATACATGGGGTGGCCGTTTGGTGAAAATTCAATGAGACAACCATTCTTCCCTTGTTTGACCTGTTCAAAAGCCTTTTAGATGGCTGTGAAAATGACCATGAATATACATGAACTCACAGAATGATCTAAGCTTCCATGTATAAAGGAAGGCAAAGCAATGTAGTGAATAAAGGGTCAAACCTTGGAGTCTGGAAGACCTGAGTTCATATTCTGCCCCTGGCATAGACCAACTGTATGGCAATGGACAAGTCACTTAATTCTCATTGCCTCAGGCAATGCTATACAAGTATAAATTACAAACTAGTTACTGTGCATCATGAAAGGAGTTCCCCAAATCGCTAAGACTGTGTGTGTGTGTGTGTGTGTGCGTGTGCGTGTGTGTGTGTGTGTGTGTGTGTGTGGTGCCTGTGCTCATGTGCAAAGTATCTTCAGAGTGCTCAGGTATTTCTTCTTTCTAAGTGTAGTGACTAATAACTCCATTTCTCCCTAGGGGCTGCTGTATTTGAATTCTGGCCAGGAGAATCCTCTCTGCCCCATGACTATTATTATCATTATTACCATTTTCACTTTTGTTGTAATTATGTGTGCTTTGAATTGTTTCTGCATTAGTGGTGATGGCTGTGTGCTAATCCAATTTACTCTGTCTGGAGTGGCCTCTCTTGTGACTCAGGTCATGCCTTTGTGAAGTGATTGGCTGTGGTTATGGGCACAGTTTATGGCAAAAGAAAGGAGCAGAGCTTAGCAGCTTAGCAGCCTTGGCCTCATTAGCACTGTTTGCTTTAATGACTAAGTTAACCAGTCTCACTAGCCTGCCAAGTCAGGACAAAGCATCAAAATAGGAGACTAAACCACATTTCCCTGGAGTTAAAATGAATCCTCCCCTACCTCCCTAGAAATAAGAATCATTGAGCCATGCTTTTATGTTGCTAGTTTTCACCCTGAATTTTCCTTCCCTACCTGTTCACATTTATTCTGATTCAATGGCTAAAGAAAATTTAAAAATTGGAGATTATTTTTAACAAGTATTTGGCACCGTGTTGTACTCTCTTGATGTCAGAGTTCATATTCCAATACAACCCAACCCAATCTGAAGAGCACTTTTGTAAGAGCTTTTATGTGCAAAGCACTGTTTTAAGTCCTGGGTGTATAAGAGCAAAATGGAGACCAATTCTTGCCTTCATGGAATCTACATCTGATTGAGGAATCCTTTCTTTACAACATGTAAATGCATAAGCATACTTTAAGGACACACAGTGCACGACTCTTTTAAAACAAAGATGGAAATTCCAAATGATGTGTGGTATTTATTCTCTTTTGTTTTTAATTGACAACAGGAATATTTGCATTAGCCATCTCCAAACTATAACAAGGATGGGTTTCAATACTTTTTCGCTGATGTCCCCTAAAAGTTCTTTCTGAAGAAGAATCATAGATGTGCCTCTTCTCACAACTAGTTGACTGACTTCATTGGATTGACTAGCTAAATACTGAGTGTGCTAATTATTCATTGGTTCAATTAAAATGGCTAAACAGGTTATATATACATGGAAGCACAATGCATCTCCTCTTTTCCCATTCTACAAATTTGGTTACCCTGTTCTCACTCAGGTCTGAAAGGAGTTCATATGGGCCCAAAGGAAACTCAACTACAAGTGTTTTAAAAAGAAATCAAAAATGCAATCCTAATGCCTTAGCATTGTATTTTTTTCATCCAATAGGAACTACTTGTGTATCGTATGTACTTATGTCTTTTTATTAAGCATAAGAAGGGATCAAAAGAGGGAGGAAATTACACTAAGCCAATGGGTTTTTTAAACCTAAAAACTTGACCTCTTTGGTTGCATGTTTACTTAAATTGATAATCTACATGTAGAGTGGAATAAATATTTGTCATCTTAGTTTTTTCTGAACTGTCAGCCTCTGCCTGGGTGACTAAATTGATTCTATAAATGTAGATTATTATTGTGTATTTTATTATAACGTTTCATTTTATAATCATATTAAGTTTTGTATTATATTTTTGTGCTTATAATGTGATATATTTTATACTTAACTTTACATATACATTATATTCCCTTCTTTTGTTGTCTATACTTAGGATAGAAGCAGGGAATTTGAAACTTCTGAAGTACAGGAAATTGCTTTATTTATATTCTTTTACTCCCAGTGCCTAATACAGTTTCTGGTACATAACAGAGCATATAATAAGCATTTGATAATTGTTGGAGCCTTATGAGATATGCAGTCCAAATATATCCCACTTTTGCATATGCCTAAACTATCACTCAGCTAGAGGAAGCAACTTAACCACAGTCATAAATACAGCTAGTTGGAATGTAGTTCTATGACTGGTAATCATATGTAGGTCTTTTGACTAGTCAAGAACTCAACACTAGGTCTTCTCAGTAAAGTACTTATTGCCTCTTTAGCAGATAGACTCCTTTTTCATTTTTCAGTGTTTTCACCCCAATTTTCCTTATAGTCCAGCCGGTCTTTCCTATTCCCAACCCATTTCTAATAAAAGCATCTCATCCTATTCCTCTCTACTTTATACTTCCCTCTTCAACACCACAATATAAATTTACCTACATTAGAGCTAATTCTGACTCAAAGTCAGGATCTTCTCCCTCCTCCCTTCCCCCTGCCCTGACTTCTGATCTTTAAGTCACAACCTCTATAAGTCCCAGCTAAAATCTCACCTTCTATCGAAAGCCTTCTCCAATCTCTCTTAATTCCAGTGTCTTTCCTCTATCGATTATTTTCCATGTATTCTGTTTATAGTTTGTTGACATTTCTTCAGTTGTTTCAGTCACGTTTCACTCTTTGTGACCCCATTCGGGGTTTTCTTGGCAAAGATCCTGGGGTGGTTTGCCATTTTCCTCTTCAGTTCATTTTACAGATGAGGAACTAAGACACAAAGGGTTAAGTGACTTGACCAGGCTCACACAACTGGTAAGTGCCTGAAGCCAGAATTGAACTCAGGAAGGTGAGTCTTCCTGACTCCAAGCTCAACTCTCTATCCACAGCACCACCCTAACTGCCTCATGCATAGTTTGCTTTGAACATGTTTGTCCACATGTTGATACCTCCATTAAATTGTAAGCTTCTTGAGTGTAGGAGCTATCTTTTGCTCCTTTTTGTATCCCCAGTGCATGGTTCATAGTAGGGACTTAATGAATGTTTACTGATTGATAGCTCTAATTATCAGAACTTAGCAGATGAGGCCCTTCGCATTGCTTTCCAGTGATTCAATCCTTCAAGTATCCTTCCAGAAACAGACTTCAGTAAGTGTGTCAGCAACACTTGGCTCTTAGCTGTTCAGTTACTTGGTTTGAGAGCCAAATGAGCGCAGCTCCTCCTGTCGAGAGGTTAATGTGCCCTGCAAAGCTGGAGCAAACTAACCTTTTACCTACCCCCTTTCAACTATTTTTTCTATGTTGTTGGCATTCATGCAAATGAATGACTAACAGAAATGAGCCACCATGCCCTAACCTTTCTCCCACACAGATCTATGAATGCCTCTCAGTCTTAACCTGCTAAGTGCCTGATCCATCTTCTGTCTGTATTCATGTACAACCAATTGCTTATTCAGTTGAATTAGCCACTATTAGACTTTCCTACCATTTTTAATCTCTTTTTTTCCCAGAGGGCAGTCAGCAAAGGTTTTGAATTTTGATCCTTGTATCTGGGTCATTAAATCAGTTTACCAGCTATACTACTCCACCCCCTGAGCTGAAATTCCTCTGGTTTCTGCACCCACAGAACTGTGATAGGTTTGTATTATATATGCATAGAACAGATGCTTGTCATTGATCTATTTTTTTTTTCACTTTTTGTCCCTTCTACCCACTGCTCATCTCTTCTCATAGCTTGAACTAACAGTGTCTTTCAAGGATGTGGATCCCTGTTTGCCTTAGGTTCCTTCAAGCACCAGTCAGCAAGCTCGTCTAAAAAAGACTGTACATTTAATCCTTTGTCCTTGTGGGCAGACAACAGCTAAATCTAGTACTGGTCCTTACCACTTTGGCCCAGGTGTTATTATTCTTATATCAGTGCTAGTTATTGTATGATCGCTGTGACACTTATTACCCTGTATGACTTTGGATAAATTGCTTAGCCTCTCTGGGTCCCAGATTCCTCATGTGTAAAATGAGAGGTTGCACAAGAGGACCTCCAAGGTCCCTTCCAGCTCTGAGTTGCTCATTCTGAAAGATCAAGACTGACTGACACGAGAAAAACGTAGTTGTTTTTTCCTTCCTGCATGGCTATTGCAAATGGCTTGGTTGCTGGTGTCCCTGCCGCAAGTCTTCCCTTACTCGAAACCAACTTCCTCCAGCTATCAAAGGGATCTGCTAAAGCATAAGTCTGACTATGATCAATAAACTCCAGTGGCTCCCTATTACTTTCAGGATCAGATATTAAAGTCTCCTGTTAGGCTTAGAAAACCTTCCATAACCTGACACCTTCCTACTTCCTACAATTTTCTTATACCCTATGCCCCACCCCACCTCTACATTCATGTACTCTGGAATCCAGTGACACAGAATTCCTTGCTGTTTCTCATACAAAATACTCTATCTTCCTATTCAAAGCATTTTCACCAACTGTCCTCCATGCTTGGAACTCTGTCCATTGTCATTCCTGCCTCCTAGCTTGCCTGGCTTCTTAACTAAAGTCCCATCTTTTACTAGACACCTTTCCCAGTCCTTCTTAATCGTAATGCCTTTCCTCTGAGGTTATTTCCAATTCATCCTGTATGTAACCTATATATACATAGTTAACCGCATTAAACAGTGAGATCCTTGACAGCAGGGACTGTCTTTTTCCTTTCTTTATATCCCTAGCACTTAGCTCTGTGCCTAGTTACAGGAGCTTAATAAATCCTAGTTGACTGACCACCTCTGCCTGTATCACATTTATATGAACAAAATTGAATTGGCCTTCCTTCTCCAGTGCATGCCAGGTTCATTGTCATAAAGGTCGGCAGAAACGTACTTTAAATTCTAACAACAGAGCATAAAGGGGTTGCTGATTTTTGTCTGCCCTTTGTCAGTCAGTTATTTTCCCTTAATTGAATCAAGACCTCTTTCTTCTGCTCTCCAATTAAACTTCTAAATGTGAATAAAACGTATCAACAAAGGGTCAGCAATGTTTGACTTCTGACAAGGACTGTCTTTGTTGGATGTAACTCTTGATATATTTGACCTATGCCCTGAAAACTTGGATCATTCCTTCTTTTTGATCATTATCCTGTATGCTATCTATCAAATGTTCACCATTTCAGAATCCAGGATAGCCATTTAGAATGGTAAAAAATGCTTTCCCTTTGAAGAAGTTAAGTAGCCATTTGTCATGAGATTTGTAAATATTTCTTCCTTTCTGCATGGCTAAGGATCTAAGCACAAATAAACATGCTTCTTACACAGCCAAGAACAAAGCAGAACCCAACACTACAGACTTACTCGCCCATTTCCTCCAGCTATTCCAAGTTTCATTTCTTGGTCTCTTTTTGCTACAGTGCCACTCCTGTATAAATCTGGTCTAATTCAACAGGCATTTTAAGTGCTATGTTTCAAGGCACTGTGGTGAGGACCAGGGATTACCCTCAACAAATTTACATTGTATTGGGAGGCAAAGAGGGAGGTAGGATACAACATATAAACAGATAAGAAAATACACAATTATTTGAAGAGGAGGAAGGAGCCCACTGGGGATAAAGGTAAGGAAGGAGAGTCTTCCAGACAGTGGCAGCTGGGGTGGAGTCTATGCAAATACATGGAATTAGGAAGTACAGTTCAGGGAGTGGGAAGTAGCCCCGTTTGTCTAGACTGCAGTAAGCATAGGGATAAGGGGACGGTGAAATGCAAGAAGCCTAGAAAGGTAGACTGAGGTCATACTGTCAAAGGCTCTAACTGCCAAATCTAAACTGAAGAAATTGTATTTTATCTTAAAGGTAATAGTCATTAAAGCTTCTTAAGAAGGAACCTAAAACCTTCAGATTTTGCCTTCTGCCAGAATACTGACACTTCTGGGATTCCATCCCACCCAGTACCATCCCAGCTACACATAGATGTGAGGATAGCCATCCACTTGGTTCAATCCATCCTTGGTTCTATCCAAGGAAGTAGATTTTGAGATCCTTAAACATGGGCTTTCAAGTCTTTTTTTCATTGTCTATACTTAAAACAGAGGCAGACAGAGAATTTGAAAAGTGAACTAGTGCTATTTAAACACCTTGTTGTGATTAGGAGAGTGAATCTGCATTATTTCCCAAGAATTATGTTTCATGGTGTTTTTTTTTCCTCCAGCTGAAACAGTATTAACTACTCATTAACATGCCAAAATGAGGGCCAAGTTTTGCTCTCACAGTCACACCAGCAACCCAGGTTCCATAGCTCTTAACAAGATGAAATCTACCAACGCATCTTTTATTGAGTCAATAGACAATGGCGACAGGGGTACTGAAGATAACTTGACATGACTGACTTGCCCCAGGAGTCATTTGGAATGAAGTTGGGGGAAAGGAGATCTTAACAAAATAATCCCTGGGCACCTGTAGCTCCATCACTGACCAAGATAAGGGGGCTGACCTCAATTAACAAGTCCTTTAGGAAGAAAGCCCCCTTGTAATGAAGTTGGCCTTGTTTTTCTTTTTAAAAAATTGCAAGTAAGAAGGGAGAAATTTGGGGGGGCAAGAAGACTTTGAAAAAACAGAACATATTAGACTGTCTTTAAAAATAAATCTGATTGAGCTTCTTTTTTAATTAATTTTTTTTTAATTATCAAGCGTTTTTTTTCTCCCTTCTACCTTCCCTTCCCCCAAAGGAAAACAAAATCCTTATAACAAATAAACATAGTCAAGTAAAACAAATTCCCACATTGGACCTGCTGAAAAATGCTTGTGTCATTCTACCTGCTATTCCTTCACCTCTCTTATCATGAGATGAGCAACATTCTTTATCATCAGTCCTCTGGAGTTATGATGAATCTTTGCATTGATCAGAGTTCTTAAATATTTAAAAATTGTTCTTTTTTGTAATACTGGTTGTAATACAAATTGTTGGCTCTTTTACAGTGATTTTATGGGATAGATTCCCTTAGGATTATTAGCCAAGGTTAGGTGAAGGGAGGCGTATACCCAGGGAACTGCTAGGAATAACTGATCACATCTGCAGGCTTTTTTCTAGGTCCTCTGTTTGCATGAGCCCTTTCCTCCCATTCTCTTTCTCCCTCTCTCTTCCTCTCTGTCTCTGTGTCTCTTTCATACACACACATGCACACACACACACACACACACAAACACACACACACATCCCACCCCTTAACCCTTCAGTCAACCACAAGACTCCCAGGTGCATATTTTATGTCTCCTGGAATATTTGACATTGCTTTCGTTAGTATTATGATTTGTGTGGTGTAACTCCCTTTTCTGACATCCTGGAATGCATCCATGTGCCTCCTATATTATTTCTACCTCTGGAAACAAAATTTGTAATAAGAAAGTACGTTTGGAGAATACTGAACAGAAAAAGAGGATAACAGAGCATCCTTCATCTGGCTTAGCTATCTATCTAGTAGTCATCCAATGGAAAAACTTCATCACCAAAGGGCATTCACCTGTTTTCATCTGCTCTTTCTAGTACTTCCTAGTGATAGAAGATTTTCACTATTTAAAAAATAGTCAACTAACATTTATTAAGGATGTACATGCACTGTGTTAAACACTGGGGATACAAAGAAAGACAAAAGACAGTCCCTGATCCCGAGGAGCTTACCATCTAATGGAGAGACAACATACAGAAGGAAGTTAGGGAGGCCAGGAGCCAGAGGTGAGGCGCATGGGAGACTGCCAATGAAAACGCTTCAAGGAGAAAGACGGAATGTCTCATACAAGGAACAGCAAAAAGGCAGGTTGGATTATCGAGTGTACAGGACTAAGTAAAATGTAAGAAAATGGAAAAAGTAAGACGGGGGCCAATTACGAAGGGCTTTGAATGTCAAACAGCATTTAAGTCTGAAGGTGAAGGCCACTGGAGTTTATTGAATGGGAATGGAGAGGGTGACACATTAGGACCAGTGCATTAAGATCATTTTGACAGCTGAGCAGAGAATTGACTGGGATAGGGAAAGACTTAAAACAGTGAAACCAACTGACATGCTGTGTATGAAGTGATGAGAGCCTGTACCAGGGTGGTGGTAGTGTCAGAGAAAGAACAGATATAGCCATAGATGTTACAAATGTAAAAGTCAACATGATTTGACAAAAGTCTGGATATAGGGGTAAGACAGAGGATGAGACCTAGGTTGTGGGCATGGATGACTGGGAGATTGAGGTTTTCAACAGTAATAGGAAAGTTCTGAAAAGGAAAGGGTGTGGGGGTAAAGAAAATGAATTGCATTTTGGACACAATGAATTTAATATTGTCTGTGGGACCTCTAGTTTGAAACGTCCAATAGGCAGTTAGAGGATGTGTGTCTAGAGGTAAAGAGATAAGTACTAGAAAAGTAAATCCGGGAATCATCAGCACTGCAATGATAATGGAATTCCCAGGAGCTGATGAGGTCATGAAATGAAATAATAATATAGTGAGAGAGGAGAAGAGGGCCCCTGGACAGAACCCATCACCAGAAAAGTACCTAGGGTGGAACCTGACCCATACAGTAGAGCTGGCCTGTCTGTGGTATGATCCTGCTCTAAGAAGAATTTGCCTCACAAGTCAAAAAGAAAATATAGCATAAAGGAAAAGAATTGCTCTCTAAAGGAATTTTATCACTTTTGCTTTTATTTGGCATGAGACTGGGGGCAGGACCCTGTAATAAGGAGTCATTATGAGGCAATTTTCAATGTAAAATGAAGTTGAGGGGCCCCTCAGATTTGGGGGCTTGAGGGCAACTTAACGTGTCTTTTTTGCTTCTGTTTCGATTGTCACTGAGCTCTGAGCATGAGAATTAAACTATGACAAGGAAGAGGCATCTGGCAAAATGGAGACTCCATTTGTAGAGATTGCTGTCGTCACTAAAACTCCACGAGGAGAGGGAATATCCTTACTAAATGCAACATGATTAGCAAAACCTTTTTTCTTTTCCTAAAATAGCATCTTTCAATATGCTATTGTCCAACTGTAATCAGATGCAACATAGGATTGCAAAAGCTCAGCTAGTTTGGCTATGCTAAAGGCCCTTCAGTAAATTCATTCTGTACACCTGGGCTGAAAAGTAATTTGGCATTTTTTCTTTTTATAGAAATCCTATTTGACTCACATGGTAACTCTGGGATTCTAAATTGGATGGCATATGTTTCGGGTGCTGAGATGTAAACAGGTTTTATTTCATTGGGAAATGGTTGCATAAAGACTTATCTCACAGCTGGTCTGAAGCTCTAAATGAAAGTATTTTAACCTTGAAGTTTTTAGCTTTGTAATTGACCAGGAAGATATTTTACTCTCCTTTTATTTTTGTCTTTTTCCATCACCTTGTCTGTTGTATTACATTGCATTTAATAGATGGCTTTCCTAACCTGAAGCATGACTTCCTAGGTCTTCCAAACTGCCAGATCTGTGATTAATTATAATTAATTTTCTCACTTGTCATTTTGTCTAGAATATTATTGCCTAACCTTGAAGAGTAGAAAGATGCTTTGCAAAATTTCAAGCAGCATAATAGCCTAGGCATCATTTCACTGCAGATGCTGTTTGTCAGGCATCACTTTTCTACTTTAAGTCATTATAGTATCATCTTTTTTTAAAAATTCATGACAAAGACAAGCACTAGAAAATGGGTTTTAATCAAAAGGCCAATGGGGTATCCATTTTCTAAAGAATTGCTCTTAAATGCTTTTGAGGTGGCATCTTAAGGAAATCCCAGTAGCTTTGGAGAGGGTGGGGTGCAGTATTTGTATATGAAATGTCATATTGAATAGGTTTAACCTAATCAAGCATACTTTCAGGGGACTTTGGAGGAACCCAAACTTCTATTTATGAAGTTGGCAATAAGGGTAAGTGTTGAGGGAGCTGTAGTGAACTGCCTCTTCTGTAAACTCTGTCTATAAATGTGAAATCATGTAAGCTCAACGTCCTTCTATTCAGTTGGATTCGTGTAAAGCAAAATAGAGGTTTGCTGAGTGACTCCCTTGTGCACGGTACTGTGTTAGGCACTAGGGAGGATATTAAAGACATAAGACATAGTCCCTGTCCATATGAAGTTTAGAGTTTTCTCTGCTAGTGTTGCATATGATAATAATAGTCAGCATTTATACAGTACTCAAAGGTTCATGCAACTGTTGTCTCCTTTTATCCTTAAAACAACCCTGGGGAGGTAAGTGCTATTCTTATCCCCTTTTTACAAATGAGTAAACTGAGGCAAACAGAGGTTACCCAGCTAGTATCTGAAACCAGATGTTAACTCAAGTCTTCCTGACTAAACCTAGCACTCCTTTGTCCACACCACCTAACTGCCACCTTAGCAATATTTTTTGAAACAGGTATCTTAGATCTTTGGTATCAAACTCAAATACGAAACAGATCCCTGCAGGACTTCTGCACATGTTTTTGACATGGATTTAATTTTTCTGGCTTTCTCAATTAGTATGGGGAGAGGGCACAGAGAGGATGACAGAATAGGGTAAGAGGATGTGGATTTGAAAATAAAATTTTAACTTTTTTTTAAATTTTTTTTATAAAAAACCAAGGATCAAATTCCTCTTATGGTATTTACAAGCCCTCTAGTCATGGACAAGACACTTACCTTCTCTTGGTCTCAGTTTCTCCTTCTGTAAAATGAAGATTGTTCTTGTCTTATACCTCAATAAGCTCAAATGAGATAATCTATGTACAGTATGATACATAAGGCATCTAGGTGGCATGATGGGTTGAATACTGTATGTGGAGTCAGGAAGACAGCTTTCTCAGTTCGAATCTGATCTCAGACACTAGCTGGGACATGACACTGGTCATGTTACTAAACTCTGTTTGCCTCAGTTTCCTCATCTGTAAAATGAGCTGGAGAAGGAAATGGCAAAGCACTCTAGAGTCCTTGGCAAGAAGAGTTAGACATGATAAAAAAAAAAGATAATATGCATTATAAAAATGTTAGACAACCATAAATTAACTCTCTGTGTTGTATTCTTATTTTGTTAAATATTTCCAAATTACAATCTAATCTGGTTCAGTCGCTGTGAGGAGTTTTGCTGGGTGACTTTGAAACCTCTGTCTTACATTTTTTAAGAGAATATGAAGACACCTGATTTCCTTTATTTTCCTCCCAGTTTAAGCATTGGGGTAAATTGTCCTATTTCCAGTTGAAATGGTGCACAAAATACGCCCCTACATCCTCTATTTGCCTTTAACTCAAATAACTCTGGCTCTCATTGATTGGCCAACAATAGGGCCCAGCTCAAGCCTCACCTGGTCATTGTTTTGGCTGTGATAACTCAAAATGACTGTAAATGGCAATTGGTTCTGTTTTGGCCAGAAACCCTGAGGGTCTTTCCCTCCAAGATTGATTTTTTGGTAACTAGATAGAAGAGGTCATTCTTTGCCTCATTTCTTACCTAGCCTTAATTACTGAATGAGTGTTGCCTCAGTCAGACTGAGACCTGGGAAAGAACTTTAGAAGGCCAAAGTCTCCCGCTGCATCTGGGGCCATCCTCAGTTGTCCTGATCTGTATCTTGCTGCTAAACCCAGATGTCTCCAGAGGAGACTTTATGCAGCCCTGCCTCACTTAAATCCATTTCCCTTGCAAGTCATGGCATCATCTCCCTGGTGTCATAGTCCTCTTCAAGAACTAAGGACAAAAACAGCAGCCTGTGTATGTGTACATGTGTGAGGGTGGGTGTGTATATGGGTGTGGGTGTAGATTGCCTTGATGGATTTTATTTGGCAAGTGCTAGAGAAGTGGTTTGGCTATTTGTGTGTCCCCAGGAAGCTGCTCTGCAGAAATGCTCCCTCCACCCCTTGCTGCTCTCTCTTCCCTCTAACTTTGTATGTGCTTATGGAAAATATCAGCCTTACATTTTTTATGAAGCTTGGACTGCTGCTCCAGAATTTCACTGACCCTTTGGAGCTGTTTCTAATTTATGCTTTGCTGAATTACTTGGACTGAGGAAACTGTCTGTTTTAATAAAGTGAAAGCTTCACCCAGCTGCCACTGATGAGAATTCCTGGTCTGTTTCCGGTGCCTCACTGACAAGGCCAAAGAAAAATTTTCCCCTTGACCTCTGATAACAGCAGGTGATCAATACCAGGGGTATCACCTGCAAGCACATGGCTGTCAGACTACTAGGCTGTCATTACCAGGGCTTGGAGAGGGGTAGGGTGGGAGGGGAGCTTGGTTCCGATAGTTTCTTTCTGGCTTTCTTTCCAAAGCAGCTTGCTCCTTGGTTATCACATTGTATTAATTATTCATCACCTAACTTTTTTCCAACTGTAATTAATGTGATAAGTTACACAGTGGTACTGGTAGTAAATATTATAATATAAAAGCAATTACTGAAGTGGCAATTTTAATTCAAAATTATTTTAATTACAAGAGACTCCTACTTATTTAAAATCCTGGCTCCACAGAGCCTCCTTACGCTTCCAGAATTGTCACCACCTAAGTAATACAGAAACAGTCTGCAAAATGTTTCCTCAGTAACCTCTGATTTAGTGAGCATTAAGGGGAATCCAGGAAAGTAGACAGGTAGACCTGGAAAGTAATTAGCCATTTCTCCTATAGTCTATGGGAGTTATCTATACTTTTGTATTTTTGGAAGGAGACAAGAGGATGCCAAAGAGGCATCCAACCCCAAGTGGCAGAAGAACTGGAACCTAGATGCCAGGGGGCATCTCATGACACCACACTGGGGTGTAAGTCTCAGTTAAATTTTAGAGTTAGAAAACATAAAGAATAGGATTTAGAGTTGGAAAAGTCCTTAGAGGTCCTCTAGGTCAGGTCTCATTTTGAAGGTGAAGAAACAGGAATGGAGAAATGCACTAATTTGCTCAAACTCACATGGGCAAGTAGCAGTGCCAGAATTTATAGCTGGATCTTTGGACTTCAGTGTTAAACAGCACCCAAGTGGTCTGAACAAATGCATTCTAGTCTGAATTCTGAAAACATCGAATCTGCATATGAGTACCCATTTAATCACCTAGAATCATCTCCCTCTCCCACCTCCAGACCCATCCCCAAACTGTCTACATATATAGGCATCCACCATTCACTTCTACTTTCTTGGAAAAGGAAAGATCACATTCATTTGGAAACAGGATAGATCAATTCAAAGGAATACCCCAAGGCTTGTGTCTTTTTCTTCGTCAGGCTGGCTCAGTGACAAGGAAATGGGATATATTTCAGTTAAAAAACAAGCAATCAGGATACAGAGATCTGACTTCTTCCCAGGACTGTGTAGCACTGGGACTATTCAAATCTACTGAGAAAGCTACATCAAAATATGGCCTGGTTTAATGTTGAGATTTTTATGGAAATGTCATATGATTCTAGTAATGTTTTCCTTCTAGTGGGCGTCTCATTTCATGGGAGTGAGGATTGATCACACACCGTGTGACAGTGCAGCCAGGGAGCCTCAGAACCCAGACATATTGGCACCACACTCAGGATTAATAAAGCAAATAAAATTATATTGACCACATTCTACTTTATTCCACTTCCTCTCTCTCCATTTTCTTCTCCTTCCCTTTCTTTCCGTTTCTCCCCCTCTCTGTTTCTTTTTTATCCTTTACTCCATGTGCCCATAAACCAACCTTTCCACTTTCAGCAATCCACAAAGTATAGATGCCCTATTCTGAACAATCATTGCTTTAAATAAAATGTCATTCTTATAATTGCCCATCATGGATTCAGCACATTCTCAGCTACTGCCATGAAATGTCATTTTTTCAAATCTTAAATATCTGCGGAGATTCCTCTGTATACTTTTAGGGAAGCATCAAAACTGGCATGATGCCTCAGTGGAGTACAGCTCAAAGAGATGATATGACCATCAGCAGTTGACAGAATCCCAACCATGCTGTCCCAGGCCAATACATATCCAGTATGGTGACTGTTGCATTGAATTACAATGAGATTGCTAGACTGTCCTCTCCAGACAACGACTGTTTTAAATTACTTACGTTCACCTCTTATTTGGATTCCAGCTTCATACTCAATAGGAAATCTCTCATTCCTCACCAGTTTCTTAGGGCATCCTTCACTGTGACCCCCCAAATCTTTAGCCAAGGGAATTAATTTTGTAGTATGCATTATCAAAGAGAAATAATAAGTCACATGTAACACGCTGAGGCCTGCAAAACATCTTCCTTAAAACAATGCTTCAGACAATGGAAAGTAGATAAGCAGTCCCCCACCCACCCTTTTCTGGGAGAGGAATCTAAGAGTCTATAGAGGCTGTCAATTAGGTAACAAGTATTTATTAAGTTCTTACCTTGTGCCAGGCACTGTGCTAAAGTCCCTGCCCTCAAGGAGCTTATATTCCGTAGAGCAGAATTTGAACTCAGCTCTTCTGCCTCCTAGCCCAGCATCCTTCCTGCTTCATATGTGATCTCGCTTCCCACTATTTCCTAACACATGACCTCTAATCAGGGTAGGTTCCTTCATTGCCCCAGTGTCCATGCTTTTTCTCACCTTTAAGCCTTTGCTTGTTGTCTACTGTACCTGGAATGCCTTTCTGTCCCTTTTCTGTATATGTAAAACCTGTACAGCCTTCAGGGTTCATCTCCAGTCCTAATTCCTTATTAAATTATTTTTCTCACATATGAAATGTGACTCTAGAGGCCTGAAAAATGCTATGCTCCTCTCAAAATGCCAGATTTATATAGGAGAACTAATTTAATAAAACTGGAGCCCTGGACTGGAGGGAAGACCAGGGTTCACAATGCAGCTAAAATTTGAAGAGAAGCATGGGAGGAAAACTTACAAGCAAGTTTCTCTGATAAAGGCCTCATGTCTAAGATATATAGGGAACTGATTCACATTCTTAAGAATAAAAGCCATTCCTTAATTGGTACATGGTCAAAGTATATAAATAGGCAGTTTTCAGAGAAAGAAATCCAAGCTATCAAAAGTTTCATGAAAAAATGCTCTAAATCACTAATAGGGAAATTCAAATTAAAACACCTCTGGAATTCTACCTCATACCCATTAGACTGGTAAAGCTTAAAATAAAAAGGAAAATAGCAAATGTTGGAGGGGCTGTGGGAAAATAAGTACATTAATACACTGAGGTGGAGCTGTGAACTGATCTAACCATTCTGGAAAGCAATTTGACCAACTGTGCCCAAAAAAACTACTAAATTCTACATACATTTTTTACCCAGTGATATCATTACTAGTTCTATGCCCCCAAAGAGGTCAAAGAAAGAGGAAAAGGACCCATATGCACAAAATATTTATACAGTTCATTCTGTGATGGTAAAAAAAAAAATTTGAAATTGTGAAGGTATCGATAATTTGGGAAATGACTGAATAAGCTATGGTGTATGTATGTGATAGAATATTATTGTGCTATAAGAAATGATGGAGGTTTCAGAGAAACATCGAAAGATTTGCATGAACTGATACAGAGGAAAGTTTGCAGAACCAGGGGAACAATTTATACAGTAACAGCAATATTGTAAAGACATCCAATTTTGAAACACATCGGCATTCTAATCAACACAATGACTAATGACAATTTTAGAGGACTCAAGATAAAACTTGTTACTAATCTCCTGACAGAAAGGCAATGAATTCAGATTACAAATCGAGATATATTCTTTTTTTGGACATGGACAACATGGAGAATTATTCTACTTGGCTATATATGACTGTAACATGGATTTAATTTTTCTGGCTTTCTCAATTAGTATGGGGAGGGGGCAAGTCAAAGGAAAATTTGTGGATTCACAAATAAAATAAAATTTAATTATAAAAAATTTTAAAGACCAGGGTTCAAATTCCACTTCTGTACTTACTAACTCTCTGCCTTCATAAAATGAGGATATCTTTATCATATCACATAGTGCTGTTATGAAGTTCAAATGAAATAATCTATACAAAGTATATTGCAAACTTATAGCACTATCTAAATGTCTAGTATTAGAAATAGTAGGAGTAGTAGGAGTATTTGATTCCTTCCCTCCCATCACCCTAACTCCTATATCTCAGGCTACTCTCAACTCTACAATTCAAGGCTTAATTATATACCAACCTTCATTGCTGTTGTTCACCCAGCCATATTATAAATTCTTTGAGGCCAGGGATGATGTCATATGCTTTGTGTGTCTCATGGTACCTAACACAGTTGAGCACAATAGATAGAATTTAGTATTTAAGAAATTCTTATACATTGATATGTAAATCTTGATTAGCCTTAAAACTAAACTCTTGGGTCCATTTGATGAAGTTACCATTAATCACATGTTGTCTTTGGCTCTTTCCTGAACCCTTTCCTTATACAAATAGTAGAATTATTCAGTAAGATTTGAATTGTAATTAAAAGATGGAAGATAACTAAAACAGAGAACATGACAAAGGTTTAACTGTTGTACAACAAAGCTACACCATAGTTTAGGAGGAGCCACATGGTGTAGTAGAAAGAATACTGGATTTAGAGTCAGGAGGGACTAGGTTTGAATTCTGGCTTTAGTAGTTACTGATTGTATGACTTGGACAAATTACTTTATCTCTTTACACCTAAATTTTTTAATCTGTTTAAATCACTAAGTAGTATTAATAGGAATTCAGGAGCCCCACTGTTACTCTGGTGTTTTATGCCTATCTTGTTGGAATGGAAATGTTGGGAAACTTCCTGAGTCAGTGACTCTCTCTGTGTGTCTCTGTCCCTGCTTCTGTTTCTGTCTCTGTGTCTGTCTCTCTTTCTGTCTTTTTCTCTCTCTCTCTTTTTCTCTGTCTCTCTAATATATAACTGGGGTAGGGGGAGGTATAGCTTTGAGAATTTACTCAATGAAAATAAGCTCTGAGCCCCCACCTTTTTCTAGACACTCTGTAGTCCTGTGACAGTGTCATAAGAAAATTGGCTCTTCTTGGAAGCAAACATATGTAGTTAGATATTACTATATACCTCTGTTTTCACACCTAGCATAGGAACAATAAGTAAACAAATCGTACAGAATAACTATCATACAGTATCTAATAAAATAATAAAGCAGCTACCTAAGAGAGCATCATGCAACTACAAATCCTCACTCCCCTAAGTCTCTAGAAGTCTCCCAAATTTAAGATTAATCTGGACCCAGGAGTTCTAGGAAATGAACAGTCTGAGTTTGTGTCAGAGTGACAAAAGAGTAAATGATGCAGTTTCTCCAAGCTGTTTAATTTACACTTGCAGTAGACTTGATCATCAGAAACAGGCAGAAATGTTGGAGACTTCCGATATAGAATATGGACTCGGGACTCCAGTGAACTGAGGACAAGATTGAGGCACTAATAGAAGGTAATGAATGTTCTCTGTCTTGGCTGCTTGGCTCTGGCAAGGACCTGTGATCTTATCTCACCACCACTAGCCTATCATCGAATAGGATGAATGGATTTAATAGTCAACTTGAGAGAGCAGCCATGCAACCTCGGTTAGATAATCTTGCAAAGAAAGCATTGCTCTATAGAATAAGGTGGGCAATGAAGGACAGAGAAAGAGAGAGAGATACTGCATCTGTAAAATGGGGTTAATAATATTTGAAGTCCCTTCCTCATAGAGTTGTTGTGAGTAAAATACAAACCTCAAAGTGTCTTTATAAATATGAATTATTATTTGGAGAAAAGGCAGAATAACAAACACCAGGGAACTCATTTTTAGGTGAGTAGTAGATAATCTACCTCTCATGTTTCTTTCCCCTTCCTACAACCTACATTATCCTCAACTACAAAATGAGAATTTTGAAATAATGATCTCTAAGAGAGCTTCCAGCTCTTAAATTCTCTGATTCTATTTTATTCCTCCCACTGATCATTAGTACATCTCAGAATCTGAGAAGCAGAAGAAAAAAAAAAGAAAAATTCAAAACGCTGTGTAGCACCATTCTGCTATAGAGTATGTTTGGACTTGAGTGATCAAAACGGCGAGTGAATTTTAAAAAAACACACCTTATTATTTATAGATTCCATTTTTCTGTTCTTTTGTCCTAAATGGTGTCAGCCGTGAAAGGTGTACCATAAAGTGTCACAAAATATGTTCATGCAAGGCAGTCATTCCAATTGACAGGAGACTGAGGTTTGTCACAAAAGACCAGATATTTGGCTCTTGTGCAAAATTTGCAGGACATATCTTCAGCATTAAGTTCCCCTCCTTGATGTACCCTAGACCTGAATTCTAAAACACTGCAAGAGCCATATGTGGGAATACTACAAACACCCAAGAAACAAAGATACACACACACACACACAGAGCACTATTGCTGACCTCTTGCGAACTTTCCAAAGTTTTCCTTGGTCTTTTAAGATCATAGGATCACAATGCTGGAATGAGTATCCAAAGTCAGATAGCTCAACATCTTCATTTTACAGATGAAGAAACTTAGGCACAGAGGAGTTAAATGACTTGTCCAAGTTCACACAGATAGTAAATAGGGCCAGGATTTGAACTCAGGTTCTCTGACTAGAAATTTGGCACCAGTGCACCCACACTATCAATCAGTCAAACATTTATTAAACACCTACTATGTGCCAGGAACTGTGCTGAGGTCTGGAGACACAAAAAGAGGCAAAAAAGAATGCCTGCCCAGAAGGAGTTTACAATCTGATAGGGGAGGTGGACAATATGCAAATAAATACATACAAAGTGAGCTAAATATAGGATAAAAAGGAAATAATTAAGAGAAAGAAGGCACTTGAATTAAGAAGTGTTGGGGAAAGCTTCTTGTATTAGGATTTAAGTTAGGATTTAAAGGAAACCAGGAAGGTCACTGGTTGGAAGAGGAGAGAGAGCTTTCCATGCCAGAGAAAATGCCCAGAGCTGAGAGATGGAGTGTCTTGTTCTTGTTCTCAGAATAGCCAAGAGGCTACTGTCATTGGATCTGAGAGCATGTGCCAGGGAGTGAGATAGGAAGTTGGCTTTGAATGCCAACCAGAGCATTTTGCATTTGCTTCTGGAGGCAATAGGGAGCCACTGGAGTTTATTGAAGAGAGGAATGACGTTATGGGACCTGTGTTTTAGGAAAATCACTTCAGTGGTCGAATGGAGGATGAATTGGAGCAGGGAGAGACTTAAGGCGCACAGGCTATTGCAATAATCAAGGTGTGAGGTGATGGCCTGAATTAGAGTGGTGACAGTTTCAGAGATAAGGGGGTATATTCAAGAGTTATTGCAAAGGCAAGATGAACAGACTTTGGTAACTACTTGGATATGAGGAAGTAGCAGAGATAATGAAGAATCCAAAATGACTCCTAGGTTGCAAGGACGGGGGACTGGGAGAATGAAGGTAGGTGGGGTTTAGGAAAGAATAGTAATGAGTTCTACCTCTCTGTTCCCATGCACTCCCACACATGACATCATGAACTACACACAAAATGACCTGGCTTGACAATTGCACACCAGGACTGATTAAAGTACAAACTTGGCCTAAATATTCCCTCTTCCTGGAACCATCTGCTACAGTGGACCGTCCAAAGCTCATCTCTATTACATGACCTTGGCTGTGTTCCTTGGCCCCAGCATCCATTCCTAGCATGAAGTGTAGCCGAATTTCATTTACTCCATATGTCAAGGATCTCAATTGCATAAGCTTCAGCAAAACTGTATCCTCATACCTACACTGCATCAGGTTTTCAGTATTGTATAAACTTAGGAACAGTGCCTCTTGCTGAAACACCTGTATAATGTCCCTAAATGTTTTCCTCTAGAATTTCCCTGCCAAAGGAATAAACCCAACTTAATTTATAACAGCTAACAAGATCACAGCTTGATCTACTCTGGCCACAGCTCTGTGTCTCAGAAACTATGATTCGGTTTCCATTAGAAATCCCTTCAGCTCATCTTCCTTGTGTCTTGTATTCCTTGGTGAGATGCAAATTAAACACCACATGCTGCTGATATTCAGAGATGCACTTTATTTGCTTTAAACACAAGAGAGATCAGAATTTTGCTTATTCAGACAGAGATGATATTAGGAGGATAACTCCCAGGAGTCAGAAATGATCCCAAGCTAAGATCTGAGAGCTGCCTTATCTCTGAGCTTCCCTCCAATACTCCCTTGGGAATTCACTTTGCCCATTTTCAAGACCATTAGTGTACTGTGCTTTGTACTAAGCCAGCCAGATTCTTAGAAAGGGAAAGGGAAAATGTCTATGTGTAAGTAGAAGTTAGGACAGTCAAATAAAGTCTTTAAGGAGCATTAAAAAAAAGTTTGTTACGGCTGCTCCACATTTGGAATGGCCCTTATCACTTAGATACAAACAGCCAGGAGTCAGACTTTACAGGTGCAGTTTCGGGGAAACTAGGAATGAGAAAGTATAGTGGGAGAGGAGAGGTCCTTACAGCTTTGAAAAACGAGAAATTTCACTAGGCAAGACTGTCAAAAATGCTACTGAAATCACAAGAAGGGACCAATTGTTTGTACCAATTACTAGGGGAAAATGCCTTCCTTTTATAGAATGAGTAGAAGTCAGATTTGGGTTCTCTTACTTCCCCTGCTAACAATGTGACCTTGAATACATTACTTCAGTACCCCGTGCCTCAGTTTCCTTCATGCCTTTGCTCTTCTACCTCACTCAGCTGCAACATTCCATCTCACCTCCACTTGACTTCCAAACTCCTAAAAATGTTGTCTGCACCAAGCACCACTATTTCCTCACCAGGCGTTCTTTCTTGAATCCCTTGAATTCTGACTTTCAAGGATTATTTAATATCTTTTGCCTCTTCGTAAACCCTGCATAATATGGTGCTACCATATTTTTCTAACATTCTGGTCCAGTCAAACTTGACTGTTATCAGCCCCCCAAAAATATCTTCTACTTTCTAAATTTTGTGCATTTGTTCTGACCCTGTGAATGGAAAATATTTCTTTCTCTTTTTTCCTCGTTGAATTCCTGCTCATCTTTTTAAATACAAAGCCTTCACTGTTACTCTAACTCCCCTTTCCACTGACTTCCCATCAGTAACCTTTCCCCCTTGGACTTGCCAAAATATGTTGTTTTCTACCTTTCTACTACTCACTCTGGTCAGTTGTAACTATTATTATGTATGTACTATTCTTCTAGATTGTAAACTTCATGAGAGCAAGGACTTTGTCATATGCATTTTTTCTTTTTTCCAGTATATAGCACATTATAATTGAATCTGTAAAACAAAATTTGATAATAGTGATAATAGTAATTATAAAATACCCATCTTTCCTACTTCACAGGATTTTATGAAATTAAGTGACATAATGGATTTTAAAGAGCTTTGAAAAGTTAATATTACATACAAAGTAAGGAATCATTACTGCTACTGCCACCACCACTACTACTACTACTACTACTACTACTACTACTTCTACTGTCATTAATAGTTTACTCCAACCCACCCCTTCTTGGAAGTGGGAGGTCCACAGGTGTTACACATTGCACATGTTTTTAGACTTTTTCAATAAGCAGATCATTTGTGCTCATGTATTTTTTTTCCTCACTGAAAAATACTCTTTGCCATATGGGATGGTTCTTGGGGAAAGGAGGGGGGAGGAATGCATAGGCTACTATAATAATGTAAAAAAGAAAATATCAATAAATACATATAAAAATAAATAGTTCAGATGAAATTGTACTTCATCAAGGATTACTGAATTCAATAAAGAGCAAAAGTTTAAGGACAGACCATCTAGAGACCCTTAAGAATAAATCTAGTCAAGGTGAATTTAGATAAATTCATGGATGATGAAATCAATGAGAATCATAGATTTAAAGACAGAGAGGACCTTAGAAGTCACGTAATTCAGTTGCTTCCTTTTTTTTTTTTTTTTTAACAAATGAGTAACCTGAAGCCTAGGAAATTAAGTAACTTTCTGGGGGTGGGGGAAACAGAGGGAATGAGAAAAAAGATGTGGAAGAGAGGGAGAGAGGGAGAGGAGGGGTTTTCCTGAATCCAACTCTCTGTCCAACTACACCATGCTACATAAAGAACTTTGCCAATTCAGAGTCTGCTGGAACTTCACTATATGGTGTCCCATCATATTATGGAATCCAGTATTGTGGAGGGTCCATGGTGGATATTCCTAATACATACCTGTTCATGGATTCATAGGACTATTTTGTAGCATGGGATCATAGCTCTGATAGAGCTGAAAGGGACCCCAGAAACTCATCTGGTTCAACCCCTTTGTTTTTCAGATAACACTGAGACCCAAGGAGGCTAAATTGCCCAAGGTTATATTTATAGTAGATGTCAAAGTCAGGACTTCAACCCAGGCCCTCTGACCCTAAAGTTAGTGCTTTTTAAAAATTATTCTAATAGACTTGCTTCCCTCTGTATCAAGCAGGCTCATGTAGCATTTATTTTTGACATCCCAGTATCACTGGGATCTCTAAGCACTTTCACAAGCCCTTCTTTTGTTACCCCAAAGAGATGATGCATTTCTAAGACCTTTCCAGTGTAAAAGCAGTTATCTTAACAGAAGGTGTGTTCTTTTCTGGTCTGAACAAAAGAGCAGACTGTTTCGGCCTTCGTGTCGAACCCATCAGACTAAGAGCTAACCAGCTCAGGTCCTCAGAGAGGAGGCTTCCTGCTCCCATAGGGCAGATGCAAGGTCAATGACAAACATGCCAAGGAAGTCAGAGTTGCTTTATTTTTCTTGTGAGCAGGTCAAATAAAACACTGCTGATGCTCCATTTATCTGGGGCGACAAGCAAACACTTGGCAGCCGTGGAGAGCATACATTGGAATCTGGCACAGCTGTCAGCCTGCTGACTAATCACTTCATCCCCAAGTTAATGCAGCACCAGGTTTGAAGCACCCTTTCATCTTGCAGAGCCAGGCCTGCCACACTCTGGCCAAGAAAGCCATTAATACCCGGATTACCTTCACTTTATTTCATTTTTGCAGACCCGCCCCACAGGAGAGTAGTTACGCTAGTGGGTTCATCTAGCTTCTTGTCATTTGGACACTGCCCTGAGATGGAGAGAGACAGGGAGACAAGGAAGACAGACAGAGACAGAAAAGTGACAGAAGAGAAATAAGAATGCAGAGGGAGAAGGAGACATAGACAGATACAAAAATGTCCCGCTTTGGAGATACTTCTTGAGATTTTTTTTTTTTTTTTTGTACTTTGGCATCACTGAGGGAAACCATGTACCATGCCCCTGATACTGGTCATGGAGAACTGGCATGCTTTATGTTTTGGTCAGCAGCGGGTACATAGAGCTTGTACAAGCTATTTAAGTAACTTTCAGGGACAATGTTAAAATTGAGGTGGAGTCTCTCTATGAACTCCAGTTCCTGGCTGTGATACTTTATTAGCTGTACTGAGCAGAGGTGGCATGCCTAAGCTAATGCACTTTTTCACAGAAGCATTATATATTGTGACAGACCAAACAACCTCCAGGGCTCTCACCCATCATGACTCCCATTTCAGATCTCATCCATTACACGAATGAGGTATGAAAACATTTCTCTGTTTCCCAAAGATATTAATAGACTCATGGGAACAGTTCCATCTTCAGGACAGGAACAGAGGGATGCAGCCCATTTAAAGACCTAAGTTCAGGACTGACAGCAATGGCAGGGGTTGTTATCTGTTTTGGCTTTTCAAAAAACAAATTCTCAAACTCAATAATGCCTGTTTTGGAAACAGGGATGCCAGAAAGACAATTCTTAAAGTAAGCAAAATCAAGCACTTGGATGTCAAATAGATGTTTGGTATCTTATTCGCTGTGACTGGCGATGAGTTAAGAATCTACCTGTGGAACTATTTTCAGCAAAATCAGAGATTATTTTGGCTGATCCCAGATAGTTGAAGATTTCTTCCTTTGCTCTTTCATTCATGAAGGGCCCATCTCCATGTGCCCCATATAAGATACTATTCAACCAAAATGATACTGTTCAAATAAAATTTCAATCTAGATGACACTCAGAGCTCAAAGCAACAGATTTAGAGGTCATTTTTTCTCAACAAAACCAGTGAAACCTGTGTACTCACATCTAGAAAAGGTTAAGGAGTTAAACTAAGAACCCCACCCTGATAAGAAAAGCAGGGGAGGGAAGATTTTACCATCTGTACCTTTAGTAGGCAAGAAGATAGATAGATAGATAGATAGATAGATAGATAGATAGATAGATAGATAGATAGATAGATAGATAGATAGATGGATGGATGGATGGATGGATGGATGGATGGAGAGAGATAGATAGAGAGAGAGATAGATATTTTCATATAGCTATACAAAAATAATATATTTGTAATACATAAAATTATACTTTATAGCATATATTTTATATGGCTTTATTTATGTGTACACACATATATATATATATGCATTTATAGAAATATTTATGCACTCACACACAAACACACATGAATAGGTGGAAAGTTCATGAACCCAAGAAGACTTTAGCACAAGTTGTACATATTCCCTATGGTGGTGAATAAGCCAACTCCCTAAGGAAGCCAGAAATTATAAGGCGAATAGGTACATGAGCTTAAGAATAGATTATTTATTGGCATTCAGAATGCTACAGAACTGAAACATAGGAAACAACTTAAGCCCCACCAGGTAGAATTGACCATTTCAAGTGTCTGGCAGTGATTAAGCATTTGAAGGTCTAAAGTTGTTTTAAAAAGTTTTAACTTTCATATAGGACACTTCCTCCTTGCACTGTTAAAAGTGCGCAAATGCTCCAAATGGATTAAGTAGAATCATTAGGTTCTTATGTCTGTAATGGCTAAATTTTCAGATATCCTAGGACCATGAGAGAAAATATGTGCCATGCTTTATCTCTAAGTTTAGAGCTTTCTCTGTTAAAAAAAAAACAACAAAACATTTTTCTGCCAGATGTGGCACATTCCATTTTCTTGTGACCTTCCCTTGGTGTATAAGTATTTTTAGGACATTAGGGATCCATGTTGCACAAGGCTTCCTTAGACTTTGATTGTCTTTCCCAAGTTCTATTCCACTCTTGGCTCCTAAGTAAATGAGTTATATTCTCATACTTCTCCTTACTTACTCCTTCCTTTCCAGTTTCCTTCATCTGGTTCTGGGCTTCCTTTTTAATTGCTAAAAGATAACAGCTTCCCCACAGGGACTGATAAGGGGGGCAGAAATTGTAATAGGTATATATGTATATGTATATACATATATATATATATATCCTAACAATAAAGGAAGTGAATATTAATTTTTAGCAATATCTACTCTTATGGTACAATAGCACTTCTACCTACTTCGTAGGCTTGTTAGCTTTAATAAAAAGGCATTTTTACATTTTTTACATCATGTACTTTTGCATTACTTTAACATAATTAAGTCCTGGTTTTGTCAGAAGATCTCCTTGATGAACATGCCAGCTCTTGGCAGTGCTTTTCTAGGAAACATTAAATGTAGTCAAATATTCTGCCTCAATAACTGTAAGACTTTCCTTCTACATGGTACATCCCATGTGTCATTTCCTCCCTAGATTCTTTTTTTTAAGTTTTTAAATGTATTTTAAACTTAAATACACAATAAGAAAATTTTAAAAAAACATTGCCATGTACACAGTAGAACATGAGAGGATTCAGCATAAAGCAATAAACTTCCGTTTCAAGAAAACCTAGAGAATAAATTCTACACATTTTTTCAATGCTGTCCAACTTTCCTTTACCTGTAACTTTGTAGGTTTTCCTTTGTTCTCTGCTGTGTACTTTTTACTTAGTTTTTCCCCTCCTCCCCTCTCCCCAGGCTACAATTAAGCACATACACACACACATACACATACATATACACATATGTAGATAGATACCTGTACACATAGATACACATATACAATCACACACGCACACACACACACATATATAAAACATTGTACTATGTCTATTTCCACTTGTCATCTGTTTCCCTGAAAGTGGATAGCATCTTCCTTCATAAGTCCACTCTTTCCATGCTTTTTCAAATCAACCAGCTCATCATTTCCTATACCATAGCAGTATTCCAATCCCATTATATTTTATTTGAGAGATTACTCTTGCAAGTTTTTTCCACAACTTCTTGTGTTTTTTCCATTTTTGACTGCATAAGTTTTATTTATACAAGAAATTTTTAATTTAAAATAATCAGAATTATCCTTTATGTTTCAACAGTGCTAATGCTCTCACCTTATAATATGGTTTAAGATCTGATACTACTGAATCTGCTTCCTTTACATCTTTTTCCCTCAGTTTTTTTGAAGTTCCTGACGTTTCCCTCCAAAGGAACATTGTTATTTTTTTCTAACTCGTTAAGAATTTTAATTGGAATGACTTTACATAAATAGATTAGTTAGTAAAAATTGTCATTTTTAAAAATTATATTGGCTTTACTTATCCATGAACAATGAATATCATTTCAATTATTTACATCAAACTTTATTTGTATAAGAGTGTTTTATACTTATATTTGCATAGTTCCTGTGTCTGTTTTGGCAGATACACTCTCAGATATTTTATATTGTCTAGTTATTTTAAATGGTCTAAAACAATATTGAATATTATGGCTGACACATTGTATAGTTTCTCTGTTTTTCTCTTTTGGTGAAATCTATTTTAGCTTTAACTTTGTCTGAGATCATGATTACTACCCCTGATTTTTCTTTTACATAATAAATTCTACTCCTCACCTTTATTTTATGTTCCTGAAAGCAACATATTGTTGAATTCAAATTTTTTAATCTGCTATCAGTTTCCATTTTCTGGGTAAATTCATCCTATTCAAATTCTAATTACTTGTATTTTTTTTCTCCTTCCTATTTTATTATCCTTCTGACCCTATTCCTATCCCTCCTCATTCCTCTGCTTTACTTCTGCCTGCTACCTTGCCCTCCTATTTCTTAATCTACGCCCCCTCCCAAGAATCCCTCCCGTTATCCTCTTCCCCCACCCTATCTTCCTGCTCTCTTTTTCCTTTCTGAATTTAGAAGACTTTTATACTCTTCTAGATATATACATTGTTCCATCTTTAACCCATTCCTGATGAGAATAAGGCTCTACCCATCCTTCCTCTACTAGTTTCTTCTGTATCAATTTTTTTCCATTTTTGCCTCATTTGTATGAGATAATTGTTTCCTTTTTCTCTCAACCTACACAGTTTTATTTTTTTAAGAAGCACCCTATCATACTTAGCTCAGCCCAAGCCTTTCTTTCAAACTACCCAAACAAAAAAAAACAATCATGAAAGAACTGAGAATATTTTCATATGTAAGAATTAAACAACTTGACCTTGTTGAGTCCCTTACACTTGGTCCTTAATATGTACTTTATATTTCTCCTGTATATTACATGTTGCATTTTCCCTTAAGTTCTGCTGCTTTTGTCACAAATCCCTGAAAGTCTTTCAGTTGATTTAATGTTCAATTTTTTTTTAATCAGGATTATACTTAACTTTACTGGGTAAGTTACCCTTGGTCATAACCTCAGTTCTTTTGCTCCACGAAATATAGTATTCCAAGCCCTATGGTCCTTCAATGTAGTAGCTACTAGTTCTTGTGTAACCCTTATAGTAGCTCCATGATATTTAAATTCTTTTTCTGTTATTGCTTCCAATAATTTCTCCTTAACCTGGGAGCTTTGAAACTTGGCTATGATATTCCTGCAAGTTTTCCTCCTGGAATCCCTTTCAGGTGGTGATCAGTAGATTTTTTCAATCTTTTCTTTGCCTTCTTATTCTAGCACTTAAGGGTAACTTTCCTTGATAATTTCTTGTAATAATGTATCAGGATTCTTTTTTCTAATCAAACATTATTTCTCCTTCTGTTCTTCAGATCAGTTGCTTTTCTGATGAGATTTTCACACTCTTCTATTTTTTCATTCTTTAGATTTTGTTTTCTTATTTCTTTGTATCTTAGAACATCCTTAGTTTTCTTTTGCCCAGTTCTAGTTTTACAGGAATTATTTTCTTCCTTAAGTTTTTGTCTCTCTGCATTCTTTAGCTGCTATATTCTCTTTTCTGGTTTATCTGGTCTCATTATTTTGTCCTTGTGTCCCTGGTGCCTCTAATAGTACCTGGCACCTAGTAGCCAATTAACTCATTAATTAGTAACCAATTAACTCTAGTGGCCAGAAGCAGATATAAAATCCTATTTGATTTTCAAAGCACTTTATAACCTGATCCCTTCCTGCATTTCCAGTCTTCTTACCCCTTACTGTCTTTTACGCACTGTGTTCCAAAGAGACTAGCTTCATTGACCGCCATCTCTTGACCCTAGGCATTTTCACTGGCTGTCCCCAGTGCCTGGAATTCTCTCCCTTCTCATCTCTGTCTCCTTGCTTCTCTGGTTTCGTTCATATTCCAATCAAAAATCTCACCTTCTCAAAGAAACCCTTCCTGCTTCTTCTTGTGACCGATTTTGCTCTTTTCTAACAACGTTTCCAACTTGTCCTTTTTGTTATCTTGCTTATACATGATTATTTATATGTTGCCTCCCCCGTAGGACTGTGAACTCTTTGGAAGCAAGAACTCTTGGGGTTTTTTTTAACCTTTCTTTGTGTCTCCAGCACTTAGCACAGTACCTGGCACATAGCGAGAAGACAACAAATGCTTATTGTCTTGACTTAATAAAGGCATATTTAGATTGAGTGTTTAACCCAAACAAGGTATGCCAAGTATCAGTTCTATAGTTGGAAAAGAAAATGCAAGACACACAAGAAATAGCACTACAGGGAAAAGATAAAGGGATATATCTGTTCAATTCTGGGAGAAAGGAAAAGCCAACTCATATTTATAAGAAAATGATAAAATAGGCCAAAAGAAGTGTAGCTATTTAATCAGTTAACGGATTTCAGTGATCACTCCTTTCACAGAAGGTGTAATAATATCTGAGTGAATTGTCTGGGGCCCCAATCTCTTGACCTGCAAAATGGAGTCACAGGAATATATGATCTCAAAGGTCCCTTCAAGCTTATACATTCTATGATTTCCAGCCTTTTCCTAAAATAAAATATATTTTTTAAATCATTCAGTCTGTGTTCAGCTCTGAAAATTCAGAGAGTATTGGCATGTGATGTCTCCTTTCATGTTTATCCCTAATGAAATCTGCAGCCCTTTTCTCTGGCTTTGCCTCCTTTACTCCCACTATTGCCGCCACATTTTTTGCACGTAGATCTGAAATAGTGCAGTTAGTGACTTGGAATGTTTGATTATTTGCAGCCCAGACTCCTCTTGGTATTTCCTCACTGTCATTTCCATCCTGGGACATTTTGGACTAGCATTCCACTCTTTTTTTTCCCCTCTTGTTTGGGCTATGAAGGGATTCGGCTTCATGTCATCATGTAGCTGGAATCTTCTTCATATACAGTTTAAGTAAATTTATCCGGACATTTTTAGCAATACTCACTGAAAATAGCAATCTCTTTCTTGCCAGCATTCTCACAATTCTTAAATTTCAGGCCTTTTTTGGCTTTCTAATTATTTTTTGTATCTCTCAGACTGTATTAGTTTGGTCCCATAGTGTGTCATTGGAATCTCTTACATGTTTTTTCTTCATTCTTTGAGCAATCTCTTCCAAAGGATCAATATAATTATATCTCAAGGAGGCAGCATAGTAGAACATAAGACTTAAGAGTCATAGACCTGTGCAGCTAGGTGGGCAGCCCTGGAGTTAGGAGAGCCTAAATTCAAATCCAGTCTCAGATACTTGACACTGACTAGCTGTGTGACCCTGGGCAAGTCACTTAACCCCAATTGCCTTGACTCCCACACCACCCCCCAGAGTCACAAGATCTGGGTTTTGGCTACCCCTCTGCCACTAGCTTCCTTGCTTACTTTGGCTTAGTGTCTCAGCTTCCTCAACCTACCTACTTCGTATGGTTACTATCCCAGTATTTTCATGATTCCTTGCTGTTTCCAAGGTGGATGTTCCTTTCACCAATGATCTATAACCCGTAATTCTGTCTAATTCTTGTTCATGTCTTTCTGTCAAGACTTATAGGGAACTCATCCGATATTCTGGAAGCCTTCCACTATTGTCTTTTTTTTTTAACTACCAGAATAGTATGAAAAATAAATAAGAACATGTGAATACTGTATTTTGTAATATAAAACACTATGCTGATATAAACTATATATCACCAACCTCTCTTCATGGTTAGTACATGAGACTTTTTTCAAAGATTCTCATGACACCAGGGCCATGGGTAGAATTAGGGAATCTGCGAAAATTTTGGGAGGTACAATTATATTAACTCCTTTTTTAAACACACAACTCACAGTAGTAAAGAGGTTAAATTCTATGGCAAATAAAACAGAACCCTTCTTGAACTCTCTAATGAGCAAGTCAGAATGACTGATCTAAATTCTGGCCACTTGAAGTATCAGATATGTAAGCTCTTCTCTTACTTTGGATTATAGCAGGTGACCTTGAATGATGTTTTTAATTGCTCCTAGCAGGGAGTCCTAGGTCTGTTTCATTTACTGAACTGCATAGTTTTCTTGGCCCAGGAAAAATCCAAAGAAATTTCATTTGAGGTCTCAGTAGTTGAGTTTGATTTTCACCAAAGGCAAAAACCATCACCTTGACTGACGGGAGACAATTATCTCTGCAGTTCAACACAGCTCAGTAATATAGTACCAAACCAGAGACTTCCTCTTATTGATATTATTACCTTTGGCCGCCTGTCTTGTTGGTTTCTAACCACATTTGTCTCCACCTTTAGGAGAGTTCCCATCACAAACTCTAGATTCAGATGTGGTGACCACAGACTTTGATTCCTCCTTGAGTGAACATTATCCATTAATTTAGGAGCTGCCAAAACCCAAGATTTCTCCCTAATTAGCTGTCTTAAACACAGGGATGGGATTATTCAAATTGATCAAGAATCTAGCCCCACCTATGGTGCAAGAGACAATGTTTGTCTTCTCTCATGTATTTCTTTAGGGAAGCTCTACTCAGTGGGATAAGGGAAGGGAAAAAAATACCAGTACCCCTACATTTATATTTCTCCTTGGCAGGAGTTCAGTTTTCAGGCTGTTTCCAATTTATCCCTTGTTAAAGTCAGGACTTGGGCCACTTTTCAGATCTGATCATTATGTCTTGTAAAGTAAATTTTTCAGTTCTGTAAACCTCTTAAATTTTTGCCTGATTTTGACTATGGTTAAAACATCAAAAATAATCAAAATAATATACATTTTTCCTCTCATCCGTTGTTTTCTCGTAGGGAGCAAAGGGAAAGGAAGATAGTAAGCATTCACAGAGTGCCCACTATGTACCACACACTGTGCTCAATGCTTTATAAATATCTAATTTGATAGTCTTTCTATTTTGCCAGTTATAATCTATGTCTCAGTATACCTTCTTATATTGCCCTTAATCCATTATGTGAATTCAGATGCCTCAATTTAATATTAGCATGGGTAGAAATGGCTGAATCAGCAGATAGAGCTTATTGAAATCTTATAGGATTTAAACCCCTGATGTTTTGCTCCACGTTCTCAAAGGAGTTAACATATGTAAAGTCCTTGGGAAATCTTAAAGTCTTGTTTAATTTAGAGGAAGCTAGGTAGCCCAGTATGGATGGAGCACTAGACTTGGAATCATGACCTGAGTTCAAATTTGACTTCAAACATTTACTAGCTGTATGACCCCACACACCTCTGTCTGCCTTAGTTTCCTGAGCTGTAAAGAAAAAGGGAGGGCAGGGAATTAATAGTAGCACCTACCTCCTAGGGTTGTTGTGAAGATGAAATTAGATATTTGTAAAATCCTTTTCAAACTTTAAAACACTACACAAATGCTCATAATTATTCTTGACCTTGGTCTTTGACCTCTGAATTAGACAGTGCACAATTTCAGCACTTTATTAGATTCAGTCAGAAGTCCTGAGTTTGAGTTCTTATTAAAAAAAGCTATGGGTTCATTTTTCTCACCTGCAAAATGGGAATCATAGTATTATGTAGAAGATGTGTGTTCTTGTATCTCTTAAATAAAGTTAAGCCCTTATAAGGCTAGCCCCTTGCCAACGTTAATACCTTTATTAATAAAGTAAACATGAATAAGACCTTTATTCAGACAGGGATGGTATCAATCAAGGTGTAAGCTTGCCTTTTTCTTTTAACATTGTATTTGAGGAAGCTTGATTAAGTCATGGCTAGACATAAACCTCCACTTTATAATACTTTATAATGGGTGCTTTGCTAGCCTGAATACGAGCATAGGAACTGAGGGCCCTTTATCTTTTTAAATTTTGGGGGAGGGAACACCTAAATGTGAGTCAAATTCTGATGTTCCAGGGAAAACCCTTGGTAGTGGCATAAACCAAAGAGTAATTTATGAAACTGAGCCAAGACTGTGTAAACCCAGAGTTCCATTTCTAGACTGTGGGTAATATTTGTGGGTCTTGTCCAGGATTTTTTTTTAATTGTTGTTCAGAGCCATAGTCTACCCGCATGAATAGCCTTGTGCTGGCAAGCAGTAGGTTACATCTATGTAATTCACAGGCTTTTGTGAGGAAAATATTTTGTTACTTATAAATATGTGTTTTTAATATTTAAGGAAAAAGATGCTAAGCTAAAGAAATCACGTAATACTGTTTGAAAGAACATTAGCCTCATAGGCAGAAGAATTGATAACATTCTTCTTTTGTCCTCTGTTGGGCATATCACATCAATCATCAAATATCTGAAAGTACCTGCAATGTGCCAGGCACCATGTTAGATGCTGAGGATAACCCTCTTTTATATGACTGAGTTGCTTGCTTACTTTCCATTGGCCAGGTGGTGATTTTTTTTTCCCATTAAAATCAGTTCTCAGTGAAGTAGACAAGTTATCCTTACTAAACTATAGAAAAGCAGGGTTTGGATTTTATTTTGTGTTTTGAGAATGAGAATTTTCAGTTACCATGTTGATTCCTGGACCTGGGAATCACATTATACCCAGATAACCAGAGCCAATAATAAATTATTTTGACATTCAGTGGCCCAGTAGATAGTGCTGAATCTGGAGTCAGGAAGACCTGAGTTCAAATTTGGCTTCTCACACTTAGCTGTGGGATCCTGGGTAAGTCCATAACCTCTGTTTGGTTCAGTTTCCTCAACTGTAAAATGTATATAATAAATAGTAGCATCTAACTTATACAGCTGTTATGAGACAATATTGATAAGAAAGCATTTAGCACAGTGCCTGAAACGTAGTTGGCCCTATATAAATACTTATTTGTCTTGCTATCCAGGAAAAGCTTCAGAAAATATCCCAAAGGCAAGGACCACATGGGGTGAGGGAGAAGCTACAGTACATGGTTCTACTTAGGTGAAGAGACAGATATCCAGGAAGCCAGGCCCCTCTAGGTAAAGACCCTAGAATACTGCAAGGCCCCTCTGGGGCTGTTATTGTGTTCGTTCATTTTCGAAGAAGACCATGACATCAGGGAAATGATGACATGACTTGCACTTGACTTTGAGTGCGAGAGGGCTCTGCAAGATCACCAGCCTCACTTTCCCCTCCTGAACCATCTGGTTCCAATGTCCAGATATTCATCAGGATAACTGGAGACAGCCCAGGATGCAGTGGGAGACCTTGGCCTCTTTAGGCTAAGGCCTATTCAGGTAGTCACCTAGAGTGAGATAACACCCTGTTCAGTGAATAGACCTCTTTAAGAAGGGAATGGCCTCCTTAATGAGCAAAAGAAAAAGATAACTAAATCAAGCTGGGAGGGAAAGAGCAACAGTTACTCTTGATAATCCCTCTTGAGCTAGGAGGGTCCAGAAAACAGCCCTTAAGTGGAGCTTGAGCAGGGACCTATTGTCCAATCTATGGGCTTCAGAGTACAGTATACTCAGTGGACAGAGTGGTCATAGAAGACCTCAACTGAGATAAGGCTACTAGGGAGGAATGAAAACTTCTGGTAACTTCCCATATTTTAACTAATTATTCTTGCTAATTATGTGCTAGGTTACGTTATTTCTATTGATGGAGGAATGTTTCTATCAGCACCATTTAATTTTCAGTACCCTTATAACCAAAACCTCATTCACTCTACCCTGAGTATATCTCAATAGGGGACTAAGATTCCTCATCATTCTGATCTTTAGGTGTCTGGAAGTTTCTGCTTCTCTTGAATTAAAGCATCCCTTCTCTAATGAGGCTTTCACAGGTGTTTGGTGATGGGGCATCAGTGACAAGCTTTTTTTAAGTTTATAGCAAAGGTGCCCTGAGACTATAGAAAAAAAGAAGAAAACTTTTAGTGCTACCCACCCGTCTCTTTTAAGAAGAATCTACATAGTATTTGGATGAATTTTGTTTTGCCAGGGCCTCAGGGGATAAGCTTTTACTATTTTCATTTCCTACCATATAAATATAGTCTGGTATTTAAATAACTGATAAAAACAGGGAGGGAGGGAGAGGGAAAAACGAAAAGGAAGGGGAAGGAAAGAGGAATAATGTTGTCAGGGTACTGATATTAGTCAGTAAATGAACAAGTGTTTATAGAGTTTTCAGAGAGCATGTAGTCAGAAGCAACTGTAGCTTTCTGTGATAGATGTGGAATTCTCACTAGTTTTAGTTGGCATGCCAGTATTTTATAGAATACTAAATAGACAAAAAAACCTTGTCTCCAAATAGCTTTTTATCTAAAGTATCAAAATGATCCTTTCCTATTTATGCAGGGGTCCAAAATGAGCTAGGCTGCAGGCAGTTCATTTCAAAAGGTGTGACCCTTCGTTCACAGTAGCTTACACTCTAGAGCTGTGTTCTTTGAAGATCCATGTTCAGACTGAGCCTGGGCCAGATTCTCAAAAAGACTAGTCTGGCAGCTAAAGAAGGGACATGATGAGTACACAGTTTAGATTAAAATTGGAACTCCCTCAAGCATCAGAGTACTTAGTCAAACAACTCACAAAACCAGTAAAATATTTCCTGAAACCAAAACACAGAAAGCAAACAAACCATCCAAGAGAGAATGTGCGTAAATTGTAGCAGAAGGAATTTAAGCTACATGTAAAGAAGTGTTCCCTGGCGGTCAAGATTGTTGGTTCTGGAAACTCCTTTCCCAGAGATCAGTTAGCAGTTAAAAACAGACTTTAAATCCTTGAGAGTTATCTTGGTATTGTGGAAAGAGCACTGGTCTTACAGGCAGACATTCTGGATTTGAGAGTTGGCTTTGATACTTACCAGCTTTGTAACTCCAGGCAAGTAGTCATTTAATCTCTGTAAGCCTCAGTTTCCTCATCTGCAAAAGGCAGATAATATTTACACTACATACCCCAGGGTTGTTGTGAGGAACATGCTTTGTAAACCTTAAAAGTCCTAGATAAATGTGAGTTAGCACTATTTTAGGAAAGTTTAGGAGCAGTTCTGGCTAAAGAATTTTTCTACCATCATTGTGGTCATCAATAAAAAAATTATTGAGAGTCTTCAAGGTCCAAAAATTGCTACACACCTTTTTAGTTTCATAGGAGTTTGTATCTCTGTGTCAAAATAACACTGAAATAATTGATTCATGCTGTTTTTTTAGGGTTTTCTTTTAAATCACTCAAAAAAAAAAAAAAGATTGATCAAACCAGTTCTTTGGCGTTTTATAACCAAAGCAATCACCTGACTGATCTTTTTTTTTTTAACTTTTTGATTTATAATTTAATTGTTGGGTACACATACCCTAAAGTACCCTCTCATGAAGGTTTTTTTGTATACTCTTGACTTAGTAGCTAGGAATCCCTTGTGGCTTAGTGACTTTCCTTTTATTTTTCACTGTATAAAGACTAAGATTACTGTCCTCATCAGCTAACTGGGTCAGGCCAGTCATCCTCCAAGACAGCCTTCCTGCTGGACTTGAGCCAGCTTAGTTCATGTAATGGTGACAGGGATAATAGAACTCCGTATTTCAATAGCACTGCTATCCTCAAGGAATAATTGACAATTTCCCTGAAATAAAGGTAGGAGTGACCCTGATTTTACATCCTGAAGCAACCAAAGCATGTCACAAAGAAGAAATGACATGCCCCTATCCTGGGGACGTCAGTGTTTCTGGCCTTCCATATGAGCCTTGGTCACAAATACATCCTAAATCCCACATTCTATTCGGATGAAACATAAAAAAGATCCCTCAAAATTCTTTGTTCTTTTTAAAATATTTTTTAAAACAAACTAGTTTGTCAATGTAGATAAACTTCCTAATTTGAGGAATTCATTTTTGGCAACATATATTTCATATTTTAGATTCTGCCTACCAGCATTAAATGTTGCTATTACTCTGAGATAGTGGCAATAAAAGTAAGGAAATATATGGACTGCCTAATGCACGTTTTGTTGAAAAATTAAAGTACAGTTTTTAAAATATAGTAAGTCACCCTGGGAGTGGCAGTATCTCACTGAATATACAAAGCATAAATGTACTCTAATAACTAACACCATATGTTCTGTCTTTTTTTTTTTTACTTAAAGCAGTTTGAATGCACTTGTCAGTGATCAAAGCCAATATCCATTATCCAAAACCAATTGAGGTGTTCTTTATTCATCTTGATTTGCCAGTTTTCAGCAACTACATTTCCAAAGTGTGGAAGAAAGATATCCCTCTTCCCTCCATATCCCTTCAAACCAGGAAGCATTTTTGCCATGTGGCTTTTTCATTTTGGTGGGGACTACCGACAGAACTCTTAACATGGATTCCAGATGTTCCTGCAGAGTCTAACAATTCTTTTATGACTCCAGCGATAGTAGCCATTTCTATTTAGCTAACAGGGAAGATCGATTTTTAGGTCAGGAGAGAAGAAAGATATATTATAGTCCTTTTATCCTCAAACTTCCCCTATCCTCTGTCTAGAAATTCTGGATTCCTCACTCAACACCAGACACAAATGATGGTCTGGAAATGAAATCATAGCAGCTAGGGAAAAGCATAAATGTACAGATGTTCTCTGATGTTAAAGAAGCTTGTCAGGCAGCAGGTATTGACAGAGACATTCTGGGAAAGAATCAGAACCATGAGGACAAGTTACTCTCCTACTCTGGTTTCCCTTAACCCCTGTGTTAGAAAATTCATTTTCTGTTTTCAAATTCTCTATAAGCTGTTTTCTTCCCTTGTCCTTCTTTCGAGAAAACCGAGACTCTGTTGCTTTAATAACATTTTGACCTGAGATTTATGGATGACTGTTTTTATCTGATTGGTGGGTCACCATGGCCCAAGAATCCATCTCCACTAGTCTGGTTTCTGGTGATGAGTCTGTCCATACACAGCTAGGCTGGATGATACTGAGAGAGTAGGCTGTACTCAGTTCTCTCTATCTGTATGACCCTACTCAGAGCTCTTCCAATCTGTGCCTTATTGACATTATCTTCAGAAGTCCAGAGTCACCTCCATTGTATAATGAAGAGTGCAGCATGGATTTGTGGAAATTGTAGGTGTCTGTCCTGGTGAAAAATGTCTGCTTTAAAAAGCAGGCTAAAAAAGTCCTTTATTTAAAAAAGAGCCAGGAAAACAATACACACGCTGACAACAGCAACATAAATGAAAAGAACAATCACCAAAAAAGAATCAAAACTGGATGTTATTAAATTATAAAGAAAAAATGGCATTAAAGATGAGATATGAGAGTACCCCTTCCTATACTCCTCTGTAGAGGTTGGGGTCCACAGATGTTGAACACTGCATTTAACATCAGATTTTCTTTGATTCACTCATATATTTAAATGCAATTTTTATCTTCTTTTTCGCTTCCTTTACAAATCCTTTATTATAAGGGATAAGACTCTAGGAACAGGGAAGGGAAGGGATTAAAAAGAGAAATCTAGGCAACATATAGAACCAACAGTTAACAATGCAAGTTTTTTTTATTTAATTTTTTAAGTTTTTTTATTTAATCTAAGATATCATGAACTTTGAACTAAAATGTGGTCCAATTAGCTGGTAATTTATTAACATACAATTCCATACCAGCAACAAGCCACAAGTAAATGGCAAACAGGAATTTTCCCTACTAAAGGAATCGATGTGTTCCAGAAACTGTTGTTTTCTCAGTTTTTAAACTAGTTTTCAAACACACACAAACATTCACTTCTTATTCAATTCAATTAATAAAGGACCTTGAAGCTGTCAAATATTTTGTGAGTGCTGAGTGGGTTTTTTTGGCAGAAAAAATCTTTGCTTGGGTGTATGCTATTTGAATTTTTATGCTTAATTACCTTTGGAAAGAGTAAATTTTTCCTGTTGTCTTTGAGTACATGATTATGCTCTGGCAAATTTGAGTATGAATGTGAATATCAAGTATGAATTTTAAAATGCTATTCCTGTAAACTGCTACATTGGGGTTGAATTTTAAATCTGGAATCTATAAATGTGCATGCAATAGGCCTCAGTCCTTCAAAAGGAAGCAAAAGAAGCTCATTGTTTGTGATGGGGACCCTGCTTGTGTGGGGACAGCAGCATCAGACTGATGGAAAGATGGGAGGAGACAGCCCTATATAACATGGGATGGCCCAAGCTTCCAAGAAAAGTCAGGCATAAAGCAGACTAGAGAACATGCCAGTTTTTCTAACCACTTTGTTTTTCCTAATCCTTGCTGTCTCTCGGCTTCTCCTTAGCCACAATAAGGAAGTAATCAGCAATCATTTCTACACTTTTGGGGGGCATTTCAAGCACTGTTCTTTCTCTTCCTTTCTTGATACATCAGGCTTGGAAATGCACCTGAAAAGTCATCCCCTCTGCATTCACACCATAGAAATGGGCAATTGAAAAAAAAAGTTTCTTCCTTACTGAAACTGACATACATGTAACCAGTGCCTGAATATCAGAGACATCAACTTCCTGGCCCCGTTTTTTTTCCAGACAGATTCTACTAGCCCTGATTTTTTTTTCCTTAAGTCCCAATTCCAAATTGTAGGTATGCACATAGCTCTGACAGGAGAGCCTTAACAGAAGAGCAGAGGGAGCCGGGTGATGTTGTGTGTTTATGTTGTTCTCTTTCCTTCCTCGGTGGGTTGTCCGTGGGGCTGGCAGCGCCGTGGTTCAGCAGCAGGCCAATAGCAGACCCTCGGGCCTCTCCAGCAAGGGGTCGAGCAGCGGCAGTTCCAGCAGTAGCAGCAGCAGCTCCAGCGACTCAGAAAGCAGCTCCGGCTCCGACTCGGAGAGTGAAAGCAGCTCCAGTGGGAGTGAAGGCAGCAAGCCTTCTCACTACTCCAGCCCAGAGGTAAGGCCTTCCCTCAGTTCCCTCTGTCTCCTTCCTCCGCAAGTCCTCCCAGACCTTCCATCCAGGTCTGGGAGCTATTCTAGGCCAAATCCCCTCATTGGGAAGAGGGACTTTATTCAGTTAGGCAACTCTTGTTTTCAGTCACTTTCCCTACTCTTCCCCATTCCCACTGCTATCCTGAGGAAAGGGCCTGCATTTAAAAGCATGAGGGCCATTGCCCTTCTTTGTCCCTCAGATATCCATCCTGACTTTCCCTTCTTGCCAGGTATTCAGGGAACTCAGCAGATGAAGGATAACCTATGGATCAAGTCGCACTAGGGGTCAACTGAGGCAATAACTAGATAGAAAAGTTCATGGCCTAATAAGTGTGACCACATATAAATCACAGAGAAAGGGGGTTTTATGGATTAGACATGGCTATGGCCTCACCTTTTTGCAGTTTGTCACGGGTTAGGACAGAGCTATAAAAATTAGGAAAAAAAACCCCACACTTTCTTAGTTGTGTTTTCTTTGTGAAGATATAAAAAGAAAAATTAGCATCGTCCTACAAATAATAATAAAACCTTTTATTGCCATGATGAGTATCTTTGGAGAAGATCTAGGTGCCTCATATAAAGACATTATAGGGCGCCAATAAAAATCATTGCTATTTCTATGTTAAAGTGGAAAGGGAAAAATTAAATAGTAATTCAGAGTGTGAACATTCTTGGGGGAAGGCTGAGAACAAATTTCTAGTCGTGGAACTCTGCAGATCGTCTTTGATGTTTAAAGAAGTAATAAAAAGCAACTCTATCTTAGTATAGAAACATGAAGTTGGTAGGAGTTACATAGTTCCATTTCTGAGGGTTTTTTTTAACTCACAAAGCTACCTACACTACTTTGGGGATCAAATTTCTAAACAGGCCCATGAAATTGGACCAATAATTGATAACTATGTTGATATGGTTGAGGTTCTAATCACCTACTATGGAATTCATAGGATCATAGCTCTTGAGCAGGAGGGTAGCTTAGAGGCCATCTAATCCAACCCCTGCATTTACACATGAGGAAACAGAGATCAGAGATGTTAAGAGACTTGCTTAAGATCACACAGGTAATATCTATCAGAAGTAGAACTTGAACTCAGGACCTCTGACTCCAAAGTCAATGTTCTTTCTACTATGCCACCTACTCCCAACCCCTGCATTTTATGCCCACTCTTATAACCAAGAAAACTTAGTTAAAATGTGTCTGTATGATGTATCATTTAAAAATGGTTCAGCATTTAGGGTGAGCATTAGATTCACTCTTTAATTTCTTTCAGGTGTCCCATGAGCACCACTGGGAGCTGCTAGTGGGGGCTAAGTGGTGTCTTAGGGTAGTACAGGCACTACAATTAGATTTACTAAAGTCATGGATAATTGAGAAAAAATAAGGATTCCTTTCCACTTCATGCGCTCACCTTTGCTTTTCATAAAAGTAAGACTATTACTGTTTATGCCACCCATAAATGTTGAGATATGCCAAGAAAAGCAAATCTTAGAGGAAGGATCTTCAAAACAGATACATTACCTGTTGTTACTAATTTCTTTGTTCCTTCTGTTAACACTAGCTTTTAAGATAATCTCCTACATAAGAGGTTCCTCAGGCCATTTTTATTGCCTCTGCCTGACCCCTTCTTTTCCAGTGATCTTCAGCTATTCCTTAGATAACAAATATTCCCAAGGGATCCTTCATTTCTTTAGACATAAGCATCTTTCCAACAGTCTGGTTCTGAGGTGTGATGGAAAGCACAATGTTCATGGAATCAGAGGACATAGGCTGCCCTCTCCTACTTAATTCCTGAGTGACTTTGGAACAAAACTTTTAGCCTCTCTCAGTGTCTTCATCTGTATAATAAGACCAAACTCTAGGTGATGGCCTTTAAGCCATCCAGCTCTAAGTGTATGACTCTAGGAAGATAAATGATGGGGGTGGGGGAGGTGGAGAGAAGTACAAAAACAATGATGTTATAAATGATACTATCCATACCCTAAGAGAAGTATAAACAAAGTTCTATATGGGGTCTAGAGGAGGGAGAAATTAGATACAGTTGAGGAAATTAGGGATGCTTTCATAAAGGTGATGGCATTTGAGAGGGGCCTTGAAGGCATGTAATATCACTCCCCAGCTGTTTTTAATTCCTCACTCAGGGCCACTCCAGTCACCTAAAGAATGGGAAAACCCTGCATGTTGAAGGAGCTATACCCTTATTACTTCTATACAATCTGAAATAAAATAAAAACACACAAGAGGAGTTAACAGAGTTCTTCACAGCCTACTTGCAGGGAGCAAAAGAGACAGCAGATCTCCAGAGATAAAACAGAAATGTTTTATGTCATAATTTTGGAGGAAAAAACGTTTAGTGATAAGAAATGGGTCCATGTCCTGTTAGGAAAAGTATTGGGCACTTTGTGAAATGAATAATGTCCAGGATCTTTCAGATTTCTGGTACAATTTTAATCTCAAACCTCCTTAAGTTAGACTGAAAACTTAGCTAAGAAGAGCAGTTACCATTCTCTTTAAAGTAAGTTCTTTCCAAATGTCATTGAGGTAATTACAAAGATTTCAGCTCTCTTGTACATTTCCTTCAGCAACAATGTGGAGTCAATTAACAGACCATGATTCAAAGAAGCTCCTGACTAAGGAGCTAGATCAGAAGTCTCTTAAAAAAAAAGATCCCCAAGAGTTAAAGATGCCTGAGTCCAGTTACTTTTCCTAGTCATTTGCTAACCTAAGTAAAAATCTGAGAGTAGAAAATGCAGGAGCAGCATAGGACAAATTAATAATACTCTATCATTTTAGTCTCGTTTCTAGAAAATAATGTAGAGGTTTGACTAAAAATAAATGTTTCTTCTTAGCACACTACCCTATCCTACCCCACAAAAATAATAAATGTACTCTTCCTATACAGGTGGAATTAATTTATACAGGTTTTTCCCATAAGGAAAAAAATTTAGGTGCAGTTTTTCATTTCATTCAGTCCAAAAGTTAGGCTCATAGGCCCAGGGCTGGAAAGAACCTTAGAGGTCATCTAGTCCAGCTGCCTGATTTTGAAGATGAAGAAAGTAAAGCCCAAGGAAGTTTAATAAGTTTTCAGTTGATCAACCAAGCATTTGGCTCCATGAGAACCAATGCGTTATGGCAAATAGAGAGCTGGCCTTGGAGCCAGAAAGAACTGAATTCAAATCCTGCCTTTGACACAGACTGGCCATATTACCCTAAGCAAGTCACTGAACTCTCATTGCTATAGGCAACTCTCAGACTCTAAATGGCTCAGATGTTGATCTGCATTGATAGAATAATTTCACTCATCCAGGAGCTCCTTATACAAATGAAATCCTAGATGCAGTCCCTAAACCAAGAACTCTGTACATAAGTGATCTAGCTTGCCCAGTCACACAAATAATCCATGACAGAGCAGGGATTTAAGTCCTGGTGCTCTTATTGCAAATCCAGTGCTCTTTCCATTACAAAATGTAGAGGACATCAGTTTGAGAAGAATTTAATATTACCTTACAGTGTCCTCCCCCAACAATGCTAAGTATGCAGCTTTACCATAATGGATGTGACCATAAAGTAATGAAACTTGTTTCCATGAAATCATTCTGTAACTCTAGTTACTTCATAGTTTCACCATGGGTATACAGGTGTTCTGGGGATAAGGTTGCCCCAATTAATGTCAATCAGTCAACCAAACATTTATTACTAAGTCCCTGGCATTGGGCTGGACACTGGAAATACAGGCATCATTAGTTATATTTAATGAGATCCTACTGTAATAATAACAATATATTTCTATAGTGCTCCAAGTCATGAAACTTCCCGATATCATTGCCCAATTGGCCATTCATAACATCTTATAGAATGTAGTTTCTGTGCAACAAACTGGTCGGTAATATCTTCTTGCCTAACCTTAAACCAGTTAATAGAGATGCAATCAAATGTCCATAACTGAAATCGTAGGATTGTATCTTCTTGTACTGCTTTGAAATATAATTGCTGAGGATGCCATTTCTAACACTGATAATATCCCAAAGTACAAAAAAAAGGAGAGGATTCATATCCTGAGGTATCAGCAGATATTTCACTTTACCTGTTTGGAAAAATCCCCTGGATTCACTTCCATTTTTTATGAGTTATTTATAGTTTGATTTGTTGAAAGCCATTTTATTTTACCTAAACCACCATAGCATAATGATGTTATATCCTTGAGCTAACATGAAAGAGTGGTTGAGTCCCATTTTTCCATAACTGGTGGGTTATCCCATCCACTTAGCTGTTTCAAGACTCAGTTTTAGGAATTACCTTTTAGCTTCACATAATTTTATACATCTTCATGTAAGTGCTCTCTAGAATATGGAAAAAAGATGCTTTTTCATTCCTATGCTATCTTTTTTTTTCTGGTACAAAGAAAGTTCTGTATCATCATATGATTCACTAGAGGGTCTTCATATAAAAAGTAATAGGGGTTCATTCATTAAGTTTCCTGTGCCTACAAAACATTAGGTACTATAGAAGCTATAATACAAGTAGGCAGCAATGAGCTTACAATCTATTTGGGTGATGACATAAATAGCTGGAGAACAAAAACAAGGCAATGCAATAGTTAAGCCCTTGGCAGTGTGGGACTAGCTATTTAAATATAGATTAAGGGAACTCAAAGTTAGCTACAAAAATACTATGGAGGACATGGAGTCAAGGGAAGACATCATCTAAGAGTTGACACTTAAGTTGGAACTTAAAGGATCATAGAATTTATGTTAATAAGACTGAGGGTGGATTGGGTGCCAGGCTAGAACAACTGGGCTAGTGAGAATGCCCTTAGCGCTCTAGCAGAGAGACTAAGCAAGTCAAATCAATTCAATGCAAAAATGTTTTCAGCAATAAGCTACAAAAGGAATAGAATATATAGTGCTACCCTTGAAAAGCTTCCATTCTTGATAGAAATGAAATAGAGAATACCAAAGATGACACAAGGTGCTAAATTAGTTGTTGGTGATTGAAGGATGCTGTGTGGTGTTATTTCCCTAAAGTAAGATCCCTATCAAATCCAAAATATATCTGACATTCTCAAAGGACTAAGGTTGGATAAGTTGGAGTGCAGTGAGAGATAGAATAGTGTAGGGATAGTTGGTGGAAGGTCTTGAATGCCAATCTGAGAAATCTGAATTGTATTTGGTAGGCAATTTAAGGATCCCACTAGGATCTTGAGCAGGAAATGGTGCGATGAAACTGGTGTGTTGGGAAGATTTCTCTGCTAGTATTCTGTAGGATGAAGGAATCTAAATCAGTCAGTGGTCCTATAAGAAAATGATTAAATTCTATCCGGCCTTTCTATTCACCGTTTTATTGTTTTCTTAGGAATTTCTGCTTGTGACAGGTTTCTGGCTAGAGTCCAGATGTATGTATGTGCTTTCTTTGCCTAATGATATGAGGAAACAAAAGCATGCATTTTAAAATAGTAGAAATTGAAAAAAAAAATGCCAGTATTAAAAGTAGTGGGGCTAGCCACTGCAAATCCTGTGCACTGTCAAAAATTATTGTGGTCCCCAACTTTTTTTTAAAACCTTTCAAGGCACTATTTACATGCTTCAGCAGTTAGTGCATTTTTATTTTAAAGGCAGAAAACTTCCTGCACTAAAATGGACAGTGATTTGCCAAGTGAAAAAAAAAAAGTGGTGAGGTCAGTTTAGCTTTCACTGAAGTGTTAAGTCCTCCTAAATTAGCTTTCAGCTAAACTCTATTTATTGAGGGACTTCTAAAGGCAATTGCTTTGCAAACCACTGCATGCTGCATTTCATTCGTTTTGATTGTCCACCATTACTTTATATTCTTTGGTAGGCAGTTGGGTGGTGCAGTGGATAGAACACTAAGTCTAGAATCAAGGAAGCATTTGAATCCAGCCTGTCACTTCATAGGCATGTGACCATGGGTAAGACACTTAACCTAACTCATCAGTTGCCTTATCTGCAAAAAAGCTGATCATAATACTACCCAATAGGACATAATAAAACCTTTCCAAGGTTGTTGTAAGGATCAAATGAGATAATATTTACAAAGCATGTTGCAAATCTTAAAGTGCTATATTAATTTTTTGCTTTACCATTATGATTACATCAATAAAGGGCAAATCTTTGTAGAATGCACTCCATCATTTCTCTTTTTGGACATTTTCTTTTAATCTGGAAAAGTGAAAGTATTTCACATCCATTCCTATCACTGAAGGACTTACTAGAATAGAAATGTCAATGTCCTTATTTTCTGTGATGATGATGGATATTAGATGGCTCTAACCCCACCAGAAATGACTATTTCCCACCTAAGTGTCCCCATTAGTACATATGTTCCCAGGAAGAATCTCTGTCACTGCTTCCACTGCCTTCATTGCTTTCTGCAATATAGGAATTTGAAGATGGATTTCAGGCTGTCAGGGCAAAGTATAAGCACCAGTCCCTTTTGAAACATACTGAATACAACCTTAGCAACCTAGTAATTTCCCTAAAGTTAATGCTCCTACTGTGAGATGACTATATACCCTGTCTTCTCAAATAAGCAGTCTTTTGTTGCTACATGTACTTGGGGGCGGCCCTTTCACTTTGGTTCTTCACCTTTTACCAATTCTTTACTGCCATACATTTCCCTTTAGAAAATATCTTTCTATTCACACAATCTACTTCTCCCCAACTTGATATCATCACTGTACATTAAGGAACTCCTATCAACAGAGTCCTACAATTGGGGTTGAGAATGAAAATGCCTTGAAGCAAGAGGCAGATTCTGGAATAGGAGAACCTTTTAATCCTCAGAAACCGACAGAGAGGGAGATATAAATACCAATAAAAAAAAAATTACCAACCTTCCCTACTCCCATCTAAGTGTTCAAAGAGGGCTGCTGAAATATGCATGAAGCAGAAATGTCTTGTATGGCTTCATTCGTATATGGAAGACCCTATTTCTCGCCTTCCCAATGGGTAGGGGAGTGAGAGAACAATAAATAGCAGAAATTATAACTAAATAAAATGATAAATAATAAATTTATATTATAAGGAAAAATAGACTTTAAAAAAAAACTATCCATTAAGGAGCAACCTAATAGCACTTGGAGGAGATTGGGAGTTTTTAGGCCAGCAAGTCCATTTGAGCAGCCAAGTATGTGGCAGCGGGTGATATAATCAATATCCCCTTCTCCCCTCTTTGCCCAGCTGAGTGACCATCCCCAGATCTAAGCGTTACGCATGAGGCTGCCTTCGCGCAGGCGCAGAGGAGTCAGGGAAGGCCCGAGCCCCCAGGCCCCCTCCTTGAGGCCTTTATCCCGTAAAAAATGTTTTTGTCTGTTTGCTCTGACTTTTAGCCGGAACAAGCTTCCTCCAACAAGTGGCAGCTGGATAAATGGCTCAACAAGGTGAATCCCCATAAGCCTCCGCTGCTCAACCAAAATGAGAGCCACGGCCCCGAGGGCGGCCAGTACTACAACCGGGGCAAGGACGAGGCGCAGGACTGCGGCAAATTAGCCCCGCTCTGCCAGGCCGGCCTCCGAGACAAGGAGCTCAAGGGCGCCTGCAAGGACGAGCAGAGGCCCAGGACTGCCAACAAGGCCCCGGGGACTAAAGGGGTGAAGCAGAAGTCGCCCCCCGCCACGGCGCCTGCGCCCGCCGCGGCCGCCCCCACAGCGCCCCCTGCCGCCCCTGCCGCCGCCCCCACGGCTCTGAGTTCGGGGCCCGCCGGGGCTGCCCCTGCGGCTGCGGAAGGCGCGGGCGCGCAGCCCCCACCCCGGAGGTCGGCCTGCAAGAAGCCGCCGAGGAGGACGACGACCGCGGCCGCTGCGACGACGACGACGCCGGCGGCGGCGGAGAGGGCCTCGGCGAGCGAGGGCGCCAGCTGTCACCGGCCTCCGGCCGAGGAGCTGGCGGCCGGTGAGGTGCTGGCGGAGAGCCCCGCCCCCGAGCCCCCCAGGGCCAGGCCGTGCGGCGCCCGCACGGGCCACCGGAAGGAGCTGCGCTCGTGCTCGGCGCCCTCGGCCACGGTGGCGGCGGCCGCGGCCTGCGAGAAGCGCCGCACGCGGGGCCTCGGCAAGACGGCCCCCAAGTCCAAGGAGTTCATCGAGACCGAGTCCTCGTCCTCGTCCTCGTCCTCGTCCTCCTCGTCCGACTCGGAGCCGGAATCGGAGCAGGAGGACTATCCGGGCCCCAAGGCCCCCGCGGTGGGCCCGGCGGCGGCGGCGGCCTCGGCCTCGGCGGGGGGCGAGCAGCGGCTCCGGGAGGGCGGCCCCGGGAACGGCGGCGGCGCCACCGCCAGCAAGGCCGTGGGCTCCATCAACGCCAGGACCTCGAGCGACGCGGCCAAGGAGCTCGAGGAGCAGTTCTACACCCTGGTGCCCTTCGGCCGCAACGAGCTGCTGTCCCCGCTCAAGGACAGCGACGAGGTCAAGGCCCTCTGGGTCAAAATCGACCTGGCCCTCTTGTCCAGGATCCCGGAGCCCACGCCCCCCCAGGAGCCCCCCGCCGCCGCCCTGGCCGCCCCCGGCCCCAAAGAGACGGACCCCGGCCCGCAGACTCACGCCCCGGACCTGCCTGCGGCCGAAAAGGGTCTGCCGAAATCTAAGCGGAAGCGCAAGGTAGGCGTACGGGGCAATCCTGGGTCGCTTGGGAGCAGGTCGGTTCCGTCAACATTTATTAAGTGCCTCCTAGGTGCCAAGTACCGTGCTAAGTGCCAGGGATGCAGCAAGAGGCAAAAGACAGTCCCTGCTCACGTGGAGTTTACAGTCTGGGGGGGAGGAGGGGAGAGACGATATGCAAACAAATCAATCAGCCAGTAAGCCTTTATTAAGCACCCACTAAGCACTGGAGATGCGGAAAGTGGCAAAAGACAGTCCCCTGCTTTCAAGGAGCTTGCAATCTGAGGGAGACATCATGCAAAGAAATATATACAAAGAGACCTGTGTACAAGATAAATGATTAACAGAGGGAAGGGACTGGAGTTAAAAAAGGTTGAGGAAGGCTTCTTGTAGGAAATGGGATTTTAGTTGGGGCATAAGCCAGGGAGGTCAGTATTTGGAGAGGAGGGAAACCATTCAAGATACGGATACGGAGGAGAGCCAGAGAACATGCCCAGAGCCAAAAGATGAAACTTTGTGTTCCTGGAAAGGCATAAAGGCTAGTATCCTGAATCAGACAGTGTATCAGGATGTAAGATAAAGGTAGCAGGGGGCTTGGTTATGAAGGGTTTTGAATGTCAAACAACATTGCTTGTGGAGGCAGTAGGAAGCCACTGCAATTGGGATGGGGAAATAGTATTACTTGATCAGAGCTTCACTTTAGGAAAATCACTTTAGAGGTTGAATGGAGGATGATTTGGAGTGGGGAAAAACTTGAGGCAAGCTGATCCACTCCCAGACTATTACAACAGTCCAGATGTGAGGCAGTGAGGGTCTGCACCAGAGTGGTAACAGTGTCTGAGGAGAGAAGGGGTCATATTGGAGAAATGGTACAAAAACGAAATTGACAGGCCTTGGCAACAGATTGGATAATGGGGTGTGGGGTGGAAGCATTGGATAGTGAGGAATCCAGGATGGCTGAGAGACTGAGAGAATAGTGTTACCTTCTAAAGTAATAGGAAAGGGAAGGATTGAAATTGGTTTTGGACATACTAAGTTTAAGATGTCTATTGGACATTACCTAAACAGATGTCTCCTGTGCAGGAGACATCTTAAATTCAATATGATAGGTAAGTGCATTCAGTAAATAATTATTGGACCCCTGCTATGTGCAGGACCGTGTGCTAGAGTAGACTCTTTGAAGGATACAGAGATGTATAAGGCTCAATATGTACAATATCCACTGGGAGCTTATACGGTCATTGGGAAAATGAATTCTTGTAGAAGCCACAAAAGTAACTGGTAGCAGGCAGAAGGCAAGTACTCTAAGAGTAGGCAAGACCCAAGAAGTTCTACAGGTATCCTGGGAGAGAACATCTCTGGCTGGATGGTGATCTGTGAAAGTCCACAGACGAAGGGAGACTTGAACTGGGTCTTAGATGATAGGTAGAATTTTGATGCAAGGAAGGACAGTCCAGGAAGGAAAGATGGAGGTGGGGATCCCCAGTTACAAAGGCAAAGCAGCAATAAGGTGAAAAGTTTGGGTGATAATAAGAATCAAACCTGTTTGAGGATGACCAGAGGATTTCCCTAGGGATGAGGGCCAAATTGTGAAAAATACAGAATACCAGGCAAAGGAATTTGAACCTTATGCTATAGGAAATAGGAATTGGAAGTTTTGAACAGAGGAGAGGCAAAAACCAAGAATTCTGAAGAGAGTTTACCAGCCCCCACACATGGGTAACTTAGGTAACAGTGGAAAACACCAGTAAAAAAACTGATAACTAGTATCATTTGACAGTGATCAAAATTCAGGACAAATTCTTTAAATTTTAATCATGTTAATTATTAATGAGAATTTAGCCTTCTTACATTTTTATAGCATCTTACAGCTTTCAAAGCACTTTGACAAAAATCTTTTGGAGGTTGAGGTCCTTGGATGTTACAGGCACTAGATGGAGAATCCATACTCCCAGGTTCTAGTTGTATGTTGGATCCTAGCTCACCATACTTAGCTACTTCTAGTTTTGAAAACAGCGTTTCTCCTATCCGATTCCATTCTCGATAAAACTCAGGAAGTGATACAGGTGAAGACGATTTAACAGTAAGACCACAACATAAATGTAAGGAGTCACCATTAACATTCGTCCTCCCTACTGGGAGAGTTTGAGGGAGCCATCTCAGATTCACTGAGCCAAAAGAGAAGTAACAACTTTTGGTCTGTTTTTAGCCAAAAACATTGATGTGTTCACCACATTAGAAGTTGAGACGTGATGTATCATTCAAATGCTGGGTGATTTGGGGTGATTTCAGCCAAGCTCTTCCAGTGACCCCTTGAGAATCAGTAGAATAATGCCTTCCTGACTCTTAAAGATGAGTTCATTGAAAGTAACTTGTCTCTTTTCCAGTTCTAAGCAAAACATTTTAAAAATTCCTCTTCTGACCCATCCCACTCCAAATAGTGCTTACCTATCTCAAACTTGCAAAAATACCAAAACTTCCTTATAGAACATCTCACAATAGAGTAGGGTTGGATCCCATAAAGTTCAATATGTTAAGTATTTGCTTACTGAAATGCCACCCCCCCAAAAAAATACTCTATCATAATATGACCTCACAGTTCTTCATGGCATGGGATAATGTTACCACTGAATTATTTAGTAATCATCAAATCCACATGTATTTTCTTTGGCCCTTAAATTTCCATTGGCCTTCTTATACAATTACAATTGCTACTATTTACTTCTCCTAAATTTTCTGACTTCCCAATTCTGGCTCCCATATCAATAGGCTAAGTGAACAGAAACCTCTACCTAAAGCAGACATGCTCAGAGCTTCCTTCTGCAAACACAGATTCCCACATAAATAAAACAGAATGAAAATAAAAAAGACAAGACAGGACTTAACCCTTCTTTAGCCTGCTTCCTTAATATTCATCAGGCCATTACTAATTTCTTTTAGGCCCTGAGCACATGGGCAGTGTTTATTTTCATGGCCTGTTTTTCAGAAACACTTAAAGTCTCCAGGGAGGGAGATGCAGCAACCTCTGTAAGTGACCCAGTCCATTACCTCATAATTCTCCTAGAATCCTAGGATATGCAGATGTAGTCAGTGAACCTTGAAGGCCTCCCTGCATTGAAAAGTCTTTAACTTTAGGGAGCTATTTAGAACCATAAAGTTGTGACTCTCAGGAGTCCTTCATATCCACCTCCATACTCCGTTCTCTGCATCTTCAAATTCCATACCTTCCAAGGGCAAACTGAGGACAAGCTCTCTGACTAGGAGGGTGGTTTAAGACTAAAAGGAAAGGAGGTTATTCGTGCTTCCCAGGATGTCTTTGAGGACAGGCATTTCAAACTGCTTGAGAGAAGGCTTAGTGACAGGGGTGGCATGATTGGACAAAGGGACTTTTGAACAAATAAATGAATGTGGGACTCCTTTCTGAGGAGCCCTTTCTAAGCTCCCTTACCTCTACCAGAGATACTGGGGACACTTAAATAAATACTTATTGAATTCAATTGAAATAGGGAAGATGGAAGCAAAATTAGCTTCGAAGTGTGGTAGGAGGGAGTAAATAGTTCCTCATTCTCCTGAATGAAAAGGCATGCAGAGAATAAGATGCAGGGTATATTTTACCACCTTGAAGATTTTCCTGGAACTTAAGATCAGATTTTGGTAGCACCACTAAACTAGAGAAGAAAATGCCACTGCTCTTACAGTCCTAGGTCCAAAACAGAGATTCTTTTAGGGAAGGAGTTTTAGGTCACAGTTATTCTCCCCAGACTAAAGCACGTGGCACCAGTACTTTCCCAGAGGTGAGATGAGTACCCTGGGTAACTATAAGACATACTGCTAGGAGACACTTGGAGTTAGAAACATTTGGGGGCAGAGATGAAGGGGATGCTTGAGGAAACATGGGTTTACATGCTGTGCTTTTCTTAATCCAAAGTATTTCATTTTCCCCTGCCCTTTTTTATTTGGTTAGTTTATGTGACTACATGCAATGTATATTCCTTCTATGATCTAATGTAATAATCAGTAAAATCAAGTACTACAGAGACGAAGGAAACACTGTTCATGGAGCCCTTTACTAGGCATTATGGAGCCATAAGACACTGCGCACATTGTGAGTGCCTATAAAATGTTTGGGATTGGAAGAGTAGTAAGACAGGCTCCTGAAGGTTCTGAGCCATACAATGCTATAGCCATTGTGCCAGGTGATGGCATTCAGGAATCTATGAGGAGGTCCACCTAGACTAATATTTTTACTTAAGCATCAGGGAACAACTGAGACTGGGGTCATGGGACTACACTGACAGCTAGATAGATGAAAGTTAAAGACTCTCAGTCCTAAATGAAGTAGGCCAATCCCTGGTAAATAGTGGATGTGGGATAATTTCACTTCTCAAGTGGTATGTACACTTGAGCTACAGCTGGTGTAAGTATGACAGTGCTGTAACACAGCCAGAAACCTTGTCATAAATTCTTTCCTATGTATTACCCTGATGTCATAGAGAAAAGAAATTTTGTTTAGCACAACCTACACCATACTCCAATGACTCCATACCCTTCTAAAAGAAATGTGTCTTTTAAGTACAGTTGTAGGACTACCCACCAAACCTGAAATCTTCCATTTCTCCAAACCTATTGTTTCTGGATGGTTTAAGATTCTTAAGGATACTAGGATACTCCAGCATAGTAACAGTTAGCTGAATTTAAAGGACCAAGGCCGCTAACTACAGTCAGTCTTTGCTTTAAATTCATAGGAGTAATGAGTTTCAGAAGAAAGTACTCAAATTGTCAATGACCTCGCCCCTCTAAGCCTGGAGGGTACGCAGTTGTTCTGACGTTCTCTGCTCCAGGTCCCAGATATGCCAGAGCAAGTTAAATTGACATTTCTGTCTTAATTAAGAATTGGCCTGCCTTTTGGAGAGTTTAAATACTGGCCCAGGGTGCTGGCAGAGAACACATGATCCTTGAAAACATTTTCTGTAGTACTTTGATCATGGAGTTGTCATTTTTCTCTTAAATAAGCTGTTTTTAATAAAACAGAATCTTATTCTAGTTGAATGGAAGGTTTATTGTGAAAATACACTGGTAGGGGTGTTATAAACGGCTGCCTTAACAAACATGAATGGAACAAGAGTATGGAGTAATTTAGGGGTATCTTCCACTTGGGGCTGCCACCATGAGTTATTTTGTTTCCTTTTAAAAAAAGGTGATCCTTTTTAATTTTATCTTCATACAGTGTGAAAATGAGGAAGAATTTAGGGAGATCAAGAAGACTCAGGGAGAGAAAGAGTGTTCCTCACGACTGACTACTTTGGCCAACAGTACTTCATTGACAAGCCATTGCCACTTGAACACCAATAGGTATGTTTTCCTTTCGAATCTGAAGTTGAGCTACTGTGGTAACAGTTGTTTCAAAAGACACTCCTGTCCACCCCTTTGAAGAGGTGGAAGGTTTGTGGATGTCGTACGTTGTACATGTTTTCAGACTGTTCAGTGTATTGATCAATGTATTGATTTTGCTGGTGTTTTTCCTCTGCTTTTAACATAGTGTATTTATTATATAGGAGATTCCTTCCTTTCTTTCTTCCCTCACTCCCTCCTTTCCCTCTGTCCACATAGGGAATCATACTGTTACCTGCAGGTGCTCTGCCTAAAGGAGTATAAATTTTGATCACTGAAAGCTAGCAAGATATCTTGGAGTTTGCCAGCTAGATTTCTTTTTTATGGACCATGTCTTAAACCCAAATCACTCTGGCTGTCATTGATTGGCAAACAGTACATCCCAGCTCAGGCCTCACTTGGTTACTGTTTGGATTCTGATGTCAAAGAGTGAGTATAAATAGCAGTTGTTTCTATTTTGGCCAGAAACCCTAATGGTCTTCCCTTTCCAGATTGATTGCTCCCCCCACCCACCCCAACAAGGTAAAAGAGGTCATTCTTTGCCTCATTTTTACCTAGCTTTAATTACTGAATGAGTGGTGCCTCAGTCAAACTGAGATCTGGAAAAAGACAAGGCCTTCCTGCTACATCAATGACCATTTCTAGTCGTCCTGATCGGTATCTTGCCACTAGACTCAGATGACTCCAGAGGAAAGAGTGAGGCTGATGGCTTTGTACAGCTCTCCCTCACTTAAATCTAGTTCAGTTGCAAGTCATGACATCACCTTCCTGATGTCATGGTCCTCTTTGAAAATGAAGGAAAAACCACAAGCTGTTATGTAGGATAACTCTGAGAGAAAAATAGGAAGGGATACTGGGAGAACTTCAGGTGATGTAAAAAAAAAAAAAGTATCAATTAAAATTTTTTTTCACATAAATTTAAATGTTAAATTTTTAAAACTTCCAAAAAGCTACGTATTATGTCGTGGCCAGGCCAGGTTCTTAATGGGTAGACCCAAGGTGGAACTCTAAATCTAGCTGGAATTGAATCACAGAGTTGTAGTTAGGTGAAGGTTGATACTTGTCTTGGGTCACAGAGGTGTATAACTATGCCTAACTGCTGCCTCTGTGGTGCCTTTATTTTGCCTAAATGGATTGCTTTGGGACATACAATTCTGTGTTATCCATAAAGCTTCATATCCACCCCAGCTCTAACATGCCAGTAGCTAATTTTTTGGCCATCCACATAACTATAATTACATAGCATACACTTTGAATACACCATACAGCAATTACCCCCCCAAACTTAGGGAAAGGAGGATCACATATGATCCATTGGGATAGTAATGTCTGCAGTATGTAAAGATGGAGACCAGGAAGGGAATTATAGTAGCAGGGTGAAAAACAGGTGTTTGCTCTTCTCAGTTTTATGTCGGAGGATTTGGAATTGGTCTCAAGGCTCCAATCATAGAATGCAAAGATGACCTGGAGGATGTAAAAAAAGGAACATTGACTTAGCGTTAAAGTTTAGATTAAGAAAGTATTTTGATTAATCAAAGGAGTTTGTCAGGAATGTTGACTTGATAAATTTGTACTTGAGAATGAGAGTGGAGCACCTGGGTAAGTTTAGAACAAGCAAACCCCAGGTACACATGGAACTCATGTCTGAGATACACTGGGGGACACGGTGCATGTAAACAGAATGAAGGTCAGCTAGTGGCTGAGTGGATGGAGTCAGGAAGACTCGTTAAGTTGAAATCTGGCCTTAGACACTTACTGGCTGTGAGACTCTGCTCAAGTCACTTAACCCTGTTGCCTCATTTCCTCATCTGTAAAATGAACTGGAGAAGGAAATGGGAAACCACTGTAAGTCAGATACAAGTGAAAAGGACTGATCAACAAGCAGAATGAGAGCTTGCAGAGGCATGCCATACTGCACGGGAATCTGGAAGACTCGAGTTCAAATTTGGCCTCACTTAACTAGCTGTGCGACCCTGGGCAAACTGCTGTCTTTCTCATTTTCCTCATCTGTAAAATAGGAATAAATAAGGGATGTTGTGAGGACAAAGTGAGATGATGTGTGTGAAGCACTTTGCAAATCTTAAAGCACTGTATCAGTACTAGCTCTAGAGGTACAGATAGGCCCTGGTGCCACAGACACACACACACATATGCGTGGACCATGTGATTCCAGCAAAGGAAGCTGTGATTAGAGCATATTTTGTCTCATAGGCTTTATCTGAAGCTAATGTTTTCTTGAATCCTCCTAGTTGTTTTGGGAAAGAAATGTTGAGAAGGGGGAGATATCAGAATATAGACTAATGGGCTGTGGAGTCAGAGGACCTGAGTTCTAATCCTACCTCTCCCTCAGTCAGGTACTACTTATGTAACTTTCCTGGGCCTCATTTTGACTTCAGCTATAAAATGAGAGAGTTTATACTAGATACACTTTGAGATCCCTTCTAGCTCTGAATCCCCTGAAGTCAGGTTTAGTCACTGCATTGCAAGCACAGAAATCTAAGATACCACAGAGTGACCTGGGGTACAGGGTCTCCTGAACTCAGGATTTCTTGAGTTTCCTGAAATAGATAACACATAATAAGTTTAAAGTTCTTGCCTGCAGATAATAAAGCCTTTTAGGACTTTTGGTAATATTCCCTTCTTTCCTTGGATGGGGTCTTGAATTATGCCACATTGCATCCTACTGAGAAGAATATTCTGAGAGTGCCCCAGATTATGTACAACAAATATGATGGAAGTTCCTGCCCACTTGGAAATATCAAACTTCTCTGTACTAGTAATATTAAAAGATTCTTCAGTCTCTCTGACTGTGTAGGAGAATTTTTTAAGGGAGATTAATGTTCACCACAACACATAAAAATGTAAACTAAAAGGTTAGAAAAAGATGGAAAGCAATCTTAAAACTTGAGGAAATTGGAGAGCTAGGAGGATGGGTGGGGGGAAGCACATACATATTGCCATAAAGCTTTTTTAGGGAGAAGACTGGAATTTCTAGATAGGGCTGAGAAGTGGGCACTCTAAACTTGTCCTCATATCAGCATATATTTAGCTCATGGCATACTAGAGTGAATGCTTCTTGGACCCTCTTTCCCTGAATATAACTGAAAAGGAAATTGCAGTAATGGCTATTTTTTTTTTAAAGTGCTTATCATCAGGGAAATCCTTTTTCAAGGCTGTAGATGTAGAAGCTAGCTTAGCTTAAGTACTTCCGTTTTAAAAATTCCTTCATTAGGCTTAAAACAGCCTTAGTGGCTAATATTTATGTAGCACTTTAAGGCTTGCAAAACATTTTACCTATATCAACTCATTTGATCATCAAAATAACTCAGGTGGATGCTATTATTCTTCCTCTTTTACAGGTGAGGAAACTGAGACAGGTTAAGTGATTTGCCCAGGGACAAATAGCTGATGTCTGAGGCCAAATTTGAACTTAGATCTTCCTAACTTAAAGTCCAGCATTCTATCTAATGTGCCACTAGTTCCCGCAACATAAGTAATTTAGTGATCCTTATGCCTATGATTGCAAAAACATGCTCTTCCCCCAGGCCCCTTAGTTTATCAGTTGCAAGGTAACCCAGTTTTGGTACTCCAAGAAAGTCTGAACCACAGCTGTAATTCTGATGCTGATTGTCCCCACATAGGATATGTCTGTTCCCCTTTTTATTCATGTGTAATAGTGTTGACAGGGTACTTTGAGCAACTTTACAGAAACCATTTCCCAAAATAGTTTATCTAATGATTTTTTTAATCACTCATCTGCCAACAGAAAAGGTATCTTTATTACACAGTAGCATATACAAAGTAAAACCCTCCCCCTTATTCTACTTTAAAACACATTTCCAAATGTCCTTGAAACTATAGAAGTAGTTTAAGCTAGCTCCCTAAATATGAAAAGTATCTTTACCTTCCCTCCAACTGTTTTCCTCTTCCCTAATTGCTTTGATCAGGAGAGAAATACGTATTCCTGAGAATGGTAAGTGAGTAGGTTAATAGAACCCTGGACTTTCAGACTGGGATCTTCCATTACAGTTTGTAGGATGCCATAGAACCTGTGTTCATAGTTCATGATGTATTTTGGACTGTACTCTCCCAAATATGGCTTCAAAATAAAAAACAGTTGCACTCTTTTTTAAGGGTCCCTCTGTGATTATGGGAACTATTTACTGCTAGCTAATTTTGGGACTAAACCATATCTGGAGATACCAACCCACTTTACTTTGTGGAGTCCTAGCCTAGAAATCTAGGAGTACCTGCTCTCCTCTTGTCCTGGTCTTTGCTAAGAATAAACATTTCTCCTTTTTTCTCATCCAAGCAGCTGGAGTTAGGGAGTCAACTCTAAGGAAGATGTTGCTTCCAACATTAAGGAAGTTGGTTTGAAAGTTGAATGGAATCTTTTCAGGGTTCCAAGGATATTTTGGAAATTTGCTGTAAGATTGAAGTTATGAGCCAGATTTTCTTGTTGTGGCCTGTGCTTGCTTAGGATAACCACTTTTTGAAGCAGCCATCCCTAATTAACTGGAAATTCTCGATACTATCCCTTTGTTTTCCTTATTGTACAATCTGTTTGTCCTATTAACCCAGCTTTAGCCCTAACGTGTATTGCTGCCTGTGATTTGTACACCAACTTCCAAAATTGTGAAATCTGTTATAAAGTATTTACACAGTAGAACCTCATTTTCATCTTTTAACAGAAATGTTATAAGGACAAATGGCAAAGTAGACAGGAAGATACTTTGAGTTCTAAGCAACAATTCTTTATAAATCTGAGATACTATTATTATTCCTGTTAATTTTTATTAGTATGATGAAGCATACTTTATGAGGCAGTGAGCCGGCACAAATGAGCAGAGTGATTTTATAGGCAGAGCAAAGGGCTAGTAGACAGAAGTTTAGCTTCTAATCATATCTGGTCCCCTTACTTGGTTCTGATTCAATGGATGCCTGGATAAACCATAGACTAAATGACTGAGAATGGTAGCTGTATGTTTCACAGAGTACTTTGAAACTTAGTTTGCCTAATTTTTAAATGAGAGTTTTATTTTTCATAATATTTGGTAAAACTAATTTTTTAGTCACCCTGGAATAAGATGTTTTAATATCATGATTACTTGCTTACTAGCTCTTTGTGGATATGAAAGAAGGTGCCCAGTAAGCATTATCACTTATTATTATCGTTATTAGAAAGAGATAGACTTTTAGGCTAACTCCAGGTTCGCCATTTACCCTCCGTAGCAAAGGAAACCATAATCTAAATTTACAAATGAACTTTTGGTCCTAATACCATAAAGTTGTTTCCAGGAATAATAATTCCTACTAAACTTCTCCCTGCCAGCAGGTCTTAAATTGGAGGTTTTGGTAATATATAAAACATTTACCTTCTTCAGTGCCGGCTTTGTGACATTCCATTACTGTAATTTCCTTTTCCAGCTTGGCAATACCAATAAATAAAAATGAGAAAATGCTTCGGTCACCCATTTCACCCCTCTCAGATGTGTCAAAACACAAATACTCCAATGATGATTTAACTTCTTCCAGTAGACCTAATGGCAGCAGTCTGTTCACTTCCATCTCCTCCAGCAAAAAGCATAAGACGGAGAATCAGTTGCAGCCCCATGCTGGAGACCTTGCTGTAAGTTTTTATGTTGTCATTTCCTAATTAAAACATTCACATGCAAACCTGAAATTTCTCCCTCTCCCACACACCTTCCCACCCCTCCCCCACCCTATCCCTATTGCCAACAAAGCATTAAAATGCTGACGTGCTGCTTTACAAGAGATCCTGAATAAATGAGTTGCCTCTCAGCCTTCCCCATGAAAAAATACGAATTACTCATAAACCTCTTTTGCTCTTTAAAAATAATTCCTCATAGCTTTTTGGTTTCAATTCTCAAAAGAAAACAACCAGAAATAATGTTTCCTTTGGTGATGATGTAAAATAGCCAGTTGAAAACAAATTTTTGCTCAGAAAGTTCCCCGGGAGTAGGATCACATAGGGCAATAGGTGTCTCAGAAAAGTTCTCTTGTGGTCTGCTAATGCCTTCTGATCTCCTCTGTCACTGATCAGTGTAGACCACAGAAAAGCAGCACTGCTACAGCACCCTCTTTTTGTGGAGAGAACCCCTCCAGTGAGAAAAGACTTTGACAGCAGGTGGTTCTTCTCTATGATGCCTAACAATAGTATAACTTCTGGACACGATCTTCCTGACAAGGTTTTCCCAGCCATATTTCTTTTCACAGTTATTGCTTCTCTTGAAAATTGGCAGGCGCTCCACATGTGAGAGAAATGAGGTAACCCTTTATAAGGACTAATAACAAAGGGATGAGAAAAAGAAAAAAACAGGGCCTAATAAATATTATTGCTTTAACCTATTAATCGATGATAAATAAGACCATCCAGGAATCTAAAAGTTATTGTCACTGTCAGAAAACTTGGCCTTACAATCCTCATTTAACAGCTATCCTGGCTAAACCTGAATCTCAGAGTTCTCTAGAAAAAAGCAGAACTTGGGAGGGAAATGAAATAAGAAGCTTCCAGAGTAAATCTCTGGGGGGGAAACCTTCCCATTTCATAGGACCTTTGTGCAGCCATAAAATCACACACACACAAAATTAAGAATTTTCAGGTAAAATAAATGATTACATCATCCACAGAGATGATTTTGCCTTTCCTTTGCCTATCCTTAATTATTTAAATCATTTCACTTCCCTTATTGTTACAGGTAATATCTATGATATTTTGTGAAATAGTAGGGGAAACTTCGTACATCTTTATTCCTGACAGATTTTCCTCAGTACAAACAATTGTAGCTTTCAGTTTTAGAGAAATGTTTTTGATATTACTAAGTAAAAGTGAGTTGTAGTATCATAGATATAAATCTTAGAAATAATTTTATCAGTATGCTTTTAAGAATAATTCATATAAATGAATAAATTATTTTATGTTTTTATAAAGAATTTTCAGTTTTTCAAATTGTAGAGTCAGACTTTCTGGATTATATTCCTTCCTGTGCCCAGTAGAATTTAACATTCCCATTTTTCATATGAAGTAGTTCCATATTTGAAGATATGATGCTGTATCTATAAACCCTACAAAATTATTTTAGTTACTTCAGAGGAAACCATTTGCCCTATTTGAAGGTACTTAATTTCTTTTTTTTCCTTCCACAAAACAACAGTGCTCCATTTTTTTATTTTCTAAAACAAAAAAACCCTGTAGTAATTATCATTGGCTTTTTTCTGCATATCACCTTGAAATCCAGTCTTCCAAAAACATTTTATAGAAACTGGTTTTTGTGACCTGAAAAGACAAAATAGTCATAGGTATTCCTTGAAACAAAGAAAGAGTAAAGTAAGTTGTAATTTACAATACAAAAAAAATCTGTTTTAGTTTGTGTTAATTTTTCATTTAGATGGCTGAATTTCTCAAATATTTTGGTCTTGCTTATTACCTAGAAAACAGTTCACAACAGCTCAGAAAACCTTCTCTTCTATAATAAACCACGGCCCCAGACAGAACCATGGTCACCCTTATCCAATGGCCACAGAGATTGCAGGAGACAAAAGCTCATCTTTGATGATATGTGAGTATGGAATTTTTTATTACTATGTTGAGGATGGATGAATAGGTAGATAGATAGATAGGTAGATAGATAATAGATAGATACTTGTATGTGCCAGACACTGTGCAAAACATTGAGAATCCCAATACAAGTAGACATGACAGTCCCTGTCCTCAGTAAACTTAGATCTTCACAGGTAAAGACATCACATGAAGGGAAGCTGGAAGTGAAGGAGTCAGAGGCATCATACACACATTGGCATGGAATGGAGGTAGCCAGAGAGGGTTGTAGAGACCTGCTTACGGAGAAGATGAAGCACAAGTTCAGCTATCAGAGCTCAGTTTCCTAGGACTCCTAGAGTTTTAGGTATCAGTGGAAAGATGATGATTATATCCAGAGTGCAGGTGACATGGTTTGGAACTTATGGCTAGGAAATGAGGTAGGGGTCTTTTGAGACAAAAATTTAACTTGTGACCTGGTTGGTTTGTTTCAGAGCTATAACTAACAATTTTAGAATTCAAAGCAAGCAGTGTAAAATATACATACCCAGAGGTTAAGTTTGTAGTTCATGATCTGAAAATGATACAAGAAGTAATTGAGAATAATTTAGTTGAGCGGTAAGGGGAATTAATGACTACAGTAGCTCACAGATTGGTTTTATTAACATTTTCAGTGATCTGGTGACTTTGTATTTTAACTAATTATTCTTTCCATTTAGGTGCTAAGTTCCCCAGTTAATACTAAAAGAGTATATGTGTGTCAAATTTTTCCTTAAATTTCAGTGCCCTGGGCCTCACTCTAATTATGGCTCTAGTTTCCTCCAGCTTATGGTGTGGTCAGTTTCTTGGATATGGCTTAGTGAATTTAGTACTTAAGCTCATAAAAAAATGAGTCCTTAATTCTAAATGCCTTTTTTTTTTTAAACCAACTTATTCTAGTAGAAGTGTGTAGCTTCTTCATTTCAAACTGTAGGCTTTTGAAGTTGGAGTAATATAACCACATAGAATCAACTGAACTCATGAAACCGTTGAGGTTGTTTTGCTCTAGAATATTTGATCAGGATATGCACACATGTGCAATAGCAATAACAGATTGTATTTACTTTTGAAACTCCAGCCAACAGAGAATAGGAGTGATTTGCTAATGGAAGCCCCACCTTCCCTCCCAATACTATACCAATTGTATAGAGGGTATTTGAAGTGGAAGAAAAAAAGAGGATTGGGATGATTTGGACAAAAATTCTCTCTCTCTATAGTTGCTTCAACCGAAATTTACTCTAGCCACCTTCAAGCCTGTGCTAATCTATTTCTGCTGTCCAGGAAAGACAAGAAAACAAAAATCAGAAGAGAATGAGTAAAAGTATCATTCTGAGATGCTTGAGAGGTGGTCAAAATGGTGGCAGAATAACATTCTGTTCCCTTCCTGCATTCCCCAACCCATAATGCAGATCTTGAGTATAAATATTGTCAGTTGACTTTTCAGAGGTTATATGAATAGTAGACTTTACTTACTTAACTGAAATTTGGAAAAATTTAGGGGCTAATAAAGGTCAAGGGAAATTTTATAGATGAAAAATCAGATTTTTTTTTTTACAGAATTAGTTTCAAATAGACTAGACTTGAGACAAAAGATGTGCCGCAGAGGGGTTCTGGGGGCGGTGTTGTATTCTCTTCTCCCTGCTGAGGCAGTGAACCCTATTGAATCTCATTTCCCTGTCCTCTTCTGGCTACACACCAACCCCTCTGTTCTCCCTAATCATCTCCAAGGGCTCCCACTAAACAGTGAGAGGGGTGTTAATGAAACCCTTGGGAAAGTGTCATAGCATTCTATGCTTTAAGGGTATAAGGAATGAGAAGCTAGTTGGTCTCCCGTGCTAAAGAAGGGAATTATCAATCTTGTACACAAATTTTAGGTATTAGGGAAGAAAAAGGAATATAGGGCAGAATTGTATTTAAGTTATATTGAGAAACTGTGACTCTTCTTTCTAAGCCTCCAAATGCAACACAGCCAAACAGAGGCTAGGTTAGAAATTGTTTCAGTGTTTTGCTCCAAGTTCATCGCTCCTGAAGCCTGACCTTGGGGTTCATTCCATATTTCTTGTCGCCATTCTTCACCATGGTTTTTGGTCAGCTAGTTGTACTTTGTCAAGCACAGCCATCCACGTGCTAAGGTGATTCAACTTAAAAAAACCCAAAAACTGCCTGTACATAAATTTGAGTACTGGATATAGAGGACGCATTAAGTATGTGCTGGAAACTAAAATGCAGAGATATGTCCAAAATGTGTATGAATGAAGCCTGAGTCAGAAGCAGCAACAATGAAGTAGTTTTGCCTCAAACTCCTGCTCTTGGACTGCTTGTAAGAAGAAATGTTTGCCTTCTGCTGTCCCTGGCACTAACGCAACTTTGCCACCGTCCGTATCAACTAAGAGGCTTTTAGCACTTGTTCTTCCCATTAGCAATACATATGATTTCTCTGGCAGGCATCTGCAATAAAACTGCTTCCTCTTTTATGGAGATAGAAACAATAAAAAATTTTTAAAACCTCTTACACATATACGACACGGATAGATTGCATGTTCCAATTGCCATGTGCCCCATAGTTATTTGAAATCCATAAAAATAAGAAATATGCAACTCAGAAAAAAAGCATCTTCTCTATTGAAGTGGGAAGGACAGAAAATATTCTGCAAGATTGAAGAGCCAAAGTGAGTGCTGCCTTTTCTTTTTAGCTATTAATGTTAACAATGAGATTGCATATGCTTTAAAACAGATTTTGTCCTGGATCTGTTGTATACCCAAAGTATAAGGAATTAAAAGTGACTTTAGGACTGGACATCTATAATTTTGGGCTTGAAAATAAATTTACTTGACCAAGAATCTGGTATATTATTCAAATTCTCCATTATTACACATGGCAATGGGCTTGTCTACCTTTGATTTCCAAGCTCTCAAAAAAGAGAGCTCTGTAAAGCAACAGTTTGAGTGAACATTTTCAATGTTATTTTCCTCAACATTTTACCCAACAACCCAGTTGATAGATTAGAATCCCATCTCTGTTCCTTCCCTACTTTGACCTCCCTTTGGTATAGGTGCTAATGAGCAGTGAATTGAACAGAGGGAGGTATCAGAAGAAGGGAAAAGAAAAAGTAAAAGGCTAGTTTAATTCAAAACTGGATAATTACCATATGAAAATTGCAAGTTATCTAAAATCCAGTATGAGAGCTTATAGTGAGCCTGTAGGTAATGGAACAGTGTAGGTAACAGGTGCTATAGGCCGCTTTAAAACAAAACTCGTTTTATTACAATACGGTGGAAATATTAACTGATGAGACACGTAATCAAGTTTCCCTGAGCAATTTTTCTAGCATTTTCCCCCTTCTATTTCTGTTGAAGGTAAGGAACCAACAATAGTATAAGTTTAAATTCCACACCTTCAAGACAATTTCAAAAGAGCCTCTTATTCTTTGTCAGTTACTAAATAATGTCCCAGTTGGGCAGTTTTTATACCTTAATGATTCAGAATTGGTGCATGTGGCAAGCAGAGCCAGATTGAGCAAACACTTTGGAAAAAAATGTTATCCAGGTCAGCTTGTTCTTCCCAAGTTGCAGACCAGAGTGTCAGGCTGACTTGTGCTTTCTCCAACGCTTTGCATCTTCACCATTTGGCAGCCAGAGCTTTAAGGTGACACTGGTGTGATAACAAACTTAGTAAGGATTCAGTAAAAAAAAAAAAAATTAAGTGGCAGCATTTGGTTCAAATCAATCCCCAGTCACCATTGGATCTCATTAATCCCCCAAAAGCCCTGAGCTACAATAAATCCAGGATTGTAATTATTGACAGGAAAATTATTGAGCTGAAGAGAGAAATAACCACATGGCAGAGGCTTCAATACAGAAGTCCTGAACAGACCTAAGTGGCAAAATCACTTGGCTGGAAAATAAGCCACCAAGTTCCAGCCAGCCATATTGCCACTGTTGGGAAGACAGTGGTCCCCAAGTGCCAGGTCTGCCTGCTGCTACTCCTGAAGAATGTGCTGTCTTGTGCCCATATTTCACATTAGTCAGTCATGAAAGCTGCATTCAGCCAAGCCACCAAATATCCCATCTGTTCCAGTCAAAGTGCTAACATGTAGTGAAGCTACCTAAACTTCACAATCTTAAGAGAAGGTTCCCCTCAAAAAAATCACTTCTAGAAGGCCTTGACATGTCAGATGTAGGTGGGAAAAAGTGAGGGCGACCAGATCCTTCATATGTAAACATGCTCAGCAATATTCCAGTAAATAGTGCTTTGATTTTTATGGAAGTGGGAAGGATCGCTTTGCCCTTCAGTGAACGGTTGAATGTCTCAGCATGACTTGGCTGTCAGACAGAATCTGAAATTCTTTTCTAAGCTATATCTTCCTGAGGTTGCTGTGGTCATCTTCCAACCAGAGAGCAGCTCCTTTTCTCAAAACATTTGGTGATTTCAAACAGTAGAATTATAGGATCGTTGATTGACAACTAGAAGGGACCTCACAGATGATCGAGACCAGGGCATCTTAATCTTTGTGTGACTCAGGAACCCTCTGGCTGTCTGCTTAAGTCTCTAGAATTTTTCTTGGAATAATGTTTTTTAATGCATATAATACATAGGGTTAGGAAGGAAATCAGTTATATCGAAATGTAATTATCAGAATATTTTAAAAACAAGACAGAGGCCCCAAGTGAAGAATCCCTTACTTAGTCCAACCTTTGCTTTTACAGATTAAAAAACAAAAACAAACCTGATGGCCATAAAGGTCAGGTTGCTTGTTTGAAGTCATAGACCTATGACAGAGCCAGGATTTGAGCTACAAACCTAGTAGCTGCTAGGTTTACTGCTCATGTTCGACTTTGCCTTATTTTCTCACAAGCTGTTAGGGTGTGTGTGTACATTGTATGCATATATGTACACATATATGCATACAATGTACACACACATACATATATGCATATATATATATATAGGAAACAAACATCTAAATATAGAACTCCTGTGTATTTTCAGTATCTTTCATAGTTCCTTCTCTTTCTCAACCAAAAAGAATGCTAGATTTGAAAAGAATGATGATAAAACAATAAGTTAACATTTATGTATAAGCTTTAAGATTCAGAGTCTCATAACAATCTTGTGAGTAGATGACTCCCCATTTTGCAGGTACGAAAATTGGGACCAAGTTTGTCCAGAGTAAGACAGCTAATGTTGTAAACAGGATTTGAAGTCCAGTCTTTGTGAATCTAGCCTCTTCCCCAACCTAATTAAAGTTTTTGCCACCTCTCAAATCATAGCAAGGGTTTTCTGGTATTTTAAGTTCCATGTCTAGAGAAAAAACAATTGGCAAATCAATAATATTCCACTAGAAAGTTGCTTTTGATTGAATGACAAAAATCTGCCAGTTTTTGCTTGTGCATCATGCAAAACATGTGCATGTTGGCCATGAGAGATGCAGTTGTCTGCAGGGGCATATGGCCTGTAAGAAACACAATGAATAATCACCAGAGCTGCGCTGCTGGGAAGCAAGCTTTCAGGGACTTTGCTGCCCAAGCCAACATCAAGGTCATGGAAACAAAAGTTGCATTGGTATCCTTGCTGACTGAATGCATTCCAGCCTTTAATCAGGAACGGCCCACATAACTTATCATACAGAACAAGGGCTGGCACTTGATGTTTGTAGACTTCCTCTCAAGCACCAACTTTCTTAAAATGGGATTTGTGAGACATGAGCTATGTGTTTAAGATAAATATTAAACTCCTTAGGTTTTTCTTTACCCAGAATCTGACCTAGGCCTCTGGGCACAGCAGAACATTTGAACTTTACCATTCAATAAAATGATAATTTGAAAACCAGATAATTAATTCATTTTTAATATTGTACTCCAATTGCCTTATTTGGATCTCAGAATCCCCTGAGAAAATTATCCAGATTTCTGCCTTGCTGGGGAACCTGTTTGTTCAAACACATTGAGCTCATCACTGCCAGTTTTCACAAAACACTGTGGCTATGCCTGGGGGCGGCATTTAACATAGGTAGGAATTATAGAAAGAAGTCTGCCAGCCGCTCAGTGGGAGACCATTCAGCTCTGTCTCAGCCATAAGAAAGAATAGAAAGCTAAGTTGCTTTAATACTCAAGTGCCAGAAGAAATATTGGGGGCGACTAAAAACCATGCTGATTTTTAGAACCAAGGTCATATGTTGGGGAGGGCGGGGATGGAAAGAGAAAAAGAAAAGAAAACATTGCATTTGAACGAAGTCCTCAAGCTGCTATCGTTGCATTGAGTTCTTGGACACAAAGGTTTAAAAGACTAAGCTTTGGCTTTTATAATGCTTTGGAAATCCCATCTTAGAAGAACGCAAAATATCTACTTGACTACATTTATGTTTAATTGAACTTTTATTAGGTTTGTTAATGTATCACCATAAAATATTGTCACCATGAGAAACATTGTAGAAAAGATATATTATGTAAATGAAATAGAAAACTCTCTAGGTTTTCCATATAAAAGATAAAAGATTAGATGAAAAATCTGTTTGAATGCAGAGAAAATTAAATTTTATGTTAGTACCTATGCCATATTATATTCAGTAACTGCCACTGTAGTGAATTAAGAATGAAACTGATTATTTTTCTACAAACCTTATTTGTCGCTGCCTGATCCACTGTATCATTCTACAAATGACTGTTTCTCCAATCTGGATGAATTCACAGTGGCTTTTTAGTTACCTGATAGAGAATCAGAAATCCCCTAAAGTGGGAAAAGGGATACCAATGATCAGGCTCAATTGTTGCAGGACTTAGATGATGTGCTTCAGGAACAAGAATGATGGTTGTGCCTCTGACATACCCCTCATTGTGTCTCTTGTAGAATGTCTTTCATCTGATATTGAGTCATTTTTGCATTTGCATTTGGCCCTTGTGATATTCCCAGGATATCTGGGAATTAACAAAAAAAATCATTTGTAGTACTACCTTGTAATTTGTAACTTTCAGTATCTTAACAATCATATTAGGCTCAAAGACACGTTTCTGCATATTAAAACACTGAGTTCAGCATAATTATAGACAACTATTATCAGGAAGGAAGAGATTATCATAGAAAAAATTTGGTTTAAAAAAATAAGGAAGAGGATTGTATGGGGGGAAACCCTTTAATGAAAATGGAGTTCATTTAAAATTACATTCTATTCATAACAAGTTGTTCAAAAGGAGGCAAGAGAAACATGATTAACCTCATACTGGAATGTGGAACAAATAATGAAATAGAGAATTTTTCCTCTCGATTTTTGAAGTTGCCATGGCGACCTTCTCTGGCTCATTGGCCAGGATGCCAAACCTTTCCCAAAGCCACCATAGCTGTTAGCTCATCAGAAATGCATTTCAACAAGTATTTATTTATTCAATGCCTATGCATCTCTTTAAGTGCTGTCAGGGATACCAAAAAAGAATAGAGTGTGACCCCTCCCTTCCAGAAGCTTTTAATCTTCCTTGTGAGACAATACTTACATGCACTAAATTGCTTGAGAAGAATAAAGTATAATCAGGTGCCAAAATACGTGATATATATCAGTGGTGTCAAATTCAAATAGAATTGGGGCCACCAAACATATATAAAGATCCCTACAGTCCCATAGTGACTTAAAATCACATATTAACATTCTTTGTGTTCCATTGTATTTTCCTTTTGTTAAATAATTCCCATTACATCTTGATCTGGTTCCTGAGGTAGTGGGGAATGTTAAAGGCCTTGGGGCCCTGGGCCTTGTGTTTGACATGTCTGGAATAGATGATGTTATGGGAAGATGAGTGCAGTCAGATTTGCAGGTAAAATAGTAATGGATCTTGAAATGAAGTTCAGTGTGACTAGGTTCCAGACATCGTGGGACAGTGAAATGGACATGGGCTCTGCAATAAGAGAACCTGGATTTGAATCCTAGTTTTATCACCTATGTGACCTTAGGCAAATCATTCTACCTCCGTGGGTCTCAACTTCTTCAGCTGTAAATTGAGAAGGTTGGACCATAGTCTCTTCAAGATCTGGATCTATGATCCTATAATAATGAGTGTTTAGGACAGTATTTTGTACCTTTTTAAAAAAATTTTATTTTTCTTATTTTTTTTATTTTTAGATTATGACATTCATTTCCACAAAATTTTGAGTTCCAGCTTTTCTCCCCTTCCCCCACCCTATAACACTGCATTCTGATTTCAGTATGCCTTCTTCTGTCACAGCCCTCCCTTCCTTATCTCCATCTTTTCTTGTAGGGCAAGATAGATTTCTATACCCCATTACCTGTATTTCATATTTCCCAGTTATATGCAATAACAGTTCTCAATATTTATTTCTAATACTTTGAATTCCAACTTCTCTCCCTTCCTCCCTCCTACCCATCCTCACTGAGAAGGCAAGCAATTCAATACAGGCTATATATGTGTCGTTTTGCAAAAGACTTCTATAATAGTCATCTTGTGTAAGTCTAGCTATATTTCCCACCATCCCACCCTGCCCCCCTTTTATTTTGTTATCTCATTTGTTATCTCATTTGTCCCTTCCCAAATGTGTTTACTTCTAGTTACTCCCTTCTCCTATTTGCCTTCCCTTCTGTCATCCCCCTCACCCCACTTGTCCCCTTCTCCCCTACTTTCCTGTAGTGTAAGATAGATTTTCATACTGAATTTAGTGAGCATGTTGTTCCCTTCTTAAGCCATATGTGAAGAAAGTAAGCTTTACTTTTCCCCACTCATCTCCTCCCTTTTCTCCTCCATTGAAAAAGATTTTTATCTCTTTTATGAGTGATAGTCTGCCCCATTCCATTTCTCCCTTTCTCTTCCCAATATATTCCTCTCTCACCACCCTTAATTTTATTTTTTTATAGATATCATCACTTCTGATTCAACTCAACCTGTGTTTTCTGTCTATGTGTGTGTGTGTGTGTGTGTGTGTGTGTGTGTGTGTAGTGTATGTATATAATCCCTCCACCTGCCCAAATACTGAGAATAGTCGCAAGAGTTACAAATATTATCTTTCCATGTAGGAATGTAAACAGTTCACCTTTAGAAAGTCCTGTGTAATTTCTCTTTCCTGTTACCTTTTCATGCTTGTCTTGATTCTTGTGTTTGAAAGTCAAGATTTTCTCATCAGTTCTGATCTTTTCATCAAGAATGCTTGAAAGTCTATATATCATTGAATGATCATTTTTTGCCTTGAAGTATTACACTCAGTTTTGCTGGGTAGGTGATTCTTGGTTTTAATCCCAGTTTCTTTGACTTCTGGAATATCCTATTTCAAGCCTTTTGATCCCTTAATGTAGAAGCTGCCAGATCCTGTGTTACCCTGATTGTATTTCCACAGTACTCAAATTGTTTCTTTCTAGCTGCTTGCAATATTTTCTCCTTGACCTGGGAACTCTGAAATTTGGCCACAATATTCCTAAGAGTTTTCTCTTTTCCCTTTCAGGATGTGATAAGTGGATTCTTTCAGTATTTATTTTGCCCTTTGGTTCTAGAATATTAGGACAGTTTTTCCTTGATAATTTCGTGAAAGATAATGTCTAGGTTCTTTTTTTTGATCATGGCTTTCAGGTAGTTCCATAATTTTTAAATTGTCTCTCCTGGATCTGTTTTCCAGGTCAGTTGCTTTTCCGTTGAGATGTTTCACATTATCTTCCATTTTTTCTTTCTTTTAGTTTTGTTTTGTAATTTCTTGGTTTTTCATAAAGTCATTAGCTTCCTTCAGCTCCACTCTCATTTTTGAAGAACTATTTTCTTCAGTGAGCTTTTGAACCTCCTTTTCCATTTGGCTAATTCTGCTTTTTAAAGCCTTCTTCTCATTGGCTTTTTGGACCTCTTTTTCCAATTGAGTTAGCCTATTTTTAAAGGTGTTATTTTCTTCAGCATTTTTTTGTCTTCTTTAGCAAGCTGTTGACTCTCTTTTCAAGCTCTTCCATGGCCTAGGCCCATTGCCTATTCATTTTGGAGGTACTGGATGCAAAAGCCTTGACTTCCTCTGACAGTATGCATTGTTCTTTCTCATCCAAAAGGATGGAAAGAAATACCTGTTCACCAAGAAAGTAACCTTCTATGGCCTAATTTTTTTCCCTTTTTTGGGCATTTTCTAAGCCAGTTACTTCACTTCTGAATCCTTTGTTAAGAGGAAGGTCCTAGTGCTCCTCCTCACCACCAGGACCATGCTCAGGGTTGAGGTTCTGATCATCTGCTCAATTCCCCCAAGGGCTTTAGGCCAAGTACTTCGCAGATGGACACTGCAGCTGCCACCACCACTGGGGCCAGTGCTGGGGGGGACCCTGCTCCCTTCTCACCCAGTTGGTAAAGCCCTCTCACTGACCTTTGAAGCTTTCTTTGGCACTTGTGGGTTGAGGAATCTGAGACCCTCCCTGCTGGGAATTCTGTCCAAGAGGCCTGTTCCAGTCCTGTTCTTCTGGTGTCATGCAGCCAGGGCTGGGCTCCACTGTGCTCAGCATCCCATGGTATAGACCTTTCCTGTCGGCCTTCCAGGTTACCTTGGGCTGGAAATCTCTTTCACTCTGTCCTTCTGTGACTTCCGCTGCTCTAGAATTTGTTGAGAGTTGTTTTTTAGGTATTTTATAGGTTATGGGGGAAGAACTAGAGTATGTGCGCCTTTCTACTCCACCATCTTGGCTTTGCCACCAGCACCTTTTTTTTTAATTGGACTGTTATATGGAGCTCCCAGAGAAACTTCCTCTACTAGTATAAATCAGTACCTCTTCCAAACCCTGTAGTCTCAGAGATTCTGGGACACTGACTGGTTCAGTGGCTTGCCCAGGGTCACTTAACTAATAGGGGTCAGAGGAAAGACTTGAACTCTTTTTAACTATCTCCCTATCTATTGTGTCATGCTTCTTTTAAAGTACAGGGAAAACACAGTAAGTGTTTGTAGTTGAAAATTGAACTGAGGTGAAATAATACTCTGGGGTGTAGGAATGACATAAATAAAATTATGAAGGCAGAAAGTTGGCGTGTTCCAAAGATAGTAAAAAGATTAGCTCAACTAGAACAAAAGGTAGAGATGTATGTAAATGTATAGTGGTAACAATGGGGTTCAGTAGCTAAGATTATAGAGGGCTTTAAATGTCAGGATGAGGAACTTGGTTTTGATCCCATAAACACTGTGGAGTCATTATAAGTTTTTGAGTAGAGAAGTGGCATAATAAATGAGGTATGCTAGTATCATTATTCTGGGATTATTCTCAGGATGAGCTAAAGGGGGCAAAACTGGAGGGAGGTTAAGAGCTTATTACTCTAAGGGGTGATGTAGAGCTATAAGGGTAGTGACAGCTGGAATGGAGAGAGAAGAAAGAGTAAGAGGACTTGATAACAGATGTTCTGTAAAAGGTTTAGGAGAGAGGAAGAGTCAAAAAGGACTGCAAGGAAGAGTAGTACCATTGACTAAAAATGGGAACTTCAGAAGGGAACTGATGAGCCAAAGGTGATGACAGGTTCAATTTTAACTGTTTTGAACAAAACATTTTGCAACTCATCACCCTTAAAATCTTACTCTTCTACTCTGAATATGAGTTAGCAAAAAAAGGAGGAGGAGGAGGGAAGCAACACTTATACTAACTGGCAAACTAATCTAGTAGAAAATAACTTATGCCTTGATTCTATTTAGGCTTCAGTGATAATTTCCTATGTGACTTGGGGCAACTCATTTGTTGTCTATCTTTCTCAAGATTTTTTGACTTGATAATGGCAACAGCAGTGCTTACAGTATGGATTCCTTCTCCAAACCTTTGTAAAAATAGCATTTTGACTTCTGGTAGAGGATAGTTGCTAAATAATTGCAAAGGTAATAATCCTGTGACCTTCAAATATTTAAATAAGCTGATGTATACATTAGGCCCCCAAATCATTTGTAGTTCAAAATGAGCATTTTTCTACTAAGCTGAGCAGTTTCTTATTAATATCACTACTTAGTGCATATTGAAATGAGATGGCATTCTAACTAATTATGCATCCATGCGTTTGGATGCATGTTAGACACTCACCAATGGACTGAGTATGCTTAAATAAGAAAAACCACAAGCCACTCCACAGTGCTCAGATCTGTGCTAATTATGTCTAAAGTAGGGAACAAGGAAAAAGAAAATATGTTTGTGTATGTATCTGAATATCTATACGCACACATATACATATGTATGTAATCACATTACAATGCAAGAAGCACTAAATAGTTCCTGTGTGCCAGATACTATGTTTGCTTCTAGGGAATATAAAGAAAAAATGAAAAAATATGAGCCCTACCCTCAAAGAGCTTACATTCACCTGGGTAGATAAAGCATATAAACAGATAAACATATGTATGCATGATTATTTAAGCAAGGGGAAAAGCATTAACAACTGATTAGGCCAGACTTTTAAAAAGTAATATTCCAGTGATTGTCTGTAAAATGGTTGACTCGAGACCACTGTGCAAAATCGTATTGGGAACTGGGCGTCTTCTATTTGGATAGAGCCAGTTGACTCCCAGCAGAGCCTGTGTTGGCCAGGGTTATTGCTTTTAATAATGCATGTCTGCTGTTAACGTTTGCCAGCTAGCTAATCAGAACTCCAGAGAATGCATGCCATGTTTGCATTGTTACAAGGTAGACATCATTTTACAATTAACTTCATTATGAGTGGAATACAATGACAGGACATTAGCTCATTTCATTTTTATATAATGTTCCAAAATAATTGTATGTACACAAATGTAGTTTCTATTGTAGGGGTAAAGGAAAGCACATGTTTTCTTTTAGATGTGTAAATAAATACACTTGCCCTTACACATGCACACAATTATTGCAAGGCATCTTTACAGCCTTTAAATTGAAAAAGGATTATTCATATTTAAATGCTGTGTGAAAACTTGTTCTCTTAGGCATACATTTAGACAAGATTCACAAATCAGAGTTTTCTAGAAACTTTATTACATTGTTTGTAAATGCAGATTATCAACCTATATTTGCTGTTTTGAATCACTAATTTAAAAGAATGAAAATACCAAATGCTATCCTACATATAGGTAATAATTTGAAAATGTAGCTTTTAATCTGTGTAGCAGGTTTGTATGAAGGGAAGGAATATCTTTTTAAAAATCTTATACTTCAGAAATAATAAAATGTAATATTATTCTTTCTTGGTAGGCCACGCAGTGCAGATTATTTTATGCAAGAAGCTAAAAGGATGAAACATAAAGCAGACGCTATGGTAAGGCTATTTTCTTTCCAGATAACGTTCTTCTGAATTATTTTTGTACTGAAACTTCATCATCAGTGCAATATAGCTAGGGTAATTATAAAATCTATTACAAGGATGGCTGGGTTTGTTAAATTAAGAAATGTTTATATAATCAAGTGCTCATAGCGCAATAAACTATGACTTCAGCCAATAATGTCTGACTGGGAGAGAGCCCTGTAGAAATGAATATTTCAGTTTGTTCCTAAGGCTTAATTAGTAACCACTGCCAACAAAGCAGTAGGTAGTGGAATTTTTTTCTTTAAAAAAATTTTTAATCAAAGTTTGTGTTTTTCTGTATTGTTAGCCTCTGAGTTTATCATAAAGCAATAGGATTTAGACCTGTATGGGATCTTAAAGATTATCTAGCCCAACTCTTCCATTTTAGGGATGAGAAAACAGCACCAAAGAAGTTAAAAGACTTGTTCAAAGGGTCACACAAGGAGTCCTAGGATCAAAATATTTTTTTATGATACTTATATTTGTCTGCCCAAAGGAAGGACACATCTGAATTGCTATAAATTGTGAAACTGCTGTGATTCAGACAGAACATCAAAGTCATCATCGTTGATTTAAACAAAATAAATTATTTTACTGGTTTGGCTAATGTCCTATAACAAAGAACAGATTGCAGATCCAGTTGCTTAAGTTTTTTTTTAAGCAAGGTAAATAAAGCCTTTTTTTAAATGGGATTCTTATATGCGCGCACACACTCACACACCCTTAGTTCATAGTTCTTCATCCAAAATGACCATTATTCAACAATACCATTATTGTTTTTTTTCTCAGCAACATCACAGCTCTTGGGACATTTAGGTAACGTAAAGCCAAAAGATAATCAGTTAAAAAAAATTTTTAAAGAAAATTCACAGAGTGGAAATTGCCATAGTTTCAACAAGGGCTTTCCCAAAAAATTTCTTGTGCATGTTACAGAATATTTAAGCCTTCATATTGCCACATCCTTGTTGGTCAACAATTACTTGAATAAAGAGAATGTAGAGTACTATACTATGTAGGTACTGTGATAGATGGAAGGGGGCACAAAATAGAAGTTTTGATGTCTGCCTAAAAAGAGCTTAGTTGAGGATGAGGTCTAGTTAGAGATACAAATGAGAAGATTGTACTGATAGGGAAGATGACAAGGATTTTCAAGCTAGAAGGGACCTGAGAGGTCATCCAGTTAAGAAAACAACTTTGCTAAAACTTCCCAGTCTCTATGACTGAAATGACAGTATTCCAGAGATATAAAACAAGAGTGCCATACCAAATAATGGCCAACTGCAGAAAGTACCTTCATTCATCCGAGGCTGGCAGAAGGAAAAGCATTGTCACAGCCGTGGAGAGAGTCAGATGGAAAATCCCAGGGCAGGCAAATACGTATAGACAGTCAAGAAGACCAAAAGAGAGCATTCTATCCAGAAAGCCCCAAAATAGCCAAGCACTCCTGGCAGAAGACCCGAGTGCTCCAGTGAGAAGGCCCTGGGAAGACAAAGTTTTTAAAGGGAAGGTAGCTATCAGCTGCACATTAAAGATGCTCAGAAAGTTTTCAGCCTAAGAACTAAGCCACCACTAGCAGCCTTGCAGAGCTCAGCACTTGAGGTAGCTAGAGAGCACAGCAGAGAGAGGCATGGACTTTAGAGTCAGTTAGACCTGAGTTTAGATCTGCTTAATCGCTGTGACTTTGTCTGTCACAGTTTCCTCAGCTTTAAAATGGGAATAATAGTGATAAGAGCACCTGGTTCCTAGGGTTGTTATGAGAATGAAATGATAAAATATTTGTAAAAATGCTTGTTTAAAAAAATACAAACGATCTAGGACCTACCAGCACTTTGTACATAGTTGATGCAAATAGAGGAAAGTAGTAGATCCTCAAATAAAAATCATATAGGGACCCACTCTCCTATCCAGATAGATGTTCAAGAACAGTTGAAGCCTGGCCTTGACAAAATGTCATGATTCAGGAAGGAAGCCTTGAAATAAGAATAACTATAGAAAACATCAGTGATAAAGGAATTTTATGCATCCAGCAGTATTCAATAAATAGCCTAGAGAAAGAGGATAACTCCATAGCCACTGTGAGCTGAGTCTTAGATAAAGGTATGGTTTGTCCACAGGTCTGTTAGAATTCCCGAAAGAGATAAAACAAGGGTTAAAGAAGATAATAAAAATAAAATGAGAGCTCTCAAAGAAATAATTGGAAGAATAAACAGCTCAGTACATGGGTACAAAATCTTACCCAAATAACTGGCTTCCTGAAAATTAGGGTAGCCCAAAAAGAAATTACTCTAAGAAGCAAGAAATATTAAAACAAAATCAAAAGACAGAAGAAAATAGCTTATCAGAAACAACTGACCTAGAAAAATGGTTGAGCACAATCTAAGAATCTTCAAATGACCAGAAAAACGTAACTCCCTCCAAAAATACTTTTATATCATATTACAAGAAATCACACATGAAAATGGCCTAGAATTCGTAGAACTAGAGGACAAAGTGAAAATTGAAAAGATCTGCCGTTCATATCTTAGAAGATATTCCAAAATGAAAACTCCCAGAAATGCTGTAACCAAAATCCAGAGCTTCGAGATTAAAGGGGAAAAAATATTTGGAACAACCAGAAGGAAAACTCAAGTGCAAAGCAATCACAGTCAGGATCATACAAGATTTAGCACCTAGCACTTCAAAGAACAACAGAGCTTGGGGTAGCGGGGGGGGGGGGGGGGGGGGGGGGCAGGGAAGGTTATTCCAGAAGGGAAAGGATAAAAGCTTGCAACCAAAACTAGTTTATTTAATAAAATTGACTATAATCCTGTTAGGGGCAGGGAGATCCCTTTAATTAAATAATTAACTGGATGGACAAATAAGCAAAGTGACTTTTAACATTCCTGATGAATAAAGAGCACATTTGAATCTTTGAGAGGCAAACACAAAATCAAGAGAAACCTAGAAAAATAAACACAATGAAGCAACTAAAAGAGATCGTACGATGAGAGAATGTTTACTTCCTAAGAGGGAGAAGAAACAGTTGTCTCTTCTGAACTTTAATGTTTTCAAGATCCATAGAACAAAATAAGACCAACAGAGAGATCTATGAATGATTTTGATCTGCTTTGATGATTTTCAGATAAGATAAAAGAGGGAAGAAAGAGGTTACGATACAGAAAGGAAGAATTTATTATTTTATGTAATTCAGGTATATGAAAAAACTATCCAAATGTGCAGAAAGGTTTCAAGGAAGTAGATATCACTTGACTCTCACTTTTCTCTCCACCAAGCAAAGAGTAAGGACATGCACATGTCCATGCGTGCGTATACACACACACACACACACACACACACACACACACACACACACACACACACACACACACCACATATAGAAAAACATCAGCTTGAATAGAAAAACAAGAGGGAACAAGGAGAAGGAAGTGGGTTTTAAGAGGAAGGGTAGAATAAAGGAAGGATTAATCATAAGCAACACAAACTCCATCATTAGAGTGAAGATAATAGAAGGATTAAAGGTAAAGAAACAAAGGAATAAAAATCTATGATGTGAGTCTGGATGAGCAGAAAAGAAAGGGTTAGCAAATCAACAGAAGATTCAGAGGATAGAATGGAGGGAGATACACAATTCCGAATCATCACCATGAACATGAATTGGGTGAACTCATATAAAACAGAAATGGATAGTGGAATGGATTAGAAAACAATACAATTAGAAGTTGTTTATAAGAAACTGAAACAGAGATTCACAGAGAGATAAAATAGTGGGCTGGAGAAGAATTTATTATACTTCAGGTAGACTCAGAAAAACAGGAGTAACGATCGTATTCTCTGATCAGGCAACAGAAAAAAGTAGACATGATAAAAGAGATGAAACAAGGATATTACCTCTGCCTAAAGATACCAGAGACAATGGATTAAAATACCAATTCTTAACATATATGCACCAAATGGCAAACCAAATATGTAAATGTTAATCAGTTTATAGGGAGAAATATAAATACTTGAATTATTGGAGACATTAAGTATTGCTTCCAGACTTAGACAAATCAAGCAAAAAAGACCAACCAGAAACGAGTCAAGGATCTAAATAGGATTTTACAAAAGTTAGATATGATAGCTCTCTTGTGAGTACAGAATTAGAATAGAAAGGAATATGTATGTTTGTCATCTATGCATGGCACTTTTGCAAAAATTTACCATGTATTAGGGCATAAAAACTTCATAAACAAATGCAAAAATACACAGTTACTAAGCATATCTTTTATTGGTCAAAATGCAATAAAAATTATATTCAATAAAGAGTCTTGGAAAGGATAAAAAAATTAATTGGAAACTAAATAACAATTCTAAGGAATCAGTAGGTCAGATAACATCATAGAAACTATAGAATATATCAAAAAGAAAAATGAAACAGTAAAACATCATACCTAAAATTTGGGGGATATATGTGTAAACGAATTCTCAGGGTAAAATTCATGTGATTAATCACATTACTCGTTAAAAAAGAAATATCAGACTTGGATATGGAACTTAAAAAACCAGAGAACCAATAAGTTTTAAAATCTAAATTGTACATCAAAAGGTAAATTCTGAAAATCAAAGAAAAGATTCACAAAATTAAAAGCAAAAAAAAGTTGATGAATAGAAAGGAAGCTATTTTTAACAAAATAAAAACAGCTATTATGATTTTAAAAGAAAACCAAATTACCAGTATCAGAAATGCAAAAAGAGAAATCACAAAATGGGAAGAAATAACAGAAATTAATTAGAAACCACTTAGCCCAATTATATGCCAATAAAATTAAGTTTAAATTAGCTAAGTGAAAATTTACAAAAATATTAACTAATCAGATAAATAGTATTAAAAATAGAGAATTTAATTAATGTAATCTCAGAAAGAAAGAATGAATCACAAATGAATTTCCAAAACAAATTTCCAAATGAAAAAAGTCTTAAGAAACCAGCTGGACTCAAAAGTTAATTTTACCAAACAATGAAAGAACAGTTACTCTCGTATAAATGATTTTCAAGAACAGGAAAAAAAATGGTGTCCTACCAGGTTCCTCCCATACAAAAATATCGTCATTACCTCTAAACCAAGCTAGGGATGGGGGGTAACTGTAGCCAGTAACTCTAATGAACATCAAAACAAAAAAAATGTTTTAAATAAAATGCTAGCAAAGAAGTCACCATAATGCATTGTAAATATTATACTCTATGATCAGGTAAAATTTATACCAGGAATGCAAGGTTTGTAAAATATTAGTAAAACTCATAATGATGGACTACATTTATAATAAAAAAACAAAAATTAAAATCACATCTATAGATTAAGAAAACGCTTCTGACAAAATTCAACATCCATTTCTTTAAAAAAAAAAACACTAAATTTTGGAAATAACTGGACCCAATGTGATAAATGTTTACTTAATATTTAACGTTTACTTAAGATGCTACTTAATGTTTACTTCAAACCAAAAGCAGTATTATATGTATCCAGTATTATTATATGTATAGAATATGTACCATACGTATTGAAGATAAACTTTACAATCAGATCAGGAGTAAAGCAGAGATGTTCATGATCACATTATTACTTAGCATAGTGCTAGAAATCCTAACTTTAAAAACTGGATAAGAAAAAAAATCAAAAATATAAGCACAGGAGAAAAGGAAGCATTTTTTTTAGAAGATGTAACAGTCTACATAAAGATCCAGAGAGTCAACTAAAAGGAATACAGGGAACGAGCATTTATTAAGCACTTACTTTGTTTCAGGCACTGCATAGCATACTCATTAACTGAAACAATTAACTTCATCACAATAATAGGATGGATATAAAATAAATTCACAAAAACAGTCAGCTTTCCTGCATATTACCAACAAATCTTAAAAGGAGGAGATAGAAAAATTCCATTAAAAATAACTGCAGAATATATCAAATAGGAATCCACCTACCAAAGAAACATACAGGAACTGTATGCATACAACTACAAAATATTCTTCGAAGAAACAAAAAAATAAATGGGGAAGTAGTAATTGCTCATGATTGGGCCATGCCAGTAAGACATGTGCCAACATTTATTTATCCAGTGCCAAACTAGTGAAACTATCAAAGAATTACTTTAGAGATCCAGAAACAATAATAACAATTCATGTGAAAGAACAAAAGGTTAAAAATACCAAGGGGAAAAGTGGGGAAAATTTGGAAGAAAAGAGAGTACCAGATAGCTGTACCAGATCTCACACTATCCTACAAAGGAGTAATCATGCAAACTATTTGGTACTACCTAAAAAAAGTAGGAAAAGATTAGGTTTGTACTATACAAGAACAAAAAGATCAAACATAGTAAAATAGTGACCTAGGGAGCATTACTACTCTGGTACGGACTTATTCGAAAAAAATTGCCAGAAAAACTGTAAAGCAATCTGACTGAATTTCTGGTCTCACACCATACTCCAAATAATTTCCAAATGATATATGACCTAAACATAAAAGAGGACATCATAAATGAATTAAAGAAGTATGGAAGAAAATACCTTTTGCCGCTGTCAATAGAGGAGATGTTCATAATTAGATGAGAGAGAATATCTTAGAAGATAAAATGGATAATTTTCATTACATAAAATTAAAAGGTTTTGTACAAATAAAATCAATATGTTCAAAATTAGTAGGGAAAAAAAATCTTTGTAGCAAATTTCTCTGATAATTATCCAATAATTTCTCTGATAAAGGGTTGGTCCTCAAGGTGTATAAAGAAACTGATTCAAGCGCAGAAGAATGACAGGTATTTAGCAACTAACAAATGGTCAAAGCATATGAAAAAGGAGTTTTCTAAAGAAGACATCCAAGTTATCAATAGCCATGTGAAAAAAATGCTCCAATTGAAGAAGTGCACGTTAAAATAACTCCGAAGTTTCACCTCACACCTATTAGACTGGCAAAGAGAATTAAAAGAAAACAGGTACACTGGTACACACCTGTCAATTGGCCTACCAGATCTATAATGCAATTTGGAGCCTTGTCCCCAGTCTCTAAACTGTGCCCAACCCTCTGAACGAGTGATAACATCTCCACCCATCTTCCCTATGATGTTCTATCAATCATCTCTCACAGAATCAAAATAAAAGCTGATACATCTTAAGTTCAAACCCTGCTTGTGACTGAGAAAGTCATGTATCTCACTGTGCTTTACCCTTTCTGGGCCTTATTTTCCCTGGAATGGAAGTGTTATACTCTACACTTGTACTCTGCCTCTGAGGTCACTTCCAGGTCTAAATAGATGATCGTATAGTCCCATGTCTCTATAAAATCATGCTTCCCTCTTCTAAAGAAACCCTTGCCTCCTTGAACTCCCTCTGCACTCACCTCTACAGTAAAACTTCTAGGAAGAACAGTCTATGCTTGTTGTCTCCACTAACTCACTTTCTCTTTGTCCCTGTTTTCTTTGACCTCTACAGAATGATTTTATTAGCTACTTTCTCTTCCATTTCCTCTCCTTTGGTTTCTCTGAGGTTGCTCTCTAGTGGTTCTATTTCTTTTTCTCTGATGCTCTTTTGTCTCCTTTGTTGCCTTATCCTTTTCCTCCGGCCTCTTTATTACTTTCTTTTCCTCTCTCTTCCTTATCACATCCATTTCCTTGGATTCATCACCTCCCAAATTCCCAAATCTGTGTCTTTTCTACCAACCTTTCCATAGAATCCACTGTATATATCTTCCCCAAATACATGCTTTTCACAAAAGCTCCTCACAAGCAGGGTCTGTATCATATCAACCTTTGTCTCTAAGGACCTAGGCAAAAAGCATCTGGAATGAATGAATGAAAAATCATTTATTAAGTGTTGACTATATGCCCTGCAGAGGAGTTACTAATTAAAAAACAATGCACTCCCTGCCCTCAAGGAGCTTATACACTCTTAATAGGAAAAGACATCACATATAGAGAAATATTGGACAATGTCCCTTCCCAGTAGCAGTGTCAGAATAGATTTGATTATGATTCCCTGAGGAAGAGATGGAAATCAGGGTTGTGAGAAATGGGATAAAAGGGTCTCAGTACAGCAGATGGTAAAAAGGAGACCTAAATGGAATAGGAAGCATGGCTAAAGCCAGCTAGATTTAGTAGGTTGTCTTGCACATATTAGATGCTTAATAAATCTTGGTTGAATTGAATTTGCTGTTGTTGAATTATGAATACTAAATAATTGCCACCTGTTATACGGGTGAGGTACAATTCTGCATATAACCACTTGCTCATGTAACTAAAGCCAGTCACAATTTATGGAACATCTGTAGCAAAGAATGTTGTTTGAATTCATTTTACCATGCATAATATTTATTTTACATATGTGCCGTATGGGTTATGCTGCCTGAGTGGTGAAAGTAAGCTGGTAAATTTTGTGTGCTTCCTGTGGAACTGGATTTTGATGAATAGCAAGACTCAATTAAAAAAACCTAAAATATGGCAATTTTTATTTGTGTTGAGTTTGTTTTGAAGGGCTTAGGTAGTGCCAAGATTTACCCCATTTATTAGCAGTTTTGTTTTGTGTTAGACTCTCACTTTGAATTTAGTGTCACTTTCAGCCTCATTAACAGGACTTTTGAAACTCATAAGCTAGGTATCTCAATAAAGCACATAAAATACTATGAGAATGTTGGTTTAATAACTGTTCTGAAGGGAGACCGTGTTTTTATTCTGCTGCTTAGGTGGAAAAATTTGGAAAAGCTTTGAATTATGCTGAAGCAGCCCTGTCATTTATTGAGTGTGGAAATGCAATGGAACAAGGCCCAATGGAATCTAAATCTCCATATACAATGTACTCAGAAACAGTAGAACTCATCAGGTAAGGAATTAAAAAGCAAGAATCACCTATATTTCTTAGTTGATTGTGTGTGAGATATGAACACAAACCACTAACCCTGTAACACCATCCACACTGCAAAAAATTATGTTCAGTACAAAAAGTAATAACTCTTGATGGGTGCTAATGATAACTACTGGGATTGAATAGCTTGGAAGGGGCACAAATGACAACAGCGATATGCTGCAGTTCATCTCTAAATGACTGCCATTAGTAGACCCTGATGGGAACTATAGGAACCACTGTTGTCTGGTTCCTAAACATATACATCCAAAGCATCACATCTTACTGTCATAATGTGGTCATATCATTTCAGCACAGAAATCTGAATGAAGCCCAAAAATTTGAATTTCCTCTTTTTTATGTACCCCATACCTCTAGCCAGAGTTAAGCTATAATTAGAAGATGGAACAGTTATCCTCCTGTTGAATCAATCTATAGTCTAGCTGTACCATCATTCTTTTTCTAATGGTAACACTAAAAAATGTTTTGTGAAAAAGTATGGTTATCATCTTCTATGATCTTTTATGTTGAAAAAATAGAGCCTTAATTTTTCCTTTATAATTTATATATGTGTGAGTGTGTGTGTGTGTGTGTATGTATCACTTAATTGATTAAAACTTTTCAACCTCCTTATGTTTTTTGTCCTGTGATGGCCATTTGCTTATAGACCAGTGTTTAAAGTACCACTTCTTTGGAATTAATGCCTTCTAACACTAGCAATTTTCTGAAATTTAGTGAAAAGTTCAGATTCACTCTTGTCAGTGTTATTTGTGATTTAACACTGACCATGTCCCTATTTAATCATCTTTCTATGTTCAAGATTCCTAGTCATTTCAGAATAACAGACCTTGTAGCGCTAGAAAGGACCTTAGATGTCCCCTCTCCCTAATCTAGCTCTTTCACTTTTACAGATGAGGAAACCAAAGCCCAGATAGGTTACATAACTGCTTAGTCACACTGCTGGTAAATGGCAAACCTGGGTGGGACTAGTGTTCTTCCCACTTCAGCACACCTTGGAAGTCATAATTTCTCTTGTATACATTGACATAGAGGGGAAATACTGTTATCAACTATATTTATATACTATATTCTGTAAATACTTTTAGCCTTCATGGTTGTCCTTTCAGTATCAGAATAATCTTCAAAGACAATAGCTGCTTGAAATGGTACTGCCCGGCTTTCAAAAGAAATTAAACATGGCTAATAACCTAAACATGACAGTGGAGCAGAACAGCAGAATGAAGTTCTCAAAATTATAATCATTTTCAGGAATAAAGTATCTTGTTCCGGAATTCTTTACGTTCCTTGCTAGAACTGTGATCAGTATCACATGCATGATAGGATGAATAATTCATCATCGTAATAGCAATAACTAACGTAAATAATGCTGTAAAGTTTGCAGCGTGATACACACATTCACACATTATCTAATTTCATTCTCACCACAGGTCTGTGAGGTTGGTGCTGTTACTGCCCTCTCCTACAAATGAGAAAAGTAAGGCTGAGGAGAAATTAAATTTGCTCAGGGTCACACAGTTTTTAAGGGTCTGGGGCGAAATTTGAACTCGGGTCTTGCTTACTTCAGGTCCAGTATTCTATATACCTAACTGCCTAATTAAGGCCTTCATCTAGATCAGGCCTACATAACTTAGGGCCTACAGCATGCCAGAGGATTTCCTCTCCATACAGAGAATGTTTTCCTCTACATTTTTCTCTGAAACTCTTTGGGGTGCTGCAAGCAGCCTGAGGTAACAGCAAGTTGTGCAGGCCTGATCTAGATAATCCAGGCTACAACACCAATTTCACTTTCAATATCTAGGTGGCACAAATAAAGGAAACTTGCTTTAATGATAGGGGCAGGGAGTGTAATTGTCCTCTTCACGTTTCTCAATAAATGTAGTTGTGACTTGAAAGTTCTCTCAGAAATTCTGCCTGTTAATTGGATGTTTTATTGAGAAAAATGAATACTATGATTAGAACAACAAATGAAAGGACAGTCAATAAAAGCTAGCAGCTTCTCTTAACAAGCATCTGTAGAAGCAAAATACAGATTAAAATTCACCCAGGACACTTATACAGCTGTCGAAGTAAGAGTTCCAAACAAAAAAAAAGGAAATGCAAATATTCATGTAAGTGTGAGAGATGAGCTTCTTTTGGATGCAAGCCTGGAAGTATTGAGCACTGCTTCAGTCTTCAGTCAAGCTACTCAGTAGTTCAGCTGTCAGTCAGAATTTATAGCAGTAGATATGTTACTGTTTACATAGCTTTTTTTTGAAATAACAGCATTCCTAGCTATTTGTAGCATTTGAACTTGTATTAGTAAAGAACAGAAAGTAGTTCAATGGACATAGAAGTCATCATAATGTAATGCCTGTTGATAACAGAACAATCTTAGCCACATTTTAAGAAAGCAATGGCAAATACTATGTAAAGGGCTCCAGAAAGGACTGGGAGATTTACTCTTAACACAAAGTATACTCTACTGTTTACATGGGATGATCATGTTTATTTCTTTTACTTCTTTTAAAGGTATGCTATGAGACTAAAAACTCACTCAGGCCCAAATGCCACTCCAGAGGACAAACAATTAGCTGCATTATGGTAGGTATAGCATGATTCGTTTCAAATCTCCAGCCCTGTCAGTGGCTCTCTTTTAAAATAGGTGCTATAAACACAAGAAGAGGATACTTTCTGTCATATCTCCTGATCTCAAGAAAGTAGACCTTGCCTCGGAGGATAGGTAATTCCTAGAAGCCATTCAACTGCAATCCTTGAATGACTTATGAATGGCCTAAATTCTGAAGGTATGTCTGAGCAATTCATGATTGGTAGTTGACAGGTCAGGTTTAGTACATCAAGGTAATTCGTTTTCAGCATTTGATGGGTCTGGATTTTTAAAGACCTTTATACTAACCATGCCAATGTGCATGTAATTTCTTTTGTGTTTAACATTTTAGGTGCAATCATAATAACTGATCTGTTGTTTTACATGTAGGATTAGTATAGCAGAACCAAGATTTATATTAAAGCTCATATTTGTACCAAACTGAAGATCAGGTTCATTACATTTTTTAAAAAATGTGTTATAAATGCAAGAACAAATAAAGTTTGAAAAGATCAATAAACTTTAAAAGGACACAAAAAATAAATATTTAAAGCAAGAGGGAAGAAATCTTAGAGAAAACTTTTAGCCTTTAACAAGACAAATCAAAAAAATTAACAAAGAAAATGTTGTTCGTGTCCCCTGTCCTCCCTGAAGTTGTTACACCTCTCATTCTGTTTTCCTTCTTTTCTTTTCATTTTATTTTTACATCTCTATAGTCAGTGTGTCTACACATGTCTGGTTTTGCTCATTTAGTACTACATCATCTCATATAAGTTTCACCCTATATGCTTTATATTTTTTATAATACTATAATATTCCTTTATATTTATATTCCCAGAAGGAGCCCAGAGAAACCACCTAGTCTAAGCCACTCCTGTGCCTCTCCCTCTTGTCCTTTTCCCTCACTATTTCAATAGAGATATAGATACATACCTACACACATATATATATATACACACACATACTTGTGTCTCAGTGATATGAGCACTCCATCCTTCCCTGGGTTTCTTGTGTTCATCTTCCATAGATGGTCTCCTCAGTGTACTGAGAGCCTTTCTCCAGGTCTCTAGATTTCAGGTAGATAACAGTAAAGAAAGTGACATGCCTCTTGCTTATCCCTCACCCTCACCCATTTATTCCTATGTCACCAGCCCACCTCCTTTTCCAGTCTCATATCTGTACAGCTGATCATTGGTAATATGTTGATACTTGCCATTTAACTCTCCATTGCCTTTTTGGGATCCCACAATTTTAATTATTAAGAGACTGACATTCCATGACCAGCAGCCAGCCATACAGCATCACCAGAATAATATGAGTATTAAATAAAAATAGATCTTTGTTTCAGCAAGAAATTTGAGGGCATTAAAAATACCATGTAATTTCCCAAAATCAGTACAACCATTCTCCTCCTGTTTATTTCTGGGCCCAGAGCATTGGACATTCACAGTATCTTTTCAAGTTACATATCTAAAAAGATCAGGTTTATGAATTACCCATCTAAATGTTTCATAAGCATTTTTCATTCCCTTGATTTTTCATATGTTTGTATCATAAATCGCTTTTCATTCAATTGAGTATTCATGTGGATAAATAGACCAGACCCTTCTGAGTGATTATTGATATCATTTGGGAGGCTTTGCAGTGTTCAGAGGTTTGATAGGATAACATATCACTCACAAACAGGCACATCTAGAGGACCTCATCATCTTAGAATGAAAACTCCTTCAAGTGGTGATAGCTTTCATTCTTTGTACTTACATTCCTAGTGCTAAGCACAATGCCTGACACATGATTGATTGATCTGTAGGGAATCCCTCTTGCATATAGAGTCTTTAGAGGACATGTGTTAAAACGATGGCAAACACTATTGGGAAGCATGTTTCCTTATTTTACACTTTACTCGATCTCAATCTTTTTATATCTTTTAAGGAATCCCATGTGATTTTGATACATGCATAGGAGACACACTTTTAGAGGAGAGCTTTGAAGGTAGCATTTTGATGTACTGAAAAAATACTTTGAAGTCAACAGACAATAAGCACAGAGGGTCTTTGGTGGGACTGTGAAGATAAGGTCTTCCATGGAATATCACTTGCTGAGGTCTGATTATTCCCTTACCAGACCTTCATTAAGTATAACCTCAGTATATGTTATTATTTTCATAAAGGATTTGTGGACATCAAAAGCTGGCATATTTGGCATTATTGATATTTTCTTGATCACCTTTTATTTTGCTTTTGGACTGGACTTCTGATTTCACTCGTAAAGGGAATGCTCTCCAGCAGTACAGATCAGCACTTTTGTCTGCAGCCTGTAGTGTTAGAGTTGCCAGAGCTATTGAGATGTTATGTGTAGTCTGTATACTTGACTCCAAGGCTAGCCCTCTATCCAGATCACCTTTCTATATAAAGTCCAAGATCTTTTCCAAGCTTTGTTATCTTTCCTTCCTGATTAACTTCATAAGTGATTCCTCACTACCTTTAAAATTGAATTGCACACAGCATAGATCTCCTTTGTATAGCCAGTCTAATCCAACTGCTCTTCCCATCTGTGTTCTGTAGTGCCATTTCTGTTCACAGTTTAAATGTGGTGGCTGCTCTCTCATTAATAGAGGAAGCAGTTTATTACAAAAATTTTTACAGATATCTTCCAGTTTTTATAAGTATATAAATAAATATATTTATTGTCCCTTTTAGTTTCATCCTTTAACGTATAAGGGTGATTTGTTTTCAAGTCTGTCACCAAATTTTCTGTAAACCTATTTTTTGCTCCTGCTGTTTCTCAGTTTTTTAATGGAATAAAGCTATTCATAATCTTCCACTAGCCTTCACAATAATATATTTGTTTTTTTTTTAATTAATAAGCATTTGTTTTATTTTCCTCTCACCCTCCCCCAGAGCCAAAATAAGAAAAAAAGAAAGACAAACATGACCCTTAGAATAGACTAGTCAGATTCCCACATTAGCCATTTAAACTGTATGCCTCATTCTGAGTCTTTGAATCCATCACCTCTCAGGAGGTGAGTTGGCATGTCTTATTGTTGAATAAGGTTGAGTTGGGGTGTTGGTCACTCTCAGGGTTCTTACAGATAGGTTTATGTTCTAAACTAGTTGGCTTCTTATCTCTCTACATAGCAAGATCAGTTATTTACTCGGTGCATATTTTGTTAGATTTATTTGGCCTCCATATTGTAGCACTTGATGATTTATATTGCTTAAGTTTCATTAGGAAATTATGATAGTGTTGATGTCTGTTATTTTCTCTGTTTCTTATTTCTTGGCAGCAGTAACTTATTTAAATAGGTCATGTTGAAGATCCCTCGTTTGCTTCCCAGATCTCATTTTTAAAAATATTTTCTTCCAAATTGATATTCACAGTATCAAATCTAATTTGATATTAATAAAATCAGAAATCCAACTGTAGCTAGAACACTAATTCAGAAATAACTCATGTCCATAACCAGTCATTTCTTGTCTGTTAAAAATATATTCAGTTTTTGTAATAATAATATTATTCAGTGCTTTCCATGTCCAGTACCTCCTTATTCTCCTCTTGAAGAAAATATTCCTCAGACATTATGTATGGAAAAACTTCTTTATATTCTGCAAGTCTTTGTCCTCTGTCTTTACTCCTGAACCACATTTTACTGCCTTCTTTTGGTTTACTATCCTCCCTCATATGTCCTTCTGCATATTAAAGTGTACGTTGGCTTGATTTGGAGGGTGTCATCAAGTGTTTCAGAGATTTTCACCATTTTTTTTTCATTTTTCACAACAGATGTTGACATATAGCCTATAGCTATTTTCATGGTAATCTTTTTATAACTATTTATACTAAGCATTTTAATCAAAATGATCAAATGTCCCATGAAATTGTGTTTATTGTTGCCTTTAGATGCACAGTAAAACCAATTCCAACAACTCTATTGTTTGCCTTTGCAAGAAAAATATGTGAGCCATTTTTCTGTTTATCTGCAACTTTCTTTTATCTTCCGACTTTGTTTATAGTGAGACTATCAAAACTTATAAGATTCATTCCCTGCAATAGTTTATCTGCTCATTGGTCCCTGGACAAAGAGCTTACATTTTTAGGGTAGCAATGGCCCACCTATGGTCTGGAACTTTGGTGATTCTTGGTATCTTCTATCCCTTTTCTGCCACTCAACCACCCATCACTACAATTACCAGAAGGACCATTTTGTATTTTTCTTTGTTTCATGAGTTGTCATGGGTAAAAAATTGATTGCCAAGTGACCAGCCTAGCATGATGGGACTCTGTTCTTAGGCTGGTCCTTGGAAAGCAGATTCAGTCTATTGCCAAGACCATATTGAAAACCTTTCCAGAATAGCAAAACCTGCCAGTTTTTGCTCCATTGAACATAGTCTTCAAAAATTCAGCCTCTCCTACTTAAACCGCAACAAAGTGGCAAACTGGGGCTTTATGGAGTGAGTGAATTAATGTGAAATATTTTTTCACTGATTTTCCAGTTACTGGACATGCAGGTTGTTTTCAATTTTTTCCTGTTCTAATGGGGTATATGTAAATATTATTATAGATATAGATATTCTTTATAATATTCTTAGGATAAAGTTAGAGCAATGCAGTTGCTAAGATATATGCTCAATTTTGTGACTCATTACACACTTCCATTTTGCCAAAATATTTGTAAGTCTATAGCCCTACCAACTCTGTAGAGTGTCATTTCCCCACAGCTCTGCCAACTTTGTGTTTTTTCATTTTTTGCTTTTTGCAGTACTAGAGAGTATGAAGTAGCATTTTCTGGTTTATCAGGAAATCTGAGCATTTTTTCTTGTGGTTAATACTTTATAATTCCTCGTTCATAAATTGTCTAATTTGTATCCTTTCACCAGTGCTCCTTTGAGGACTATATTAATGCTTGTAGAGCTATGGATCCATTTCTTATGAATTATTTTTCAAACCTTTTTCTGAGATATTACTAGAAGTATTTTCCCAGTTTACTTACTTTTCCAGTCTTCTTATTTTCCATTAATTTTAGACATACTGCTTTTTGTTACTCAAAATCCTTTTATTGTTGCATAATAAAATTTATTTATCTTCAATGATTTCTTCTATTTAGGTTCAACACATTTTGATAGTAAAATTATTTATTTTTAAAATGTTCACTCATAATCACCCTTGGGGCCTTAGTTTCCTCATTTGTAAGTTAAGAGAGATGGATTAAATGATCTCTAAGGTTTGTTTTCAGCTCCAAAGTCCTATGTTTCTTTGTAGTAATCATTACTACAATAATTATTAATGATGATGATAAAGCCTGTCTAATGGATTACCATCCCACTCACATAACTGCTATTAGGAATGATAATAAAATCATACAGTCCTGTGTAGGGACTTAGCAGTGCACAAATATGACTGCTATTAACAGCAGTAACGATGGTAAAAATGATTCTTCCATCCTAACTTCACAGAGCATATCCCTTCATATTCCTAAATTATATTCAGGGGAAAGTCTTAAGAAGGAACCAAATTATTCCATACTTTTTATAAATTTCAAGAGTAATTCCACTGACGGGTAGCTTATTTGTACAATTTGTGGTCTACAGATTTGGGGATCACACCACAAAATAGAAAAGATCAGCAGCTCTTAACGGACTGAGGGGTTTCTTAATGTTCTTTCAAGAAGGTATTTCTGATTGCTGAGATTTACCTATAAATCCATACAAAAGTACATGATGGTGCTGCACTTGGTGTGCCAATAGAGCCGCTTGTTTATATAAAAATATAAAGAGAACTGTAAACTAGATATTGGCAGACAGGTACCAAAGAAAATAGGTGTTTCAGAGGGAAAAGCTGCTTATGTACTTTTCCAGCTTAATGTAAATTCTTCCCAATTAATAAAAATATTAGATTAATCATTAAGTAAGGGGAAAATATTTGAAAGAAGGGTTTGTATGTTTCTATTTTTTTAAGCAGAGCAGACTCAAAATTAACCAGGCACCTGAGGCTGTGTTACAATGAGACATGGGGATATAGCAATGTCCTTGCACTGCTTTACATCAAGGAGTTTGGTTCTCTTGCCTGTAGCCTTCAGCTCACTTTGTACGGGGAGATACTGCCCTCTCGTGGTGTAAAAGGAAAACTAAGAGGCGATGGAAAGCCCCATTCACATCCCTAAAAAAGGACTGTGAAGCTGATGAACATATTTGTGATTTCAGCATTTTACTGAGCAATCACTTAGTGATAAAGTGTAGATCTTTTCAAATTTAAATTTTTTTCTAAATGGTAGATTTGACTTGGTGTTTCAGAACCTCAATCTACAACTAAAAAGTGCTTTGAAACAATTGAAATGTTTGAAGATGTTTTTCTAGTTTTGTCCGAGATGTATAACTATTCTTAAGAAATTAATTTCTCTTTTTGGCCTATAGTTACCGCTGTCTGGCTCTCCTGTATTGGCGGATGTTTCGACTCAAAAGAGATCATGCTGTAAAGTATTCGAAAGCACTTATTGACTATTTCAAGGTATCATCTTGCTTTGTAAATTGCTTATAACTTGACCATGGTTATAGAACAGAGTATATTCAATATGCTGTATGTTGTTTAAAGACCCTGTTGAGGATAAATGTGATTAGACGGACAGAATCTATTGCTTTTAGGCAGATGACAGTGTATTCCTTCAGTGTATGTATGAAACCAGTTTATGATACAATCACAGAGTTTTAGGACTGAGGAGGCCTTGGAGAAGCCATCTAATGTATTTCTTTATTTCAGGATGTTCCATGTCTTCCCTCCCAAGATAATCAATAGTATTCCTTAAACCCTCAAGAGAAAAATATACCTAATCCCTCAGCAACTCATTCTAATATTTAACCATCCTATCAGGGCATTATTCCTAATAGCTAAACCAGGGACCTTCTGGAGCCCTTTAACCATATATTCTCTTGTTTTGTCCTCAGTTTAGGTAGAGGAAAGCTCAAAATTCTCTATAGTGTAATCCTCTGCCGTTTTTAACCTATGTGAACTTGAGCAAGTCATTTCATCCCTCTGTGCTGCAGTTTCCTTTCAAATGAGAGAATTGGTCTAAATAAGCTGTAAGGCCCCTTCTTGCTCTGAAGCTATGATCCCATGATCTTACATACCATAGCAACAGTTCCTCTGTCTACTTTCATTATTATCAGAGACCCCTGTTAATACATATAGAAGCAACTCTTTAAATCTCCTATGAGAACAAGAAAATAAAATATCCCCCCTCCTAATCTTTCTCAAAGAGAGGACCTGTCAATCAATTGACAGGTACCCTCAGGACAGGGTCAACCTTACACAAGCAAGGTAGATGATGTAGAGGTAGATAGACTGGAGACCGTGTTCCTCAAGATATATATGGCAGTCCCAGCCAGGGACTCACCAGTCAGCACGTACCATTCAGGTACTTTAGGAGTCAGTTGCTATCCTCACTCCTTAGAAAGCTTGTTTCTAGCCTCACTAGGTAATTTTCTCATACATGTCCTAGAGACCATGTTAACCAAACAGAAACAGTTCATGTTCCCAGCTAGAAAAAAGAATATTCTTTCCAGCTGTCTTCTTCATAGCAGTCAACTGAACAGTTTATCCAGAATAGATTGAAGAGTGTTCTGAGCCACGGTCAACTCAATATTATCTGTCTCAAATGAGAAGGGTACTGGAACCTGTTCAACATGGTTGTGGCCTTATTTTTGACTTTAAGAACCTGGGATCAAAGTCAGAAATGTGGCAAATGCTTTGAACTTTGGCACCTAAGAAGACACTCTGAAAAGAATAACCCTATATTAAAGGAAAGAGTTCAGGTTTTTGTGGCTAAATGTAAGCACTGAGCATAATGAATGAGGAGTAGATTAAAAATGTCCCTGGTGCAGTGATGGTAGATCATCTTTTTAATTTGTTCATTGTCTGCAGTCTGTCTTTAAGAACAAGTACAGAGCAGGCACCGAATGTAACATGAGGCACAATTCTTCTCCTTTGGAGATTTGTAGTACAACAAAGGTATTTACAGCCAGAGATCATTGCAGCATTGACTGAGATTCAGTGATTATAAAACCGTAGGTAGGGAATGACAGTATCGTGGAAAGGAATTCAGTTTCCCAATGCAAAACTAACATTAAAAGATGGTCTTTCTGTCCATACTCACTTCCCTTTAAATTACGGGGCTTCAAGTTTTAGGAGAGCTAAGAAGAATTAGGCATTTTCTTTCTGCTTCATCTATTTCTAGTACCATAGAACTTTTCTGCTCAGATTTATTACAGCCAAAGTATACTTTTAATAGCCCATATTGGGTGGCTAAATTTTAATAACTAGGAGAGAAAAACAAAGCTGATATATCCATTTGGATATATCCAAAGCTGATATAATCCATTAGATTAAGAAAAGTATCATTATTCTAGAAAAAAAATTGTAGTTTCTCATCTATTAGGAGCTTTTTTCCCCTCCTTAGGAAAATAGTTTTATTTTCTTAGTAAACAGTAGAATGTACAGTTCTGTACTTCTCATTTATTCATGATACCTATTGCCATAGTCCCTCAGATTGCTGACATTGTTTTGTGTTACTTTAAATAACACTACTCACATGAAGTAAAAATTCAGTCTCCATTTCATAACGTGCTTCTGTGATACCTGCTCTATACTTAGCTTTCTCTGATTTGCTGAATCAAAGCAGCACTTCTCTCTGCAGAACCAAAATGATGCCTGTGCTTTAGAGTTCAAAGAGGAAGACTTCTTATCAGCATCACAAAAACCATTTCATCCCCATAACAGTCCTATAGATTAACACCCAAGAAAGCATTAGTAGTTGTAAAAAAATATTTAGGAACTGTCCATTGAACAACTTTTACTTGTACATGCAAAACTTCTTTTCAATTTCTACATATAAATGTTTGGCTCATATAATGTAATCTTCTTAGGGCAATTAAATTTATTTTAATACGCTATCTTGAAGGGAAGCATATTGAATAATGTGCTTGTAGACTAAATGTAAAACATGTTCTTTATTCTTTTCTTTTTTTTTAGTTCTTTTCTATCCATGATTTCAATTTACTTGTTATTCTCTAAGTTTGCAATGATGTGTTCTGCTGCTTCTCTCTCAAGAAAATTGAACCCTCAGTAAACCCACTTCTTCCCTCCACAGAATTCATCTAAAGCTGCCCAGGCCCCATCTCCGTGGGGTGCCAGTGGAAAGTAAGTTGTCTTTACTGAATGAAAATTTATTGTGCATGACCTTCTGAAACTGCTTGTTAACATCCAAGTGCACCCAAGTATTGTCCTACATAGCCCACCCTATACTTACCTGTCTTCAGTGTTTTGCTTTTCAATCTTCTCTTGTGCAGGAGCACAGGAACTCCATCCCCCATGTCTCCCAGTCCTTCTCCAGTCAGCTCGGTGGGATCTCAAGGGAGTCTCTCAAGTACTAGTGCCCCTTCACCATCATCCATAATTAGCATTCCACATAGGATCCATCAGATGGCAGCCAACCATGTCAGCATCACCAACAGCATTCTGCACAGCTACGACTACTGGGAGATGGCTGACAACCTTGCCAAGGAGAACAGAGGTATGCAGTGTAAAAACAGAAAAAAAAAACCAAAAACCTGGTCTGTTAGCTGGAATCTAGAGGAGCAGGCGATCTACTGGCATGATAGGTTTAGCTGTCACAGTACCCGGTAATGAATGCTAGCATGGTAATCACCGGATTAGGGTTGGAGTTCCAGCACTACCCACCATTTATTTATTTAGCAAGTAAGTTATGTAGTTCTAAGAACTGGCAGGTAAATCTCAGACCATCACCTGCCCTTGGGCAAGTCTCTGTGTCTCTGTGCTTTGTCTTCTTCAGTTTTCTCATCTATATAATAAGGATAATGATACCTGCAAAATGACCCAGTTGTAGGAAAAGTATTTTGGAAACTCTAAAGCTCTATTAAAAGGTCATGCTTATAGCCCTCTGGCAGTGTCAGCTATTATTGTACACCTAAACATGAATATGCTAATTGTGATAAATTCCTGGGCATGATAATAATTCACATCTTTGTAGGGCCTTAGATTTCCAAAGGGATTTCCTCATAGTAACCTTCTGAAGTAGGCAGTTAATATTAGCCCCATCTCACAAATGAGGAAAATCAAGTCCAGAAATGCTAAAGACTTGCCAATAAACAGTAAGTACTAGAGCCAGGATTCAGACAGGTCTCCAGAATGCTATCTTTCCATTACATCATATTGTCAGTGGGAAGTTTTTGTTGGCAGATTTTAACTCCTAGTTGACTTTGTTTTTCTCAATCAAATTTGTTGTGTATCTGGTAGGAAGAAAGTATTATCTATAGTTTCTGGTGGGGCATGCAAAAGAATATAAGATGTAGTCTCCGACACGTAGGGAAGACAACATGAGCAGCATATGTTAAATACCAAATGAATAATGTCCCAGACAGTAGTTTCCATGTGAGTTCAGAAGAGAAGTGGGGGATGATGTGGTCATATATGACTTTATGGTCTCATGAAGGAGTTGGAGTTTGAACTCAGCCTTGCAGGATCAGTAAATAAGGGCCAGGGAGCTCGTTACAGGTGAGAGAAAACACTGTGAGATGAGATAAGCTGAAAGTCTTTTTAAAATTCTTGAGAAACAGTGAGTTAACCATGCTTTCTGACTAGAACAGAGGTTCACCTAGGATAACAGTAGGAGATAAAGTTGAAGCCAGATTTGAGGAAATCATAGAATTTTAACATTGACAGAGACTAAGGAGTCTTTTAACCTAAGGCAGCATCCCGCAAAAGTAGTCACTCAGTCTCCATTTCACCATTTCCTGGCAGGAAAATCACTGACTTTTGCATTAAGCTCATTCTGTTTTTGGACGGTTCTATTATTAGTTCTTCACACTGGACCAAAAATCTTCCATTGTCTCTAGTTCTGCCCTCAGAAACTATGCTTTTGTGTAGCTATGTCTAACCTCTCTTCCATATGGAGAGCTCTTTAAATATTTGAAAACAATCATAGCCTCTTCTGTATCTTCTCTTCTCTCTTCATCAAGTGTTGTGGGTCTTAGACCCTTACAGCATCCTGGTCACTCCAGTTTATCAGTGTCCCTCTGAAAACAACATACCTAGCCAAAACCGTACATAGTTCATCAGTGACCAGTGTGCCACCAGTAGATAGCCTGCCATACATTCCAGTTGTATGATGAAGCAGAAACAGCATAGTGACCTGGTGATGTTGGCAGCAAAGTGATACAGTGGATAGAGCTCTTGGCCTGGATTAAGGAAGGACCTGAGTTCAAATCCAGCCTCAGTTACTTAACAACTCTACAACCCTGTACGAGTCACTTATCCTCTACCTCAGTTTTCTTAAATTTAAAGTGGAAGTAATAATAATGGCATCCACCTCCCAACGTGATTGTGAGGATAAAAGGAGATAGCATTTGTAAAGTGTTTTGCAAAAACCCTAAAGCGATATAAAGACTAGTTTTTATTAGCTATTTTGGTTGTTGTCATTCCTATCATTGCTATTTTGTCCCAGGGTCTGCAGCCAGGAGAGAATTCTTCTCCACACTGTGACAGATAATGTAATCCAGAATTTCCTACATGCCTATCTCACAAAGATGTCATGGAGAATTTGAGAAATGTCAATAAATTGCTTTTACACCCCTACAGAGAAAATAGAGCATTTGTAATATTTGTGACATAATGAATGTCAGATCCATAGTTATGCTCAAAGATTATATATATATATATGTATGTATGTGTATGTGTGTATATTTTTTTTTTAAATCCCAAGGTTGCTCAGCACCATTGGACAGACTCCTTTGACTTGAGATTAAAGGAACATTCTGACTGTGATCTAAGAAAAGAGTTGATCTACTTCTGTTTTCCCCATTTTCCTACCCTCTATCAGCAACCCCACTAGGAGCCTGCTAAAATATAAAAATAAAATAAATGTGGCAAGTACCTAACTTGTTCAAACACTGAGTAAAGAAAATCAATTCAGAAAGGACAAGGTTATTCTACAGCAAAGGAGAAAAATCAGCTTCTAAATGGCATTCTACTCTTATCCAGGGAGGTGATTATTCCCATAGCTCTGTGGTTGCAGCAGAGCAAGGGCAGGTCTTGATGCCTGAGCTGCTGTGTGCCCAGTACATGCAAGGCCCGAGGATAGGGAAACACTTAGGACTTCAGTGATGAAGCTCAGAGGAGGTGTTGTATGTCAAGACAGTCATTTCACCGTCACTTCTGGAAATGCTGCCTGCTCTTCATAGAAACCATCTTAACTAGAAGTTCCATTTCCAGCTTCCAGCTCAGCCCAACCCAAGCGATTGTCCTAGTCAGCCTCTCATGTCGCACAGACTGCCTGTCGCAGACAGTGGTCAAGCCGCTGCATTCTTAACATTTTACTGATCACCTTCTTAAATCTGGACAAGTAACAAAACAACGAATGAAGCCTGGGTTTGGAGCTGTTTGCTGAGTTCTAAGGCATAAATGTGCACACAGAAAATTTAGCAATTGGCATGGGTTCCTGACTTTCTGGTAGGTTGGTGGACATGGAACAAGGAAGGCATGAAGACCCTGCGGCATCTAAGCCTTATGATCATGCACCTAGTGTCACTGTCAGAGCTATTTCTGTATAGGGCCCAACTGCCTTCTGTACCTCAACCCTGTTCACACTAACCCCTGCCAGTTTGACAGGTGTAGACAAAAACTATTAAGTGTGGGAGGAGCAACCCACAGTCAAAGTCCCATAATGGCAGGGAAGCACCACCTTGAATACATCGGGCATCCCGTTCTACCACCAACACCATGAGGGTGCAAAACATCTTTGGAATGCTTGGGCAGTTCAATCAGTATTAAATCCATTGGGCATTATTTGTAGTTAATTCATTTTCACCATCACTTCCATTCCTGGCCATCACAGTGTACAGACAAACATGCTTTTACGGAAGACAGAATTTGGGTACCAAGTGTATCAGACGGTCAGACCTTCACACAAATTTTTAATTCTCTAGCCATTCAGCCTTATCCAGGGCTGCTTGAGCTGATGAAGCAGCACTAGGATCAGGAACTGGTTGCTTATATTCTGTCCTAAATGTCCACTTTGCAGGCTGGCTTAACACCTATAGCTGAACAAAGGTCAATCTCAGATGTATTCCTGTTCTTCTTTTCACACATGTATCCTCTTTGATAAGCAGGATTCCACCTTTGCCACAGTGACTTATGAGACTACTAGGCTCTGTTCTATATCTTCCACACAGTTGCCTTTGACTTTTGATGGAAGTGATTCTGATGAATCATCTTTAGGCATATCTACTTTTGTCAAATATATACTCTGACCAATGACTTCAATGGAAAGAATTGGCAGGGTAAGGGTAGGTTTGGTAGGAACCCTGCCAACTCTCTTCTATCCATGGGTGACGATTAACATTGGATTTTTTTATATACTTAGCCCCACCTAAGAAATACAATCCTGTTTTATTGGTGGTAGACTCTTTGGCCAATATAGCTTAATTTCTCTCCCAAAGTGAACATCCTGTTACAACTCAGGCTCCCACCACCTGTTCCTGGAAGGTACTGTCTAGTTCCACAGTCTTCTCTCTCACCTCACTCTTGTCTATGTCAATTCTGGGTTGAACTATTGTATACTTCCCAGTTAAAGATTCACCTCTCCATGATACTATTCCTTAGTCTGACATGGATAACAGAGCTGTGAACAGGATCTTGGATAATACCCCCTGTAGAGTGACAGCATAGCTCTGTTACCCACCACAGACTTCATTGTGACAATAATTTGGTCCATTCATTCCTTCATTCACTAACACACCCTTTTTTTGCAAACTGATTTACATCTTCAAGTTTACCTGGGACTCACCATACACTACAGTCCCTGACTTTAGTAACTACGTAAGGGAGGTAGAGACTGGCATAGTAGAACTTACAGTCATAGTGGCTTATAAAGACAGTGGCTTCTGGCAACACTTTCCTACCATTCCATGGCCTCAAGGGCTTGGAGATATTTCAGGCTAAGGCATTGTACTTCCCAGTGCTTCACAGATGTATTGGGAGGTGGGGAGATGCCAGCATCCAGCCTGGCATAATAGAAAGGAGAAGGTAAGACATTTCACCCCAGTTAAAGAAGGGCAGAAGCATAAAAAAGCAAAAGGTAGCAGTTACACTTCTGTGCTGGTATGCTGCTGCTTCTCTTTGGAGGCCTACCTGACTTTAGATCCTCTCTCTGACTTGTGGCTTCCCAATTCCAATTCTGCCCTTTGGATTTGGTGTACCCAAGAATTTCGGATCCTGACTCATCCTGGCATTTGATTTATCCTTGTACTTTAGACCTCATCCCTTTTTCCCCATGAGGTTGCTCTAATTTCTTGCATTAGGTGCCCTAAGGGAGATCCAATAGTTACCACTCTTTGGAATAATAATGTTAATAGTAGTAATAGCAGCTAGCATTTGTATAGCACTTCAAGGTTTGCAAAGGGCTGTACATGTCATTTCATTTGATCCTTACAATAACCCTGGGAGGTGCTGTGATTATCCTCTTTTTACAAATGAGGAAACTGAGGTAGAGATGGATGAAATAACTTGTTCAAGGCAACACAGCTAGTATCTAAGGATATTTAGAGGACTTCTGGACTCCAAGTCAGACATTGATCACCTGGATTCCTTGCTTAAGGGACTGAAGAAAAACGATGGATGAAAACTCTTTGGTGTATCAGGAGAGCTAACAATCATGACAGTATCATTAGGGTCTTTTGTTCATAACCTACATAAAGCAACCTATCTGCCTTCATGTCTAACTTTGCCTTACTAGTGTTAGTACTTTTTATTAAATGATACAGCATCAAGTTTGACATGCTAGCTAAAAAAGTTAACGTAATATTGGAGCAGCATTAGAAGCATGGCAAATAGAACAAGGGAGATTATAGCCCCACTGTCTTCTGACTTGTGTCAGCTTTTAGGAAAGCCACTTATAAACTGGAATATGTCCAAACTAGGAGAGAGTGTGGAAACTGGAAACCACATCATATGAAGATTGATCAAAGACACTGGAGAAGCAGAAATTTGGTGGTTAGGATAACTTCTGTGACATATTTGATAGATTGTCCTGCAGAAGAGGAATTATTAGCCTTATTTTGCTTTCCCAGAGTAATGTCTGCATCAAAGTTGTAGACATACAGATTTCAACTTAATAGAAGGAAAAACTGTTTGGCAATTAAAAGTTGTCCAAAAGTCAAGTGAGCTGCCTCAGCAATTAGTGAATTCCTTAAAAGTGGAAGGCAGGTGGTAGCTAGATGAGTACTTGTCAAGAGCATGAAAAGGGGAATATCTGTTCAGTTTGAGGATTAGACTAGATAACTTCTCAGATCCCTTCTGGTTCTGGGATTCTATAAGGGTTGAACTTTTTTTTACCCAGTAAGGGTCTAAGTTGTTTCTGTTGTTGTTTTTAAAGGTTATTCTTATTGCATAGGATATTTTCTTGGGTTAAGGAAGAGACGCTGAAGGAACAAGACATTAGCCTATAAATATTCTCTAGGAAACACAAAGAAATACCCAATGCCAGAAGGTGTCATCAGTGGCACACTGAGGCACAGAGAATGAAAGATAAAATAAGGATATTTTCCAGCCACCCTCCAGTGCTATCCCAATAGCTTGGCATCTTCATTGCCGCCTTGGGGGAAGCTGAGCAAGAACCCCCAGCCAACTATCCCTGACCATGAGTCCAAGTGTAAGGGCAGTCCCACCTTTTCCTGCTCTGTCTCTCATCACTGGATCAACTATAGTTACTCTACTGCCTCCTCAAACCTTTTCCTCCATCTCAGAAGTTGAGTAGGTGGGTACCCATTAGAAATATGGTACCAGTGACACAAAATTATCATGAGAAATATTACTACTTCCTTAGATGACATGTTCAAAAGAGCACAAAACAGCCATGCACCAACTAAGGCATAGATTAAGAGATTTGAATGTTGAAAAATCTCATTAATTTGATCTAGAAATGTCCTATATTATGATTTGTATGCCTTCTAGATAATCTATTAATATGTAAGCCTTTTCTCTTTTCTGTTTTCCTTTTCCTTTTTTCTTTTCCACCTCCCTGTCTTTCATTCTCCTTTTCTTCCATCTTTCCATCCTTTTTTCCTCTTCCTGATATTTGTGGTAGTAACTTGAATGGGACAGATTTCCTTGATGAATAGAAGCCATGAGTGATTTTTTTTTCCAGGTTGTTCAATGTGATTTCATTTGCACATATGACAGGATTCCGTTTTGATAATGACTGTTTCTGTTCCCTAGAGTTCTTTAATGATCTGGATTTGCTGATGGGACCCGTCACCCTGCATAGCAGTATGGAACACCTAGTTCAATACTCCCAGCAAGGACTGCATTGGCTGCGAAATAGTGTTCACTCATCATAGTGATTGCGTGCCATTTAGCCGGACTGTGTAATAATCTCCCATGGACTGTTCAATTATTCTGGACACTGTGCTACCGAAATTCTCAGTCACAGCATTTATCCAAATGAAGGTGAATATTTCTTCAGCATCAAACAATGATATTTTTCTAGGGAGTGTGTGTGTGTTTGTGTGTGTGTGTGTTTGTAAGTGTGGGTGTGTCTGAGGTTGTCTGTGTATATTTGTAAAATATATTCAGCTCTTCAGAATTCATCTTCTCCTGTAGTAGTCTCCATAACTTTAGGATAGGCAGAAGTAATCAGAGGTGTCTGATTAGAGAAAATGCACACATACATTCATGCACATACATACACACACACACACACACACACGCACACCATTTGCTTTTTATTTCGATATTATACCTTGGATTCTTAGAAAATTAAGCCAAAATCTCATGGGTCAGTTAATCAAGTGCAATAAAGCACATTGAAAACTTGACTGCCAGTTTAGATGCTCCTAAAACATACGTTATTGATCTTTTTTTTGTCCCCCTTCTACTTCCAGATTGGTACGAGTTGACAAGTAATTGACAGATGGAGTTGAATGTTGTTTTTTGTGCAGGAAGTTTCAGTAGATTTCATGTTACCTTAATTGTTGTTCTTTTCTATCATAACTTCACCTATCATTCAGTTTTATTATCACCTAAAAATACAATAGTAAGCAAAAGAGATTTTTCCTAATTATATTCCTCTTCCTTCTCCTTTCTCCCCCCATTAGAGTGGTAGTTATGGCACTGAAAAGAACAAAAGAAAACATCCAATGGCTTGGAACCTAAATGGATATTAAAAACAAGTCTTTGCAACTGAAAATCAGAATTCACTTATACAAATGACATCAGACACACGTATACATACATCTTCAATTCTGTCTCTTTTGTAATGACCATATGGAGCAACGTCTTATCTAACTGCCAGAAATTTTGAAAGTCTTTTCCATGATAGCTTTCTTGCAGATGTAATCCAAATCAAGACATAACCTAGACTATCTCTTTCCAAAAGTCTGGGTTTGCTGCTTATCATGCTAAAAACCATTTATTACAATAATTCCATATAATCCTCTCACTCTTCTTGCATAATTTACTAGTGCAAGGCTTTAATATTTCTTGATTTGGGAAACATTTCCAGTCACTGTTGACAAGCTGCCTTTTATTGAGGAGAGGGCTGAGGGGAGGCATTAATCCTGCAACAAAAACTACGGCTTTGTTTAGGTCACCAGAGATCAATGCCTATTTGTATCCTCTGTAGTAAGTCGTATGCATACTTCCCTTTGCCATCAGTGCATTTCTGTTTGGTATTAAGTTTATGTTAACTCTTGACATCTTTTATTGTTTTTAGTTTTCATTGGAAATATAGCCTTAATCAGATTTTGTCACTTCTAATTTGAGCTTTGGAGTTGAGAAAATATGTCCCAGAAGAAAAACCTTTGGGTCATAAAAAATAGCCATATCTTTCCAAAGCCTAACATGTCCAAACTCTGTGTGTGTGTACATATATATATATATATATACATATGTATATATATATGTACACACACATGTGTGTTCATACATATATATTTTATATCTGTATAATGCATCCTAATGATACCACCATAGTATACATGATACCAGGTCACCCTAAAGAAGGAATATGATACATTATGTTTTTTAAACTATTTCAAGGCAGTTGAGCTAAAGGGGATTTAGAAGAGATGCTGATGCACACCCAGCCTCTAGGTACTGATGTTCACCTTCCTTTAGTTGTGGCATGTTTCCCATTTTTCAGCCTGATATTTAGTTTGAAAGTCAAGTCCACCAAAATTCCTTAGCTCTATTTACTGGTTTCAAGTTGTACAAATGCTAGAGCTATCTTGGTGATGATTTTGAGGTTAATTTGTAAGTTTATGCCTCAGTAAGTGAGGGCCTTACCAAACTTTTCTTGGGCTTTTGTCTCAGGGTGTTTGGGTTATATTAACTCAGTATTATTTTTTCAATATTCATTTCATCTTGTGTGTTGCATGGATTTTCTTTATAGGTATCTCTGACCAGTAATTGGCACATCTCTACAATTCTGTCCTCTTTTGGAAACTTTAGTTGCATATGTAGAATTTAGAGTCACACATTTTTTTTTTCCAATTCTTATGAACTCTCAAGAGGTTAGACCTCTTACATACAGTGTGTTCCGTAGAGATGCTTTGCAATTCAGGATGACTGAATACTCTCCTATGATGCTGTAACATAGCTAGCATCACAAGTATCTCTACTAAGTCTTTTTAAGTTATGTACGTTTTGTTTTTGCCTTTTTGTTTTGTTTCTGGTAAACTTCCGATCTAATCCTGAAACTGAATTAAATACGGAAGTATACTTAGACTGATTGTGTTGACAGCATTTTGGTTGGTGCCTTGGCAATCATTATTTCAAACAAGGCTTTTAACAGTGGGTCATTTTGGTGACGATTAGAGTAGAAGATTATATCGCAGGTGTTTGTTTCCTCTGCCCTGAATGGTGAGGCAATAGCATCTGTTTCATTTGGAAACGGAAGAACTATGACAAAAGGAAACTTTAGTGACCAGGCTTCTCTTAATTGCTATTTGTAAAAGTCATTCCTATCTTATCCTTTTTCATTCTTTTAATTTTCTATATATCTTTGCATTTGACCTCTTTTTAATTTTGAAAACAAATTCTGTTCTCAGGAACCAAATATGGGCTTGATTGAGGTCAAGTCCTTGACAACTTTAATAGGCGTTTGTCCTTAATCACAATGATAGAATTACCTTCAAATGGGAGGTAATCCAAATATATCCCACGCCAAATCTGGCATTTGTTATACATTCCTTATAAAATACTTTGATTACATATGCCTTCACAAATCAGACTCGTGTGCAGAATTATGCAAATAGAGATTTGGTTAAACACATACTTCTTAATATTGTAGATAGGAACTTAGTCCCACCAAATGAAGGAGATGGAATAAAAATAAGTTGAAGTGCTTTCAGATTGTTTACCACATTTTAAGCACATGAAATGCAATACAATACAAGGAAACTTTCTGCACTAAAAATCAATTATATTTACAATTATATATGCATTACATCATGATGTGTACATTTCTGGCACTCCATACATAATACACAGTTTGTGTAAATGAATACATTTAAATATATGTATACAGTACAGCTAAATCGTAAAAATGTAGTCAGCCTGAAGGATATTACTAGTGCCTAAATATTGAGTACATGTCACTGGATGTTCATTTCACCTTGGAAGTGCAGTAATTGTTACAAAACTAATTAGTGCAGCTAATCATTACTTAAGATTACATCTTTGAAACTGTGCAGTAGTATTTATGTATAATATATATATGAAGTATATAGACACATGTATACATGTATATTTTTAAATAACATTTTTCCACAGTTTTCACGGTTTTTCCAGAGCTACTGTTAAAAAAAATCTATATTACACAAAAAAAGCAGAATTTTTTTTTCCTAAGGAAGTAGACACTCTGCACACCCAGTTAACATTGTGGTTTATCTGTTTCTAGATACCCAAGAGACTTTAGCAGTCACCAGCCTTAATGCATGTACAGAATTATTCTTGTGATTTATCTGTGGTTTTTTTTAATCCTCATGAAATTGGAATTTATAAACATGTCTGCCTTTCTGAGGTTGCAGATGTTACATTAAGTGATTTATGCTGTAAAATGGGAGAGGTTGAACTGTAAGTAAAGAATATCAACTGAATTCCATAAATTTTTATAAGAAAAATTCAAAATTGAAATGTTTTTCAAATCAATATCTTTCATTCATGAAACATCCTTTTTATGCATATTTTTATTGAATACCCCTAGATAATTAGCATACTAAGCCTAATTCTTGATGCAAAGATATATATTCTCTTCATGAATTCTACTGTTCCTTCCTTATGCTGCCCCTCCAACGCAAACACACATACATACACATAAACACACCTCGTTCACCAGAGACCATCGAAAAGAAACAAAAGGCCTCAAAAATGCATGTTTACAACACATGTATTTGTTAGACTGACATAGATTTCTCCCTGAAGCATTTTTTAGCTAGTTATCTATGTTAGTGCGAAGTGAGGTGTCTGAGCTCATCTTTAGCTGAAGGAGCAAATGACTTGACTTGCAGCGTGCCATTTTCCAACTCCTGGCACCTTATTCAATAATCTTTGCTAGCCTTTAAAAAAATAAACAACTCAGTGTGAACTTTTCATTCAAGAAAATACAGGCATTAGAACAGTGACTTGGCATACTATGTCCCTCCTGTGTAGGAAGAAGAACTCCTTCTTTTAAAAAAATTACATCTTAAGTCTTTCCCTTCAGAAACCTCTCTTTCTACTTTTGTTCATTTCAACAAAGTTATTTCAAGCCCTTTTTCTTTTCACCCTGCAACACTTCTTTGAGCTACTCACAAATATCTGCCCAAAACGTGGGCATGGTGACTTTTAGAGGTCACATCCAGCTAGTCAGATTGGTTCAGTTAATCCCTCAGTAGGACCTTGGGCGCACTGACCATGAAAGGACTGGGTCATTCTCTGAAAGAGTAAAGAAAGAATATTTTGCATTCCTTGCATTAGAGATCTTCCAATGAGGATGTACCCTTTGGAGCTAATGTATCCTTTGGACAGTGGTCTTTCCCACCTTGGGTTAAATGTGATTAAGGGCTAAACTCCAACAGAATCACTTTTTGTTTTGCAGCGCTTCCATTTTAACTGAAACTTGGAACCAGTGGAGATTCACAAAACATTAAAAGAAAAGTGAAAACCAATAATAAATAAAACTGAATTTTAAATTTGGGGTCAGTTCTTCTATTTTCTCATGTGCCCATTTCTAAGAAAAAATGGCTTTTAAATCTTAAAAAAAATGTTCTGGCTAATTATTTAGGCTTCTGATTCATTTTCCCTTTGCCCATACTAAAATATCTTGCTTTCAGACAGACCACACTTGTTTGTTTGACATGAGGAAAATTATAAAAACTACCCTCTCTAACTAATTGCTTATGACCATGGTTCATTTTTATAATTAATTGGTACCGTAGGTCCGTTGGGGTGGTGCACTGTTGATGAGAGGCAGGGGGATTTAGCATCACAGCTCTCACTCGCACTAATGGGAATCAAGGGATTCAATCCCCATGTATTAAGTTGACAATTTACCTCTTACAGCCAATCTTAAAATGCATTGATCTGAGGAGTGAATGCAAGATGGTAATTATTCGTGAGCGCTGGGCCCAGCTGCAGCGTTTAAGTGTCCGTAGGTAGTGATGAGATCTGAAAAACTAAATAAGAGCTTGTTTATTTTACGTAGCAAAAATCATTTTCATTTCTAGAGATGGTTGTAAACTTGGGAAGCTTGGTAGAAAATGTAACTTGTTTAGTTTCTTTAGTATTCCTTACACCTGTGTGACCCTGGACAAGTTACACACTTCTCTGTGGCTCAGTCTCCTCATTTGTAAAATTAGAGGGTTGGATGCTGGAGTCTAAGATCCCTTCCACCTCTACATTAATGGGTGTTAATTCTTTTTAAAATTTTCCATGAGGTAAAAATCGTTGTTTTCCCCTGGAGTTAGGTTGGGGAGGGTGGGGTTCTGGATTCTCAAAACCAAGCATACTAGGAAGAAAAGGGAAAAATATTTACATCCAGAGATATGCCTCTGGAGAATATCTTCCTGGCTTCTGTTTTATTCACCATGGCTAAAGATAATTTAGCTTTTAAGGGAATTCTCTTTGTATCCCTTTTGTCATCTTGCCCTAGCAGTTTACAAATCACAGCAAAGCCAGGACATGGCTCTATTAAGTTACAACGGCAATAATCCTAGGCATACCCTACCCCCAGTCTTTAGTTAGAGAAACCATTGTAGCATCACCAAAGTCTTCACAAATACACAGAGGCCTATTTGTGTAGTAAAAGATACATAGTAACTCTTCAGCAATTCAGTAATCCCTTGCGATTTCTAGAGTAGGCCACTCATACCAAAATGCCCTTATCTGTGACCTGTGGTGTTCCTTTTTCTTTTTTCCCCATATGCAATACTCTCAAAGTCACAGATTTAGCATCTTGACTTTTCAGTAGGACAGAGTCAAATCATGTTGGGGCACTGAGAAAGCAAAATTGTGGTGCACAAGAGGAGGCAGTGTGACCTCCTAATCCCATCCCTCCTACTGCCCTCTTCGATGTGACCTTGAGCAAAGCTGGTTCTCCATGCCTCAGTTTCTTCCTTGATAAATGAGATCCACAACACCACCTACCTCACTGAGACAACATGAGAATCAAAGGTTTGTTCGTGTACTTTGAGATCCCAAGTTACCAACTGCTCAGGAGGTATTAATGCAGTTACTATGGCAGCAGCACTCAAAGAATATTCACTATATCTACAGACTCCCATATTCAAACCTGTGGGAATCACAGGATGGAAAAAAACCATACTCCCTACTGATAACCTTTTAAGAAAGATTCCCAGCCTCAAATTCAGTTCAGAAAGCTAGAAACTGGAAGGTGGTGACTAGAATAATCTATGCTTTTGGGATTGGGAAGGAGGGAAATACAGATTCCCAAGACTGGTCAGTACGTGAAGGAAGTAAATGTTACCTCTGTGGCTACCCTGTACAGAGTAGTAATTAGCAAACAAGAGAGTGTGTACTCCCTTTGCCAGGTGCACCAGGGTTGCTAAGTAACTTATGGGTAGTGACTCAGTCTCCACCCTCCTGTGATCCATGCTTATTTTTCATTATTTGGCCTTGGGAAATGTGAGATGATCTTGCTGAGAAGAGGAAGAAGCTTCTTCAAGTTACTATTTCCCACCACCTCCCCACAAATAGGAAAATAAATTACTGAAAACCTTGCTTCAGACATTTGTAGTAAGGTCTCAGTGGTTATTGCTGAGCCAATTCTAAAAATGGGCACGATTTTCACAACAACTTAGTAATGTGAACCTTTTCGATCTTTCTCCGTATAGCCTTTAATGCTATGGGTCTGCATGAGAACAGTAGGACATACGTACCTTTTTTCCTTGTGAGGGTAAAATGTGTCTGAAAGTCTGCTGCAAGGGCTTGTTCTGAGGGTGAGATCTACCAGCATAGGGTTTGAGCCTGTCCTAAGCTTAGGAAAAGAAAAACCTTTCTTAGTATAAAGACAAAAAGAATTTTCAGTAGACTAAGAGGGGCCCCTTCAGATGGTCAGACTAGTTCTGGACCAATCATTTGTCAGTACAAGGTGAAGAAAAGAAACAAGTGTATTTATACTAGTTTTGTCCAGGCCGTCAGATGCTTAGTGTATTTGTACAATATCAGATATCTGGATGAAAACTGGAACATGCAGGTCATCATTGGGGATTTGGGGCCATGGAAATTGATTATGTAAATGATAAAATGAAATTTTCTTCTAATACTGGGTGTCATTTAGATGCAGCATCAGTCAGGTTGCCAATTGTCCCTATACCCTGGTCTTAGAGCTTAACAACAAACTTTATAAAACAATGATTGTAAATATCAGAACTTCCCCTTTTTGGGTGAGTAGGAGTAACTTTGTCAGCTCTCTCTTCCCTGAGACCACCAAAAATGACCATTGGATGTAATCTCCTCCTGCCTAATTAAGTAAATCCAGAGACAAAGTGAAGCTTTCAGGATGGAGGGGATTGATCCACAATTCTGGCAAGTATGTATGGTGGCTATTTGAATGAAAATCTCCAATATGATTGCAGTAGCTGCATTAAGAACCCATTAAATAAAGTGTAACTGCTAATAATGTGGGTTTCGTTTCTCACAGCATCTTTTTTTCCCCTACCAGAGTGTTAATAAATATTTTTCCTACAGTAGCTCTCAGTAGTTGTAGGAAACTTTCAGGAGTAGGTGTTGGATTTGTCAATCTGTAGGATCCAGCTGTTGAAATCCTATGTAATTTGCATCAACTTATGCAGGAACCTAAAATTTCATAGTTATGATGTCATACCAATAACTGGTATTTATTCATAGAGAAGGCAATAGTAATGTAACACAAGGATATCAAGGATCATGTTCTGGCCTTGTGAATTTCATCCAATTCCATTCAAGTCCTTACCATTACATATCATTTCACATTCTTGGCTTTCTGGAAGCCACTGGCAACTCAGGAGCCCAACTCATTTACAACTAGTTTTTTCCAATGATCCAGACTTTAGTCTTTACAATCAATACCAAACTATAGACCCTTCACTTGCCCCTTGATTACAGAAATTGGTCATAGTGATTGTAGAATTGAACAATTTTTTTTAACGGGACTATTCTGTACAGTAATTTATGCTGTAAAAATGTACATATTATCATTGTAGCACTGATGAATGATTTGAAGTGCTGTATTTATTAGGTCAGTTACCATTTTCATTTTGTCTGTTCATTCTATATTAAGATAACTTATTTTTGTTACATGAGATTCATTTAGGGGCTATTTGTCAATGCATTTGGACCCTGTAATGGAGAAAGCCCAGAATTTATGTTGATACACAGTGGCTATTTTAATTGAAATAGGTGTGATGATTTCACTATGCATCAAAATGGAAAATTATATTACTAATGGTGATCAGAATCATATGCTTTTATCTATGTATTTTAGTCATATGAGCAAAGTGATGACGAGATGCCATGAATGCAGACCAGTGAGTTTGATGAGGTTCACTCTTTTATTTCCTCCTCAGAACTCATAAACTGTTCATTCTAAAGGAAATGAAAATTGATACACAGTAAATAAGTCCAATCATTTCCTCATGACTTGTTCTTACCCCCGGATTTCTTCCTAGAAGTTCGGAACACGAGGACCTGTAGGGCTTGAACTTGGTGGTTGTTCATATCTGCCTAATTCAGCATAAACATGAAATCCTTTTTTTCCCTCTTCTCTTCTTTCTGTAAAAGGGCAGAAAATAAATTTGGTGACTATACACAGCTGTATTTGTCCCATTCCAAACAAACAAAACCCCCAAAGCAAAGTGCATATGTTCCAATGGCAGAAGGTTTAGAAGGGGTGGGAAAACCTATCTATTATTAATGATTTGTTTCTGGTTTTTGTGTATTTTGTCTGATTTTAAATTTCACATGTACAAAGATAATGGAATCATAGACACCTTGTTTTACTGTTTGGAGATTTTGCTGTTTCTGTAATTCATATGAAACCCATGTAGCACAGTTTCTGGAATGGTAAAACATCTTACTGTAATGTAACAGAATGAGCCTTAAGGATTTGTAAGAATAAGCACTTTTATATTAAAAAGTAAATATTAATTCATCAGTAAGATTACTTTTTTAATGTGACAATAAACCATAAAATCAACATCTTTCTGTCTCAAGTATGTCTCATCTGTTTCTTTTTTTAAATACCTGAGTGTGGAATACTGTCGTTTCTCAGACTTTATGGTTTGGAAATGTCTCTGTAATCCTCAAACCACAAGGTAACCTCGCTGCCCCCTACATTCTAACAGAGTTTTAAAACACCTGGCCACCTTTTGAATAAACATCAGTATTTTATTGGAAGGAACTAAAAATGAGTTGGTAAAATATCAAATGAGATTCTGTATGTAAAATGCTTTGCAAACCTTAAAGGCTATCTAAATGTAAACTATTACCATGGTTCTGATAAAGAAAATGCCTTAGCGATTTGCCACTAAATGTCCTCTGGTATCTACCGTAACAGGCAGCGATCTAGAATCGTCTCCGGCAGTCAGATCAGAAGTCATTTCTCTGGGGCTCACTCTCTTTCCTCTCGTCAGTTTGTGGTGGAATTCTGCTAAATTCAGGATAGGATAATGTGTTTCAAAAAACCCATACTTTCTAGTCTCTGCTCTAGACCACCCAACTGTGTGAGTCTTGGTATTCTCATTGTGTAAAGAAGAGGTGGTATTGAATAATCTCTGGAACCCCTTCCAATTCTCAGTCTTTAATTCTCTTTTCGTTTTAGGAAGAAAAAAAAAGGCAGTCATGACAGAATCTGAAATTATTTTGCTAAAAGTAATTTTTAAAATATCAGTTGTCAATTTGTGCTCCTTAGATTTGATTTTTCTATATTAATGAATTTTCTTCAAGCATCTAGGCTTTTTATTTAAGCTGAGGGTCTTTGTTTCTTCCATTTCTCTTCTAATTTACTCCCTGGCCCTTTGTGATGTGGCTTTTGACATCGTCACTAAACAGACTGCTCTGAGCAAAGTTACCGATAATCCTTTCGTTGCCTAATCTGATGGGTCATTTTTCAGTCCTCCTCTATTATAGATGATGATAATAATAGCTAACATTTATGTAAAACTTACAATGGGTCAGGCACTGTGCTAAAAACTTTACTGTTATTATTTCATTTGATCCTGACAATGATCTTGGAAGGTAGGTGCAATTCTTATCCCCAATAGGCAGATGAGAAAACTTAAGCAGACAAGTGACTTGCCCAGGGTCACATAGCTAGTTAAGTGTGCCAGGGTGAATATGTACTCAGCTCTTCCTGACTCCACGCCTGGAGCTCTATCCATTGGGCCACCTAGCTGCCCTTCCAGCTATATCTGACCCTGATTATTGTTCTTTCCTCCTGAATTCTCATCTCTCTCTCTTCTCTCCCTTCCTCTGGATTTTCATGACACTACTGTTTCCTGATTCTCCTCCTACCCGTCTGACCCTTCCTCCTCATTTTCCTTTACTGGCTTATCTATATCACACCTGTAGTAGATGTTCCCATCTGTATCCCAGACCATCTTCTCTTTCTCTATATTCTATCTTTTTTTTTATCGTTATATTTTCTCTCAATGGCTTTGTCCATCAATGGTTTTTCTTCCATAGATTAAATTATCTCTACGTAGATGATTTATAGATTGACATCCAGCCCCAGTCTCATCCACCCCTGAGCTTCAGCCTAGCATTACCATCTTCCTACTGGACTTTTAAATCAGTTGTTCCAGAGATATCTCAAACTCCAAATGCCTCTAACATCCCTTTTGGGGATATTTGCTCAAACTGGATTCACAGTCTTAGTTGGTCACCAAAGGTCACTGCTAGTTGTAGAGGTAACCCTGTAGGGTTTCATGCCTAAAACTAGCTCATAACCCTCCCTAATATACCTCCCATTAATAACCAGCCAGTAGACAAAAAAGCTTTTAGTAAAGGCCATTAGTAAAATGGTGTGTTAAATGTTGTTCAGTCATTTCAGCCATGTCCCAACTCCCATTTGGTGTCCTCTTGGGAAAAATGTAGAGTGGTTTGCCATTTCCATCTGCAGTTCATTTTACAAATGAAGAACTTGAGGCAAACATGGTTAAGTGACTTGCCCAGGCTCACACAGCTAGTAAGTTTCCAAGGCTGGATTTGAACTCGGGAAGTTGAGTCTTCCTGATTCCAAGCCCAGTTCTCTATCCACTGTACCACTTTGCCGCCCCAGGGTATAGAAAATACAGATGGCACAAATCATTCCCTCTATACAATCATGTACATTCTCCCAAAAACCCAGGGTCTAGAAGGAAGAATGGGCTGAAAGCTGGCCCACAATGGAAAGTGAGGACAACTTGTAAGAAACGCATGTGGCAGAGGGTAACTCATAATTCCTCAATTTCCCAGTCTTTGTACTATCACCAGTCATTTGTTGCTGTTCAGTCATTTCAGTTGTGTCTAACTCTTCATGACCCCATTTGGGGTTTTCTTGGCAAAGATACTGGAGTGGTCTGCCATTTTCCTTCTCCAGCTCATTTTACAGATGAGGAAACTGAGTCAAAAAGAGTTAAGTGACTTGCCCAGGGTCACAAAGCTAGTAAGTGTCTGAGATTAAATTTGAATTCAGATCTTCCTGACTCCAGACAAAAAAAAACTAAGTTTATTTACCAAGAATTCCCTCCTTTCCCCTCCTCACATCACTATCTCCTCCTTCACTTCTATCTAAGATGAAGAGGTGATCTCCTTCCTAAAGTTAACTCCCTTTATCTCATCTCTTCCCATCATCTTAAACAGATTGCAGGCAATTTCTCTTTTGTCTTCAATCTCACCAGTCATTTCCTGCTCCTTCCTTCCTTTCTGTATACCCTCCCTGGCCATGCCCTTCCATCCTAAAAAATCTCTCACTTAATCCTGCCATCCCCACTAGCTATAATTCTTCATCTTTCCTCTCTTTGTCTAAACTCCTTTTGAAAGCCATCTACATTTGGCACCCCTCCACTTTCTAATAGTCTGGTTTCCAAAATCACCATTCAAATAAAACTTTTCTCTCCAAAGTTACCAATGATCTCTTGTTTGCCAAATTTAAAAGCCTTTTTTCAGTCATCATCCTTCCTGACCTCTCCACAACCTTTGCCATCAGTGACCACCCTCTTCTTCAGTTGGTTGTCAAATTTTGTCCTTTCTACCTTCGCCATATCTCTTGTATATATCCCCTTCTCTCGACTCACACAGCCAACACACTAGGCATGCGGAACCTGCGTCCTCAATGCCACATGTAGACTTGGATTCAGTCAAAAGGGCCAACTCAAGGACCTACAAGGTCATATGCAGCCTCGAGTCCACCCCTAGATAAGTCATCACCTCTCACCTGTACTATTACCTTCCAACTGGTCTCATTGTTCAACAGTCTCCTCACTCCCATCCATCCTCCATTTAGCAGCCAAAGGGATTTTTCCTAGAATGTAGGTTGGCCTGTGTTACCTCTATTCGATAATTTCCAGTGGCTCTGTAGTCTTTCTAGGAACAAATAGAAACTCTGGCATTTAAAGTTCTTCCCACCTTTCTAGCCTCCATATGTTCTGCCTCCCTCCATGTATCCAACAATAGTGATCAACTTGCAGTTTATCCTTCAACTTCATGCATTTGCTCGGGTTATCCACTTTCTTCATCTTTGCCCCTTAAGTTTTCCTGCTTCCTTCAAGACTTTTTATCATTCAAGTACCATCTTCTGTGGTCTCCTAGCTGCTTGTGCTTTTCCCTCAGGGATTGCTTTCCATCTACTCTGTCTAGACTTAGTTATTTACCACTTTCTCCCCCATGAGAATGTATGCTCCTTGAAGGGATTTCTTTCGCCTTTCATTTTACCCCCAGCACTTAGCACAATCCCTGGCAAATTCTAAGTGCCTAATAAATACTTAATGAACTGACTAAATATTTCACTCTACTACTTAACTTCAGTAGCTGTCTATTGCTTTGGAGCAGCTAGGTGTCACAATGGATGGAGGGCCAGGCCTGGAGTCAGAAGACTCATTTTCCTGAGTGCAAATCTGTTTTCACACACTTACTAGCTGTGTGACACTGGGCTTAGCTCTATTTGTCTCAATTTCCTCATTTGTCAAATGAACTGGAAAAGGAAATAGCAAACCACTCCAGTATCTTTGCCAAGAAAACCCTAAATTGGGTCATTAAGAGCCTGACACAACTCGAAAATGACAGAACAACAAGAAAAATTTTTCTAGGATAAAATTTAAACTCCTCTGCTTTGCCTCTAATGCCCTTCACAACCTGATCCCAACCTGTCATTTCAATCTCATTACGTATCATTCCCCATCAGACATTCTATGCTATAGCTAAATTGCTCTTCTGTGTCCTTCACACAAGCCACTCTATGACCTGCCCCCAGATGTCCTCTAGCTATTCCTCTTGGTGAGAATGCATTCCATCCTTACCTCTGTCTCACAGAATCCCTCTCTTGAAGATAAAGCTTAAGCACCATCTTATACATGCTTCTCAGTCAACAAGTATTTATTGAGTACCTACTATGTACTAAGCATTGAGGATCCAAGTGCAAAAGACTAAACAATGCCCTCTCTCAATTAGTTTACATTTTCTAATAATACAGATAAGTGTATATAAATATATTCACAACATAAATATATTATTAATACATAATACATAAATGCAATAGCTAAATGCAAGGTAATTTGGAAGGGATGGCACTAGTATTTGGGGAGATCAGTGAAAACTTCATGCAGAAGATGGTGACTGAGCTTAATCCTGAAGAAAAAAAGTTACTCTATGAGAAGGGGATAAAGAGAAGTTGCATTCCAGGCATAGGAGAAAGCCAGTACAAAGGCATGGAGATAGGAGATGGAATTTTGTGTATTATACCTTAATGTGGTACTACAGGCAGACCTACAAACAATATGGGATATAAACACCCCCACAACAGCATACCTAGGGCCTCACATCTTATCTAGATGAATAAGACACCCCACTTTTCTCTGTGTTAGACTTGTTCACTCAGCCTGGGTTTCATACTAATAAGTCTAAGTTCCCACAGATAGGCCACAACCACATGGGGTTATATTCAAAATCTCTCAGGGCAATTGTTAGGAACTATTTAACCCAACTATATTCCAGTAGAACTGGTGATCTAAATGAAACGGATGAAAAATTTCAAAAATATTAATTTCCCAGATTAGCAATAGGGAATGGAATATTTAAATAACTCTTATCTTAGAAAAAAAGAAATTGATCAAGGTTTACATGGACACCCAAAGAGGGTGGAGGGAACCAGGACCAGACTGATGTGTAAGCAAATTGAAATATTGAAAGAAAAAATAATTCCAATACTATATAAACCCTCTGAAAAAAATAAGTAAAGAAGGGGTTCTACCAAGTTCCCAGATTTATTAGAGGAATGCAGAGCTGGTTAATAAAGTTATAAGTATAATTGACCATATTCGTAACAAAAACAACATAACATCATTATTTCAATAGATGCAAATAAAAGCTTTTGACAAAATACCAAGTCCTATTTAAATACACACACACACACAAGCATAGAAATAGCACTTTCCTCTAAAACCAAGAACCAATATTATCTGTAATACGAACAAGCTAAAAACCTTTCCAGAAAGATCAAGGGTGAAACAAGGAAGTCCATTATAATCATTACCAGTCAAAATTGTATTAGAAATGTTAGCTATGGAAGTAAGAAAAAGAAACTAAAGGAATAAATGTAGGCAAAAAAGAAAAAACCTATCACTTTTTAAAAATTCGTTTCTTAGAAAACCCTAGAGAGTCCACTAAGAAACTACCAAAACAATTAACAATTATATATAATAAATCCACACAAATCACCTACATTTCTGCATAGTGCCAAAAGGGAAAAAAACAGAAGAGATAGAAAGGGGAATTACATTTAAAAATAATTACAGATAGCATAAGATACTTAGGAGCCTATCTGCCAAGACACACACAGGAACTATATTAATAGAATTACAAAATATTATTGACACAAATAAAGACAGATCTAAATAACTGAAAAATAGTAATTGTTCATGGAAAGGTCGAGCCAATATAATAAAAATGACAGTACTACTTAAATCCCCTGCCATACCAATCAAATAACTAGCTCTACAGAACTAGAAAAAATATTAACAAAATTCAACTAGAGAAACAAAAAGGTCAAATGGAAATATCAAGTATCAATGGAATTAATGAAAAAATCAAGAGTAGCTTTTCTCAAACTATATTACAAAGTCATAATTGTAAAAATAATTTAGTACTAAGAAATAGAAAAGTTGATCAAAGGAATAGATAAGATATACAATACCCAGAAACAAATGAGCAAAGTAACCTAGTGTTTGATAAACCTAAAAGATCACAGCTATCAGTGTAAGAACTTATTTATTCAGTAAAAATTTGAGAAAATTGGAAACATCTGGCCAAAATTAGGAGATCAACATCTCACACTATATGCCAAGATAAGCTTCGAATGGGTACATGACTGAGATATAATGGATGATATCATAAACAAATTAATGGAGCAAAGAAGAAATTACCTGTCAGATCTATGAATGGGGAAAGATTTCATCACCAAAAAAGAGCGAAAGAGGTTCACAAGAGGTAAAATGATCAATTTTGATTCTTACGGAAAAATTAAAAAGTTGTACAAACAAAACTAAAGGACCTAAAATTAGAAAAGAATTAAGAAACTGGGGGGAAATATTTGTAGCAAGTTTCTCTACTACAGGTCTCATTTCTAAAATGTACAGAGAACTGAACCCAAGTTAGACTCAGTTTAAGAGTAGAAGCCATTCACCAATGGATAAATGATCAAAGATGAACAGGTAGCTTTTGGAGGAAGAAATCCAAACTATAAATAATGGCTTGGATGTCCTATGTAAATGAAAATATTAAAATTTTTCATATGGAAAATGCTCCAAATCACTAATACTTAGAAATATATAGACTAAAGCAGCTCTGAAGTACCACCTTCCGCCCATCAGTTTGGCAAAGTTGACACAAAAGGACATGACAAATGCAGGAGGGGCTGTGGGAAAACAGGTTCTTTAATGCACTTGTTGGTGGAGGTATGAACTAGTCCAACCATCCTGGAAAGTAATGTAGAACTGTGCCCAAAAAGATATTAAATTGTGCATGTTCTTTGACCCGGAGATACTACTACTTTGACTGTACACCCAAAAAGTTTAAGAAAGTGGAAAATAACCCATATGTAAAAAATATTTAAAGCAGAATTTTTGTGTACATGATAGCAAAGAATTGTAAATTAAGGGAATGCCTATCAAGAATGGTTGAACAAGCTATAGTAGATGAATTGATGGAATACTATTGTACTATAAGAAACAATGAAGGGGATGGTTTCAGAAAAACTTGGGAAGATTTGTATGACCTGATGGAGATTAAGCAAAACCAGGAAAATAATTTATGTAATTAAAACAATATTGTAAAGACAATTGACTATGAAAGACCTATGAATGTTGATCAATGCAATGACCAACCACAATTCCAAAATAAAACATACTCTCCATCTCCAGAAAGAAAACTGATGGACTTAAAAGTACAAATTGGAACATATATTCTTTTCCATCTTTCCTATCTTTTTATTTGTTTTTTGGACATGGCTAACGTGAAAATTTGTTTCATATGATGATACATTTTTGTAATGGACTTTATTTTTCTTCTCACAATAGGTAAGGAGGGGAATGGGAAATTTGGAAGCAAAAACAAAATTTAAATTTTTAAAAGCTTCTCATTGCCTGTAAATGTGCTTAATTCCTTTCAACAGACACATTGTTTTATGATGTACCTGATCTTGAAGAAGTTTTCATTTGGTTTGGGGGAGAGGATACCAATTACAAAGGAAATAGATGGCTAGACAAATGATCAGATGGACAATTTATTAAGGGCTTATAGTTATGTTGCTTTTGTGTTCATCCTTCGTTTTCGAAGAAGACCATGACATCAGAGAAATGATGACATGACTTGCACTTGACTATGTTTTGAGTGAAGGAGGGCAGTGCAAAGTCACCAGCCTCACTTTCTCCTCCTGAGCCAACTGGGTCCATTGACCAGATAATCATCAGGATGACTGGAGATGACCCAGGATGCAATGGGAGATCTTGGCCGTTTTCACCTAAGGCCTATCAGGTGCTCATTTAGAGTGAGGTGATACCCATTCAGTGAACAAGCCTCTTTAAGAAGTAATCAGGAAATGTCCCCTTTAATGAGCAAAAGAAAAAAATATAAGTAAATGAAGCTGGGAGGGAAAGAGTATCAACTACTACTGATAATCACTCTGAAGTCAGGAGGGTCCAGAAAAGAGCCATTAAGTGGGCAGGGACCTATTGTTGTCCAATCTATGGGCTTCAGTGTGCACTGGGTTTAAGATTTTGGGGAAGGAGGGAAGGAAGGAAGGAAGGAAGGAAGGAAGGAAGGAAGGAAGGAAGGAAGGAAGGAAGGAAGGAAGGAGGAAGGAAGGAAGGAAGGAAGGAAGGAAGGAAGGAAGGAAGGAAGGAAGGAAGGAAGGAAGGAAGGAAGGAAGGAAGGAAGGAAGGAAGGAAGGAAGGAAGGAAGAGAGGGAGGGAGCACACCCTCTGATTATCTTTCCTCCCCGTCACTCAGTCTCACCACCCAGATGTCATCCTTAGCTCCTTAGTCTTTCTTGCCCTCTTCCCATATCCAGTCTGTTTCCAGGTGTTATTGATTCGACCTTTGTAACATCCCTCAAATACACAAAAATCCCTCTCTTCTGACACTGCTACTTACTCTGGCACAGGCCTTCACCACCTTTCTGCTTGGACTATTGAAATAGCCCTCTGTGACGTTCCCCTGACTCAAATCTCTCCCTATTCCAGTTCACTCTCCACTAGGTCATCAAAAATGATCTTCCTAAAGCACAGGGCTGGACCATGTTCAATAATCTCAGATGATTCCCTATCACCTCCAGGTTTAAATATAAAATTATCTAACTGAAAACTCTTCAACTCCTACCTTTCTCATCTTCTTATGCCTTTCTCTGCTTCCACATGCTCTGAGATCTAGCAGCACTATCCTTCTTGTTCCTCAGAAAAAACTTTCTGTGTCTCCAAACTCTAGGTGTTATTGGAACTAGAAGTGACTAGAACTCATGCCTAGAACTCACTCCCTCTGTTTCTGCTTCATATCTTCCTTCAAATTCCAGCAAAAATCCCACCTTCTACAAGAAATCTTTTCCTGATTTCCTTAATGTCAACCTTTCTTCTGTTGATTATTTCCAATTTATCCTGTATATCTATTATTTAGTACACAATCATTTACATGCTATCTTCCCCATTAGACTCTGAGCTCCTTGAGAGTAGGGATTATTTTTCGCCTTTTTTTTTTTGTATCCCCACCACATATTAAGTTTTTAATAAATACTTGCTGGCCTACTATCTGACTGCTTCTTGGTTAGGAAGTTGCTATGAATTATATTTCTAGCCTTGATTAAAATAGACATTAACCCCGACTCCATCAAGCTACCATATTTTTAATTCAGAAAGGATAAAAATGTTGTCATGCTTATGTACTATATAGCAGGATTTTTGCAATTGATACAGAATTTAGTATAGGAATTATAGAAACTCAGAACAAGAAAAGACCTTGAATTGATCCAAAAAGCCTCCAATTGCATGGGGGAGGTAAGGAGAGGGGAGCAGATAGTCTTTCTTGTAACAGGTTCTTTTTTATTCTAGATACATTCTTCTCTCCTGCCTTTCTCCTCTTCTCACTTTCCCCATGGCACAGGTGGTGTCTCACTAATCACTTCCTGGTGTTTCCCTACTTGTGACATTAGAGGCAAAAAATCAAATCAAAAAGACTTAAGCCAGACCCACTATCCCTACAAACCCCCTGACCTTTCCCCTGTCATCAGGCTGCTCTTATGCATGACACAAGAACCAGGGCATCCTATTCATTAGTCTAGGATCAGTCACCAGAGCTTGGCATAACCTAGATACACACCAAGGGCAGCGAGCTGCCTCTCCCAGCACTCCCTTCTTTCTCCCACAAAGGCCTAAAGATCATTGAGCTATTTCTCTATATCCCCTGCATTTTCCCATGGTCTGATTTGGGAGATCAGTTAAAATTCTAGCTGTATTCTTATCCTCTTTCCCCTAATTTCCCCTCTGTGTTCCCGTACCTGGATTCTCACTTAAACCTCAAACCTTCCTCTGTGTGAATTAATATGTATCAAATAAAGGACTTTGTCTTTAGCATCACTGACTAAACTAATTCTTAGGTGTGTTTTAGTTCCAGTAATAATAGTTAGCATTTAGTTGGTGCTTTAAAATTACAAAGGGCTATACATATATTATCTCACAATAATGCTATAAAGTAGGGGCTTTTATTATCCCCATTTTACAGATAAAAAAATTGAGGCCAATTCAGGTTATGTTCCACTCCCACAAAACTACAATTGCCTCAGGCCACTCAGGCCCAGTCCCCTAGTAGTTTAAGTTCAGTACTGGAACAAAATGAAACTGGTAGGTGATTTAACAGTGAGCAAAAGGAAATTTAATCATAGCAGAAGAGGCATTAAGAACACTTTGCATTTGATTCAACTCAACAAACTCCTGTGTCTGAGTTACCCATTATGATTCACCAACCACCCATCAGAGCCCCCACCTCAGAGCTCCCCATGGAATCTTTTTATTGTGGTAAAATGTCAACAGTCTGTCTTCTGAACCAACCAAGTCTCAAGGAAGGTCTCAAAATCTTTTAAGGAAAAGTAGCCTAATTTCTATGAGAAGAAGGGTTAAGATAGTATTTCTAATATACTTCCCCCCTTGAAGGTCTTCTAGAGAATCTTCCTCCACATAAATTATTGAATTTGAGGCTGTTACTGATCAAACCTCCAATCATATTCAAACAGCACTATAGGACAGAGACAAAAATGAAAAGAGGAACATGACAAAAATAAAACAATAGAACAATTCTTGGAAGTAGTGACTGAACCTGGTAGGGTCCTTAGAAGGGCTGAGTCCAAGATCCAAATAAACCCATATTGGAGCATGATGCCAAATCTTTGTAGTTCACAGTGGGTAATTCAATGTGAAAAAAGTGACCATCAATAGGAGAAGCACCAGAATTACGGATGGAATCCTAATAAAACTGCCTCCTTCCCCAATATTCTAACTTCCTTATGGGCACCAGTGAACTGCAGGAATGTCCTGATTTAACTGCACAATCTGGCTTTAACGACCCTGAGCCCCCAGACTCAATACAGCCACTCCCCTAGCTAGCCAGTGCCCTGAGATCCAATTCACACTTTTGAATAGATGTGTCCTTGTACTCAGTCACAATCCTTTCATCCATTTAGCCCAAGACAGGACCACAATACCTAACTCTCCAGTATAGGGGAGAAGGGACTAGGCACAACTGACTCTTTCCCAGAGTCCCCTCACCTTGACTGGCAAGTTCAAAGCTCCCACTTAAGGAGTGGACATTGAAGTGAAGTCCACTTGAGTAAAAGTTTAGAATATTCTTAAGATCCTTCACCCTGTGGTCCCACACTAAGGTTACAGTGAAAAGTCAGAATGGCTAAAAATATCTTAGCAGATTTTGTTAACTCCTCTAATCCCAGATCAGATTAAGAAAAGAATACTGGATAATGGTAGGAAATTGAGTCACCCTCCCTCACATGGAGAAAGGAATGAGGGGGGAGGTGCAGCAGCTACATTGGAGGCCCCACTGGCATCAGCCCTGGGCCCCTGGACACCCTTAAGCCCATCCCTCTAGGCAAGCAGCCTCAGCCTCAGCAGTATCTGTAACTGTGAAGTATAAGTAAGAAACCTACCAGCCTCTGCACTTGGTAAGCCCAACCTTCTATCAATAATTTTTATACGTGATGATTTGGAAATGCAATTAATGTCATTTGAAGTTTATTGTTTGTGTTATTATTGTATTTCTAAATTGTATTATAAAATTCTCTTATATTGTAGAGTCTGAGTGACCACTGTGAACCAGAAATGGTGTTAGATGAAGCAATTTTTAATCTGAATTTTGTTAAAACTAAAATACAAGGGAAAAAATTGTTTAAAGTCAGTTATGTTATTTTATTAAGCCTGCTAACCTTGTCTTAACAACTAAAACAACTTGGTTCTCACTAATGAAAATTATAAGATTGTTAACTAAGTTATTTGGGATTATTGTTATAATGTTAAAACTTGAAATTGAGCCCACAGTAGCTCTAACAGTAGATGGAGTGGATACCCCTACTCCCCTCCTTTGAGAAGATAGCCAAGGTCACATCTGATACTGGCCTATAGGGGGTGACTGCAGGCTCCATGTGCTAGCTACCATATACTGGGATCCTAAAAAGAAAATATGGAAACTCCAAAAGACATCTTGGCAAGAAAAAAAAAATTAGTCAGGGCAAAACAAATTAAGATTGAAAATAGGGCACTTTTCATGC